>OZ024740.1:158469368-158471868 GCA_964016885.1 Eledone cirrhosa
CGATAAAATAAAGTACCAGTAATACACTGGAAAATTGCTGGCCTTGTGCCAAAAGTAGAAACAATTATTAAGATTGTGTCTATGGTGGTGGATTGACAGAATCGGTACGGCGCCTGAAAACATGTTGTGTAGCATAGAATTACCGCCCTTTACGTTCTGATTTCAAATCCAACCGAGGTTAGTTTTGCCCTCCATCCTGACGGGATCGATAAAATAAAGTACCAGTCACGCACTGGGGACGATTTAATCGACTTTTCCCTCTCCAAAAATTGCTTGCCTTGTGCCTCAGAAATCCTTTTTTGAAGATTGCGTATGTCACATCAGAAATTCTTCTCTTATAAAATTATGTTGGAATATTTCAATATATATACGAGCCCTTTAAAATGAGTGGTTTTGTCTCATAGAATCAGAGGCGGTTATATATATTGTATTATTTTACGAGTAAAAGTTTCGTTTTGCTTTTATTTTATTTTTTTTAACATAATGACCTACTCTTTGAAAATGTGATGCTACCTTTTTATAGAATTGAACTCGAAACATGGTGTTAGTCCTGATAACTTCTCATGTATTCATAAAGTGTATACTTCTCACAATATTTAGAATGTGAAACTCTGTGTATCTCTCTCTCTCTCTATATATATATATATATGTGTGTGTGTGTGTGTGTGTGTATGTGTGTGTGTGTGTGTGTGTGTGTGTAAAAATATATACGTATATATGACTTCCTTGATGATTTCTGAAATAAAATGTGTGTAACTCTGTGTATGTGTATGTAAAAATGTATACGTATATATATATATATGACTTTCTTGATGATTTCGTACGAATAAAACAATTCTAGTTCTGTAGAAGTCAATTCGAGAATAAAATGTGTGACTGTGTCTGTGTCTGTTGTGTGTGTGGGTGTTGTGTGTGTGTGTATGAATACTGTCAATTGCTTTAACTAGAACGTACCCTACAACCAATCCCATCCTACAGACACACACATACCATACAAAATTTAAATTAATATTCAAATATTTTCTTCAAAACCATACATCAACCCTCCCAGTAAAACTACAACTAACTTGTAGTAGTTGCTGGTATATGAGCGACGGACGTCACCAAGCTACAGCCGTTCTATTACGTATATATATATATATATATATATATATATATATATATATATATATATATATATATATATATATATATATATATTGTTATGTTTGAGGATGGTCATGTTGCCAGTACCGCTAATAAAAAGAAACACACGTGCCATATGATTTTCACTTGAGCTTTGTTACTAGTTATTCGTCAGTTATATAACAATATCGGTTTCAATACACGATTTCACTTCAAGAATATTGTAAAACAATACATAAACGTGTATATTTATATATATATATATATATATATATATATATATATATATATATATATATATATATATATATATGTGTGTGTGTGTGTGTGGATTTTACCATCATTTCCAAGGGTCCAGGTTAGTTATATATCTATATATATAAAACAGAAGATGTCTGTCTGTTTGTGTAACCGCATGCATTTCTACATTTTACAACCGATTTGCACCAAACATACATAGGTTTCTGAAGTCCTATTACGCGTCGTAGGCTATTTTATTTTTCCGTACATCGATTGTGGGGAGCCCCCAGGGGCAGGAAACCCCCTTAAGCCTCTCGCTTGGAGTCTGCATAAAGGCCCCATAATTCCTGCAGTTTACCTCATCTTCATCGAAATTAATCTTTTGTTTGCGTATGGCTTACAAATAAATTTGCAGGCATGCATTTGCGCAGGAATTTAGGCAGGGGACCCCTTGGGGGGCAGTAAACCGACTTATCTATTGAAGTTCACATTAACACTGTATTAGTACCTGATAACTTTTGAAGTTTACGTTCGATCTTCGATTTCACTTTCAAAACAACAATCATCGTCGGATGAAATTTCAGAAATGTAAACGTCTAATTCATTTGTAGATAAATCACTAATATTATCTTTTGTTTCTTGTTTATTTTGAATGTCGTCGTGTGTAAAAACTTCAAAGTTGGTATCGCTACTTTCATAAGCCATGTTGATACAAACAAAAAATCTGTTCTACTTTCAACGTTAAAAAAACACGTGTTGTTTTAAGTTGTTTCACTATATTAAGTGTTAATTTTCGCGGTAAGGGCCTAATCTCGCAGTAATCTCGAATTGACGAGATTTTGATGATGGTATTGTTTATTTTTAGAACGATATTTAAGTGTGGGTGTTACGGCCGGTTTTGGGCGGTTTGAATAAATGAAGGGTTAAAGGAGGTTTAGTTAATGTGTTTATGGTCATAAGGTTCCAGTTTATCATGCTGTGATTTTTCGGCCATTTTTGCCTGTATCCTTTCAATGGTTAGTACTTACTTAGTGCTATGTTCGAACTGAACAAACATACTGACACTTATATACCTACCACTGTATCCACACTATTTAATTTCCTTTATCACAGGTAGTCCGTACGCTGCGTTGCC
>OZ024740.1:158479368-158481868 GCA_964016885.1 Eledone cirrhosa
GCTTTATGGCACAAAGTTACGGTCCAATACGATCTGAGTTTTAATATATAGTCCGTGTGGAAGAATCAAGATCCTCTTTGCTGAGTATAATAGCGTTTGGACGTATGTATCTGCACCCTCACTTACATACACACACACCCTTCTCATATACCGGAATGCTGAAAAGTTCCTGGCTTTGAATAAAAGAAAATGCAGGAGGATTAGTTAATTATGATTGTTAGACCGCCATCGTTTTCGACAATGAGTGTTTCAGTTGTTGGAACAACGAATCAGCCTGCTCTTGAAATTATCATATTAGTGGCCAAGCGTTGCAGATACATGTCCACTCTGAACGTAGTTCCCAGAGAGATGCATCATGACACAGTGTGTGACAAGGCTGGCACTTCGAAATACAGGTACAACTCATTTTTACCAGCTGAGCAGACTGCAACATCATAAAATAAAGTGTCTTGTTGAAACATACAAGGTGCCGCCTGGAATGGCATTTACTACCTTACGATCGTTAGCTGAACACCTCTAACCACCAAGTTAGACATCTCCACTTCTAGCCACAATACTCTATAACACACATGACAACCATATAAACACATATATATTGACTGACACGCATCCCCCCCCCTCCCCACACACACACTCACTCTCTCTCTCTCACACACATATACACATACACACTCTCTCTCTCACACACATATACACTCACTCTCTCTCACACACACGCATATACATACACACTCATTCTCTCTCACACACACACACATACACACTCACTCTCTCTCTCACACACACACATACACGCTACTCTCTCTCACACACACATATACACATACACACTCACTCTCTCTCTCTCTCTCTCTCTCTCTCTCTTTCTCTCTCTCTCTTTCTCTCTCTCTCTCTCTCTCTCACACACACACACACACACACACACTCACTCTCTCTCACACACATATACACATACACACTCACTCTCTCTCTCTCACACACACACATACGTACTCACTCTCTCTCACACACACATACACACTCTCTCTTTCTCTCTCTCTCTCTCTCTCTCTCTCTCTGACACACATACACACATACACACTCACTCTCTCTCACACACACACACATACATACTCACTCTCTCTCACACACACATACACACACACTCTCTCGCTCTCTCACATACACACTCACTCTCTCTCACACAAACATACACACACTCTCTCTCTCTCACACACACACACACAGTCTCTGTCTCTCACACACACACACCCTCTCTCTCTCTCTCACACACACACATACACACTCACTCTCTCACCCAAACATACACACACTCTCTCTCTCTCGCTCTCGCTCTCTCTCTCTCTCTCATACACACACACACACACTCACTCTCTCTCACACACACACACACATACACTCTCTCTCTCTCTCACACATACGTACACACTCACTCTCTCTCACACACACATACACACACTCACTCACTCTCTCTGACACACACATACACACACTCACTCACTCTCTCTGACACACACATACGCACTCTCTCTCACACACACATACACACTCACACTCCCTCTCTCTCTCTCTCTCTCTCTCTCTCTCTCACACACACACACAGGAATGGATCAGGCATTGGAGGGAGAATGAGGAGAGAGAAAGAACAAAAAGGGGGAATGAAATAACAGGAAACAAGAGGAACTTAAAGAAGGGAAGGGCCATAGAGAGTCTATTGATGACTGTTAAGTCTACCGTTCCAAATGTTAGTCTGGTTTGCAAAGCAAGCCCCATGCTACTGCGTACATGGATTAGAGATGAGCCTGTAAAGTATACACATTATATAGCCTTTTTAAGGCCAGCGATTACACCAATGCATTACTGGTACTTTATTTTATCGACCCTGTGAGGATGAAAGGCAAAGTTAACCTAGGCGGATTTGAACTCAGGCCCTTTTCGCCGAGGTTAACTTTGTCTTTCATCCTTACGGGGTCGATAAAATAAAGTACCAGTAATGCACTGGGGTATTCGCTGGCCTTGTGCTAAAAATAGAAACTAAGGGGTGGTGGATTGGCAGTATCGGTAGAGCGTCGAACAACATGCTTTGCAGCATAGTTACGGTCCTTTACGGTTTGAGTTCAAATTCCGCCGAGGTTAACTTTGCTTTCATCTTTACGCGGACGGGGTCGATAAAATAAAGTACCAGTAATGCACTGGGATAATTGCTGACCTTGTGCCAAAAGTAGAAACAATTATATAGTCTTTGCTTGACCTTTGGTTTTCTGTCTCATTTTTCTCGTTGTACTATGTATTTTATACTTCTACCTGCCTAGATAATAGTTTCTAATTTTGGCATAGGGCTTGCAGTTTTTCAAGAGACTAGGCAAAGTGACTATATTGACCTCAGTACTTGAATGGTACTTTATTTTATCGACCTCGGAAGGATAAAAGGCAAAGTTGGCCTCGGTGGGATTTGAACACAAAGCATAAAGCGCCAAAATAAATATTGCTACTCATTGGT
>OZ024740.1:158491868-158494368 GCA_964016885.1 Eledone cirrhosa
ACTCCCAGTGTATAACTAACTAATGTGTGGTGTCACGAAACTGTTGATTGTCCTGCTAGAAATAGTTGCCAAATCCTCCTTAAATCGCCTACATTGAAATTTGAAATTGCTGACGGACAAAGTTCTCTAAAAACTCATGGAAAAAAAAATCAACAAAAGAAACATTTAATTCTTAAAATAATAATTTAACATATATATTCAACAATCTGTAAACGTACTTTAGTGGACACAACATGGCCGAATGTTTAAGAAGTTCGCTCCGTAATCACAAGATCTAGGGTTCGACCCCCACCGCGAGAAATTTTTTTTTTTTTATAGCCTCGGGTCGACATATGCGAGGAGTGAAATTGGGTAAACGGAAACTATTTGGAAGCCCGTCGGATTGATTATTCCTGTAATTTATAAGACCCTCCTTATCACACACTGTGTCCTCCCTGAGAATTACGTAGTCATGTTTGTCTGTTTAATACTCAGCCACTTACGCGTTAATTTCTTGATCAGGCTATTCCGTTGATCGAAAAGCTGGAACACTCATCGACGGAACCGACGAAGATCCATTCTGTTCTAATCCAAATGTATTTAAATTATTATCTAGTAAATTATTGTATTGTAATATAAGTTAGGGTGGTGGATTGGCAGTCTCAGTAGAGCGTCAGACACCATGCTTTGCAGCATAGAGTTACAGCCCTTTATGGTCTGAGTTCTAATCCCGCCGAGGTTAACTTTGCCTTTCATCCTTACGAGGTCGATAAAATAAAGTACCAGTAATGCGCTGGAGTCGAAATAATCGATTTTCCCCTCCCCCAAAATTGCTGGCCCTGTACCTATAGTAGGCATCATTATATTATAATATAATTGTGGGGGATTGGCAGTATCGGTAGAGGGTCGGGCCCAATGCTTTGCAGCATAGGGTTAGGTCTGAGCTCAAATCCCGCCGAGTTTAACTTTGCCTTTCATCCTTACAGGGTCAATAAAATAAAGTACCAGTAATGCACTGAGATAATTGCTGGTCTTGTGCCAAAAGTAGAAACAATTATATTATAATATAATTGTGGTGGATTCGTAGAATCGGTAGAGTGTTGAACAAAATGTTTTATGGCATTTAATTACGGCTCTTTACATCCTGCGTTCAAATCTTTCCGAGGTCAATTTTACCTTTCATCCTTTCGGGGTCGATAAAATTAACCAGACAAATATTAGGGTCAGTTTAATCGACTTTTCCCATTCTCACAAAAATGCTGGTCTTGTGCTTAAATTAGAAACCATTGTATTATAACTTTTTTTAAATTAATACTACCTAATGTGATTGCATACATATTTAAATCATTATAACTATTTGGTTAATTAACGTTATTATAACATATTTTAATTAGTGCTATGCTGTGTGATTGCATACATATTTAAATCATAATGATTATCTAATAAGTTAATGTTATTATAATATATTTTAATTAATGCTACTTAATGTTAAATTAAATACTCGTAGATTCATTATTTTTCTCACTAAAGATGCGTCAAAACAGGTTCTTATGCACTTGCAATTCAAACCTTGTACTAACAAATATTGCAGTTTAACCCTGAACACACACGTATGATCAAAGCCATTCCAAACTTGACTATCTCGTCTTTTTAAGGTATTTAAGATAATGTTATGATAAGCGGCAAATTAACAGAGTCAATAGAACATCGAATAGATTGTATTCGTACAAATCACGCCGAGCTCCACTTTGACTTTGATCCTTTCGGGATCAATACAAATAGTACCAGTTCAAAACATGGGTAAATTCTGCCCCCCCCCCCCCCCCCCTCTCTCTCTCTCTCTCTCTCTCTATATATATATATATATATATATATATATATATATATATATCACTCTCTCTCACTCTCTTTAGCTCTCTCTCTCTCATTCTCTCTCTCCCTCTCTCTCTCGCTGGAAGAAATCGGCTGTATACAAACTTGGAAAGGGGTTGGGCTCCGCCAAGTTTAAATTGCCCTAGACACTTATGTCACGACGGCGCCTCTACGATTACATCAAGCGTTGCATGTCCATTACATAACATACACTACAACCAATATAACATTATATACTTCCTTTATTGTGTGTGTGTGATTTCTAAGTCGGCCGGGTGTGATCCGAGAGAGATTTAACTGCTATTTCTACCTCGCATGAATCCGTTGTTGACGTTCCTAAGCGGTTGGTCACTTTACTGGACAATAGTAATTTAGCAGTAGATTTTGGCTGGTCTCTGTTAGTTCGTCCATCGATGATCGATGTTGACTATAACTTAGGATACGTGTTGATTGGGTTTTGCTGGTTGGTAGATGGTTAATGAGCCTGATTCTGGTACGGAAGTGACGTCCATGTAGGACGCGTATGTTCTGTGGCTTTATTTAAAGTTCCGGCTGACTGGACATTGTGAGTGAACCTGTTTCTGGTCACATAATCTACGCAAATAACAGTAGCGCATCTCCTTCATTGTGGCAATACTCTTGGTGTAGC
>OZ024740.1:158496868-158509368 GCA_964016885.1 Eledone cirrhosa
GTTTAGACAAATCACAGAGGCAATAAACATAAATGAACTCCAACCAAAATTAAATAGAAAACATGAGTGGAACAGCAACATCACAACTTACATTTAAGGACAGAATGAAAACACACACTCACATACTGCATCGCAGTTTTCTGCTGTTTATTTACATTCTAGATTCATCAATACTACAACTACTACCACCACAACTATTGCCGCCACCGCCGCCCTTACCAGAATGACTTCAATCATGTATGTATGTATGTATGTATGTATGTATGTATGTATGTATGTATGTATGTATGTATGTATGTATGTATGTATGACTGTGTATGTATGTATGTATGTATTGCTGCAGTTCTCTCAGCTGGCAAAAATGAGTTGTACCTGTAATTCCAAGAGCCAGCATAGCCATATTCTGTATCGTACTGAATCTTCCTGAGAACTACGTTAAAGGCACTCGTGTCTGTGGAATGCTCAGCCACTAGCACGTTAATTTCACGAGCAGGTTGTTCCCTTGATCGTATTAACTGGAACTCTCGGCGTCCTGAGTACCAGTGTGTGTGTAAAGGTGTGTCGTTTAGTAGTTTGGGTTTTCCGCTTACAATCGTAAAGTTGCGAGTTCGATTTCCGACAGCGCGTTGTGTCCTTGAACAAGACACTCTATTTAAAGTTGCTCCAGTTCATTCAGCTGGAAAAATATAATTTATACAAGTGATACACTTATTTTTCTTTGAAAGTGCACCTGCCTCTGAAATACGCAAGTCATTGTAGGCGGTCGGTTCCTTTAAACAAACAACTGAAACATTTAAAGTCACAACAACCGACGGAGACCCAACACACACGAATGTATGTATGTATGTATGTATGTATGTATGTATGTATGTATGTATGTATGTATGTATGTGTGTACGTACATAATTATGTCTGTATGTAAGTACGTATATACTTACGTCTGTATGTATGTAAGTACGTACATACCTATGAATGTATGTATGCATGTATATATCTATGTACGCATGTATGTTTGTATGTATGTATAACAATACTTCTGATTCCCCCTAGATTTAGCATCCGTTGATGTTAAACATAAGACTATGTAGGCCATTGCGGGATCCACAAGTCCAGTCACTGACCGGGCATTTGTTGTCTTGCTGGAGGTGGTTGATGCTGATATAGCTTGGCGCTGCTTTCTTACGCTCCCGCTTATCTTTAACAAGTTATATATATATATATATATATATATATATATATATATATATATATATTATTACAACAATATGACCCTCCCCATATATATATATATATATATATATATATATATATATATATATATATATATATGGGGAGGGTCATATTGTTGTAATAATATTGCCAGAATTAATAATTCTGGCAATATTATTATTACAATATGACCCTCCCCAAGTATAACAATATTTGTTTCGACACACGATTTCATATCAGAAACCTCGCAAAACTATATATGTGTGTGTGTGTGTGTGTGTGTGTGTGTGTGTGTGTGTGTGTGTGTGTGTGTGTGTGTGTGTGTGTGTGTGTGTGGAGGTGTATGTATGTATAGGTTTATCTCTACTATTGTGAACCATTGTTTATGTAATGTTTACATGTATGTGTTTATGCATGTGCGCTCCCAGTGTGTATATACCTGTATGTATGTATACATGTTTTCTCTTTCTCTTAATTTCGAGTATATGTTTGACCGGCCACCTTCCTGGTGGCAAGGTTGTAAAAGAAATTAAATTGTCATCCCTTGAATCGCAAGAATGTTTGGCAAATTTTGAAGGTGCCAGCTATCGCAGCCATTTGTAGACTATGAATTAGGGAGCTGCGCCCTTTGTCCGCAAATCCAAGTTCAGCTATACATTGGTCCAAGCGGGTTGGTGTATAACCCGTAGTGCCAATAATGATGGGTATGAAGCTAAAGGTGTATCTTGGATACTGGATTTGTAAACTCCTCATCAATGGTCTGTAGATGTCTTCGTTCTCCTGTATTTATCTGACAACGTTTACATCAAGTAGGCAGCTGATCTCCTCAACAGAGCACGTTTTCAATGTGTGGTCCCAAACAACAATATCAGGCCGGTTGTGCTTTAATTTGGTAGCAGTTTTTATTTTCAGGTTCCACCAGTATTCCTTAGTGCCATCGGTCTCAATATATTCTTCCTCGTTTGTTGTTAATTTTGTTTTCCGAAGTACGTTCCAGATGGTTCTAGCTATCCCATCGTGTCTCATGGGGAGGTAGTAGCGAGATGTCATTCTTTCGCAGCTGGCAACAATGTGGCTTACATCTTCGATCTTTGTTTTACATAGCCTACATTTATTGTCAGCTGATGGCCCTCCGCTTCTGTGAGCAGATATTTGGTAGGGAGTTCTTGTTCCTGTATTTCATAGAGATATCCCTCAAGGTATGATATAAACTTGTCGAAACTCCATGCCAGGCTTTTTGAGTGGTTTATCTCCTCTATGGTCTGTGTTTTATGTCTCAAGTATCCATGCACAACTTTTTCTGTAAATTGGTCAATTTTCTCATTTTGTTTGAACATTGAATAGGATCTTCCGATTTCTCTGGGTAAGAGATTTATATCAGGCTTTATTCCCTATCTCACCTCCAGATCAGTGGCTATCCTAATGATATTTTTTTCTTCATGCTCATAAACCTGGGCAAGATGGTTGCCAACCTTTTTCCTCTGTTGAAGATGTTGCTTCAGTGTTACTATCCGGGTCTCATATGCTGTTAATATGGATTTTAGACCTCGGCCACCTTCCTTGCGTGAGAAGTATAGCCTATCTACATCACCATTGATGTTAAAGTTCCCAGTAACACTGAGAAGTTTGCGAGTTCTAACATCCATATCACTTAGTTCTTGCAATGACCAGTTCAGCAGGCCAAATGTTGGCGTTAGAATTGGCACAGCATAAGTATTGTGGGCAATGTACTTGTATGCTGACAGTTCTGATGACCATATTTTCTTTACTCTTCTGAGGTATTCAGTTCTGGTTCTCTCCTTATTTATGGGTCCATCATATCTGACATTCTCATCCTGTCCAAGATATCTGTAGTTGTCACCTGACTGTAGAGGTTGTATTGTCAGGCCGTTCATCTCTAGATTTCTAGAGGAAGGTACAGCTCTTCCACGTTTTACTGCCAAATATGCACACTTGGACTCACCAAATTTCATTTTGATGTCTGTTGAAAATTGTGTAATGAGGTCCAATTGTTTCTTGATGTCATTATGGATTGGTAGTATCGGTAGAGGGTCGGACGCCATGCTTTCTAGCATAGTTACGTCCCTTTACGATCTGAGTTCAAATCCCGCCGAGGTTGACTTTGCTTTCATCCTTACGGGGTCGATAAAATAAAGTACCAGTGAGGCACTGGGTAGTTGCTGGCCTTGTGCCTAAAGTAGAAACAATTAATATTTGGCCCATACAACTTCAGGTCATCAACAAAGAAAAGATGGGAGATACTTCTGGATCCACTTCTTTGTCCACCTTGTTCTCTGAGTAGGTAAGATAGTGAATTTAGTGAGAGAACGAAGAGTAGCACTGACAAGTTATCACCCTGAAAGATGCACTTCTGGTAATGTATCTTATCAGTCTTAACTTGCTCCTTCTCACCTCTAAGGATCAGATTGGTGTACCAGTTCTTGGTCAGACGTTCAATAGCAGCTACCAGTGGTTGTGGGACTTTGGCTAACTGTAAAGCCTTTACAATCCACCCATGAGGTACACTATCAAATGCTTTTTGATAGTCCGGCCACACCACAGTCATGTTTCTGCGATTCTTTGTTGTTTTTTCTTGAATCATTTTATTAGTTAGTAGGTGATCTATGCAACCCCACACCTCCCTCTTTCCACCAGCTTGCTCAGGCATTATAATGTTGTTGGTAGCACAGTGATCCTGTAAGAACAGGTTAAGGCACCCAGTATATAATTTATACATGATGTTTTGGCAGGCTATTGGGTGGTAATTTTTAGCAAGGGTGGTTTGGCTATTTTGGGGAATGAGGGGAGTAGTGGCAGTTGATAACCATCTGGGCAGTTCTTGTGTGCCTTTAATGGTTTCTGTAAACAGCCGTATGAGATCCTGCCGATAGAAAGTGAAATTCTTCAACTAGTATCCTGTTATGAGGTCTGGGCCTGGTGATTTCCTATTCGACATTTTCTGTAGAGCTGTTTCCAGTATTGACCCCTCTATGTCATATTGTTTTGTCTGGACATGTTGGCAGTAGTCCTGTTCCAGTTCTTGTAGCCATTTAGTTTGTCTGTTGAATCCGTCATCCGTTTCCGATACAGATCTCCAGTAGCTCTCAACCTGTTCTTTTGAAGGGGTGTCATTTACAGAGATTGAGCTTTTACCACCGAAGCTGCGATAAACTGATTTAGGATCTCTGGCAAACAATCTATTTAGCACTTATCGTTTATGCGCTGTTGACTTATATTTTAGTCTTTCTGTTGCAGCTGTAAGTTGTTGTTTCAACTGGTGTAATTTGGAGTTTAAAGTTTTAAATTTTGTATCTCCAAATCGTCTCTCTATTTTTTTTTTAGGTCTTCCTGGTGTCGTGTGAAGTTGCTCTCTAAGTTGCATTTCATAATGACTGCGATGTGTGAGATACTTCGTCTCAGGGACAAAATTTTGCTTTTTAAATTTCGCATCCACGTTGGTTTAGGCTTTTGTATGTATGCATATATACATGTATGTATGTATGTAAGTATGTATGTATGTATGTGTACGAGAGCGTGTGTGTATGTATGTGTGCATATAAGTAACAGTACAGCTTATTTGTTGTATAAGCTATAGTAGCCTTCTTTTGTTCATGTCTGGTATTTAATTTACATTTTCGGTTGTTATTACTACTACTACTACTACTACTACTACTACCACTACCACTACCACCACCACCACCATCACTATAGCCTCAGCCACAGTCGCCTTCTTCGCTTCTATCGCTTACTGACGCGGCATCCGTCACCGTTGTGGTGACAGCACTATTGATGCTGGTAGTAGTGGTGCTACTATTTCTCTGCTTACCAGCTCGTCCGTCCGTTCGTGCGTCTGTCTGCCTGCCTGACTGCCTGCCAGCTCGCCGCCGACGCCACGGTCCGTCGTTGTTTTCTTGTTGTTTCATACTGTTCAGTGTTACGTGTACTTTTAGTAGCAATGATAGTGGTGCGCGGGCGCGCGTGTACTGACACTGTTTAAGACAGGCATTGCCGCTGCTGACTGACTGACTGAGTGGATTGCTGGCTGGCTTGCTAGCTGGCTGGATTGGGTGGCTTTAAATGCCGTTTTCGGTGGATGTTTCTGTAGATATGTGTGTGTGTGTGTGTGTGAACGAATCCCACACTCTGTCTCTCTCTTTCTCTCTCTCTCTTTCTTTCCCTCTCTCTCTCTGTCACTATGTATCTGAAAGTGTGTCTTTTCTTTCTTTCTCTCGTCTCTTTTCTGTCACTGTGTATCTGAAAGTCCATTTGTTTTTTCTCTCTATCGTTATGTATCTGAAAAAAAAGTATGTGTATCTTTCCCTCTCGCTCTCTGTTTTTGTCTTACTTTCTCTCTTTTTCGAAAGCCACTGCGTATGTGTCACTTTCTTTCTTATTGTATATCTAAAAGTATGTGTATATGTGAGTGCGTCGAATGTATACAATGTGTGTCGTTCGTTTAGTCTATCTGGCTGGCTTCGCTAGCTGATTGGCGGGTTCACTGGTACGCACGTGTATGTGTATGCGTACTAATGGCCGTTTGTTTGTGTCTGTGACATGTTACTGCACGATTGGATGCGTATACATGAGCAAATGTGTGACAATTGCAAGTGTATGACTCTCTTTCTCTCTCTGCCACTTTCTATCCCCCTCCCCTCTGTAACTCTCTCTCTCTCTCTCTCTCTCTCTCTCTCTCTCTCTCTCTCTCTCTCTCTCTCTCTCTCTCTCTCTCTGGCTGACTGGCTTTCTAGCTATCTGTGTATATATATATATATGGGGGTGGGGTATTCTCTTCTTCGCTCACTTATTCCCGAGAGGGTCGTCGGGTCAGAGTCCTCAAAGACTCCGTCCAGCGGGTCCTGTCAGAAGCAACCATCTCCAACCGATCCGGCTGGATCCCAAAGCGAAACCAGCCAAGCTCATGAATGTTATCCAACCATCTTGCTCGGGGCCTACCTCTGGGTCTCTTGCCAGTTGATTTTGTCAATAAAATCTGTCCAGAGATTCTTTCCTGAGGCATTATAACCACATGCTTATTGTATCGGAGCTGTGATCTCTCAATTCGGAGAAGTAGTGGCTCTACTTGGAGTGACTCTCTTATCTCCGAGATACGCATTCTAACGAGTAACGTTACTTCAAAGACCCTTCGGAGGAAACCCCATTTCGGCCACTTGTATTCGCTATCGTATTCTTTCGGTCATTACTCAAGATTCATGACCACACGTAAGGTACCGAATTGAAGATAGCGAGTTTGGCTTTTACCCCTACTTCCCTTCTGATTACTGAATGCTGAATCTGCACCAGCTTTTGCAATTCTTGCACTTAATTCAGCCTTCCATCACTTCACTCGCGAAATTCTCCACCTGCTTCAATGAAACTCCATTCGCGTGTAGAGTGCACCGTGCAGTCTTCTTTGAGAGGACGACTGTCTCAGTTTTCGCAGCAGAGATTTTCATTCCAACCACACAGCACTCGGCATAAAACCTATCGAGTACAAGTCGGAGACCACCCTCTGTTGAGTTAAGTAACACCATGTCGTCTGCAAATTCCAGCCGACTGATTTAAACCCGCCCGTCTTAATACCACTTCCAACCCGGCTGCACATGTCAATCCTGTTCCTGTAAGTAATGAACATGAGAGGTGACAGTTGGCACCCTTGGTGGAGTTCGACTACCACACTAAATGCTTTCGATTTAGCACCATTTATCCGAACACAAATACTCGGGCATTCGTATAGAGACATCAGGGCAGCAAGAAGCTGACCAACGATCCTAAACCCCTGCAGAACCTTCCACAGCAGGTCCCGGTGAACGCAGTTATATGCCTTTTCAAGGTCGACAAAACAAGAATGTAACCTTGATAATACTCCCACGATATCTCGAAGACCTGCCGCAATGTGAATATTTGATTGGCTGTGCTGCGTTCGGAGCGAAAACCACACGCTTCATCAGCTAACTTGGACTCAACAATCTCCCTGCATCTCTTTGCCTGACACTTAGCATAGACTTTACGGGGAAGGCTAAACTAGGAGATCCCTGTGTAATTGGAACAACTTCTCTTGTCTCCCTTTTTTGAAAATTGGGATTATCACTACCGATTACCATAGCGTAGGTGCCTTTCCAGAGATCCAGGCAACACACAAAAGTCAGCCAGAGAATAACTTCTTTATTTAAGGCTTTTAACATCTAGGGCCGGATTTCATCTTCCCCGGCGGCCTTGCCACATTTGAACTCTTTAACTGCTCTTGTGACCCCAGAGATTAATCATCGCTCCCAGATGCATCTGGTATACATCCGAAGATGCTTTTGTGATAAGGTTTAGGAGATCAGCAAAGTATTCTCTCCACCTCGCGTGGATAGCAAAGTATTCTCTCCACCTCGTGTGGATGCACCTCTTTGAAGAAAGAAGACCCCCAGACGCGTTCTTGATAGCTGGTGTGGAGGAGGGCTTCTTATTACGATGTCGCAGGATAGTCTGCCAGAACACTTTATTTGCTGATCTAAAGTCGTATTTGAGCTTAACTTTGGATGTCTTTACTGTCTCTGTTGCGATTCTTGTACCGCAAATACAAGGAGGACTTATTTCCAAACCAAGGTTTGTAAGCCTCCTTCTTTGTTCTTAATTGAACCAAGATAAAATATAAAATAGAAAGATAGATTGAGAAGAAGGAACGGGAAAAAATGGAAATAAAAAGAGGGAAAAAACACGTGCGTGTACAGTCAGCCATTTTGGAAATTGTTTACAGCAAAAATTTCACGTTTTTATTTAAATACTATAACTATAAAAGTTGAATTTAACAAATAACATTTAAAGTTATTTATTAACTGACAATACATAAATTGTACACAATGACAACCCAATTGATATGGCCATCGCATGTATGAAGGCGACGAAGTGGTAGAGTAGTTTGAATGTCAGATAGAATATTTGGCTCTATTTGTTCCGGCTCTCATCACTCTGAGATCAAATTCCGCCGAGATCGAATACCAGCACCAGTCAAATACTGAGGTTGATTCAATCAACTTTGCCCTTCCCTAAAATTTGCTGGCCTTGTGCTTAAATTAGACATTAGTAGTCACAGAAATATTTCAAATTTAGTTTTATTCCTTCGTTCATTATGTGCTTGTTATGTGAAGAAAAAACATTTGGGAATAAACTTCTTTATCAAGTTTTATGAGAATGTGTGTGGACTACCAGCTCTTGTACGCGTAACACAATGTTGTCCATGAGAGAAACAATATGCTTCCAGTTTTAGCCAAGTAACAAATAACAATTTGTCTTTGAAATTTATTTATGGATAGAACAAAGTTGAGTTTTACTGGATACTACAGATTGACTGTTGTCATGAAAGGTATTTGAATGAGCTGGCATCAAGATAAATTCAAAGGTATTGTAAGATAATATCGAAGGACATTGTCATTTAAGAGCTGCTTGAATAATGAGGTTGCATTCGACAGGTTCTTGAGTACACTTGGAGATCAGAGAGTCGCTCCAGATAGAGCCGCTATATCTCCGAATTGAGAGATCACAGCTCCGATATTACGAACATGTGGTTAGAATGTCTCAGGAAGAATCGCTGGACAGATTTTAGTAGAATAATGGTGTATCCTACATTTAACAGATGTCAGTATGGTGGAAACCAAGCTAGCTCCACTGAGATTAAAAATTCGACAGGCAAATTGACAACCTCTGTAGAATATGGAGTTGTCATCCAATGATCAACGTCCTATAACAATCCTTACCTAAACTGTGCTTCTCTATACGAAGTACAAACATAACCAATTCAAAAATTGAGAATGCAGGGTAACGAATTTCATGAAGAATCAGTCTTAAGTAAAAGTATTCTTGTTGAGTTAGTTACGCAACTCTTCGCAAAACGTTGTTAAATCGTATAGCAGGACAACCTTCAACAGCAGCGTCTCTTTTGTTTTAGCGATTTAATTATTTGTTTTCCCATGTATAATAATGTGGTAATCGATAGTACAACAGGATCTGAGCTGTTAATGTAGTTTTCTTTGGAACTAGAGATTTTCGAGCAGCAGTTTCTGCAGTAAAATAGATTCTTTACACATTCTCTAAGTGAACACCTAGTTGTTGAACTGGATGGTATTGTCCATGAATAGGAAATCTATTTATTTCCGAGGTCTTCATTGATACTAATATATCCCACCATCTGGTATTGTATAACTTCATTTTGAAATGTTTGTTGCTGGGGAATGAACATTGCTGAACCAGAATTTCTGTTAACATATTTACAATTGCACTTGGTAGATTTTATGGAATTACAGCACTCTACATTTATGTGGACATTGGATGTCTTAGTTATAAGAAGGCAATAAAGCACCAGCTATTGATTGTCAGTCATATGCTAGCCAATATTTGTTTCAGAGACTCTATCTTGTGATGCCTTTCTTTTGTATCATGCATATTCACCCTCTCATATTTGTGTTTCTTTAATGACATTCTTAGGGATAGCATTCTACATTTATTGCCTTTCATTGCCAAATGCTTATAGGCTTAAAGTAACCACATGGACAATGGGCTATGTTTGATTAAAATAATGCCGTAAAGTTCTTTATCTGTTGTGAGTTTGGGAGTTTTTGCTGAAATAATAGAATCAGTTTCAGCAGAATTAATTTTGTTCAAAAGCCAGTGTAATTTATGTGCATGTAGCAGGTCTTTTTTTTTTTTTTTTTTTTTTTGACATGTCATCGTCTACATGTGGTAATTATCCAAGTCGAAATATGTGTGAGTTAGTTATAAAATTCCAAAACTTGGAAACCTTGGGATGAAAACCTCTTGCAATTAGGTCATATCTGTTGGTATATAACTGTCATGGAAAATGCTCTGCTTGGATATCATTCCATTTAGCATTGCAAGTAAAAGTGATGAAAAGATCAGGACATCCATAATTGCGTACATTAGTCATGGCATCCTGTGTTCTCTCATGCGGGCTTCCTATAAAACTGGATAGGAGAATACAAAGTTGTTCTCCTCGGCATCAGCAAAGCTTTCGACCGTGTCTGGCACGCTAACCGCCTGTCAAAACTTCCCACCTATCGACTCCATCCGTCTCTCATCTCTCAGATCGCATTTTCACGGTGTGTGTTAATGGAGCTTTCTCTGACCTACACTCTATTAACTCTGGTGTGTCCCCAGATTTTCTCTGCAAGATTCTGTTTCCTTTTTCTTTTTTTTTTTTTTTTTTTTTTGTCTATTTTACTCTCTTATACATTCTTTTCTAGCCTTCTCCTTTTTGGCAATCTTATTTCTCTATTTTCATCCTTTTCTTGATATCTCTTCTTCCTCTCATACTCCCTCATTTTTTGTAACCTTATTTTTCTATTCTTTTCCCATTCTTCTAATATTTATTTTTACTATTACAATCTGTCATTTTGTGAAGTCTCGTGTTTTTTTTTTGACTTAACTGTCTTGCAATGTTTCTTTTGCCTCTGAATTTCTGTCATGCTCATGATTGATTATGGGAAAGCGACCATGATAGAGCCTGTTGCTAGTCAGACCATTATAAAGAACAGATACGTTTATTTCTGGAAGTATTCAACCACTTATACTGAACTGAGGTACAATAATTTCATTGCTATTTCTGCGATGAACCTGAATTGCTAAACTGTACACTATACTAATGGAAAGGAAATCAACATTACGACTGCATACTCCATCTTTACTCGTATGTTTGATATTCGTACATTGTGCTGTTAGGAATAAAGGAAATAAAACACCCTATCAGTTGTTGCATATATGATGTACAGTTTTTTTTTTTCGCGTAGAGTGCAGTAACTGATATCGTTATCAAGGAAGAGCGATGAAAGTCTAAATAAAACAGTTTCCAGAGACCAGGGTTCCCCAAACTTTTTCAAACGCAGAACCCTTTTGTTTCAGAAACCTTTGGAGGAACCCCAAAGTCAAAATTTGTTATGTGGTCAACTGTTATATGGTCAATATATACTCCTTTACCTTTTTTACGGAACCCCAGACACTCGTTTTCAAATAATTCAATAAGGTACTTTATCTACATTTTAGACTTAAGAGAGTTCTTTACAAAAGTACGGGGATTGGTTCAGGGCCGTCTTAACGCATGGGCACGCTGGGCAGGCCGAGGGCCCCACGATGATAGAGGGCCCATTTGTATTTTTATTCCCGTGAGTGGTTGTGTAGGTAGGGGCCCCAGTGCTTTGCTTTGCCTGGGGGCCTATAATGCTGTTAAGACGGCCCTGGATTGGTATTGTTAGCAAGAATGAAAATGTCGTCTGCTAACAATCTAATGAAAATGTCGTCTGCTAACAATCTGTTATTTATGGATAATTTCGGCTCAAACGCTGTGTATATATGTGAAAAATAGAAAGGGCAAATAAGGTTGAGAGAGTGATAGAAGTCGTCTCTAAGTTAGAATAAGAGAGAAATATACGCTAAGCGGGAAAATGGGTGTGTATGTGTGTGTTTGTTTGGTACTGGAATATTTTTGGTATCTATATTTAGGTGTTGATTTTGCATGACTATTTTAAATCCGTACAATGCAAGCATGCATATGATACGAACCAGCCAGATTCGTAAAGCAGAGGTCATAATAGTAATCGTAGAAAGACTAGAGGGAAGAGACAACACCTCTGTGAGTCAGTGGGCGGAGTATGTCTGCAGCACCATTTCTGAGCTTTGTTGAGGCTTAGTAATGGCTTGGATTAAAAATATTTTCTGGTCCTCAAGAGGAAGGTTAATCTCTGAGATGTAATATTCACTATGTTAAGGAGCTGCGATCGCCAGAAAACGGACTATATATTTGAAATGATTGCAAGGGCTCTAGTTGCGTGCTATTCATATTTATGAGGGCGAAATGCGATAATGTTCTTTGTAATCTGTGCAGTGTTGTACTTTTGTACAGATGAAGGAGACGGAATTCGAATGACACTATTGCAGAATCTTCCCTATGCATTTGTTCATGGAAGCTGTATAAATTTAGCATGAAATGTCTAAGGTGCATGTGGATGTGGATGACTCATGAATGTAAAATATCATGAAGACGTGAAAGGCGTTATGAGCTACTTAGGAATTGGGGTGATGTCAAGTTGATCGTTGATGTATGGAAGGAAATCTACAGGAGAGAAAAGCGAACCTTGGGATACACAAGCGGTGACATAGTTCCATTAATACACACCAAGAAAGTACTATCTGACAGGAACCCTCCAATCCAAGAGATGAGAGACGGATGGAGTCAATAGGATGGAAGTTTTGACAGGAGGTTAGCGTGGCAGATACGGTCGAAAGCTTTGCTGATGTCG
>OZ024740.1:158514368-158519368 GCA_964016885.1 Eledone cirrhosa
ATATATATATATACATATATATATATACATATATATATATATATATATACATATATATATATATATATACATATATATATATATATATACATATATATATATATATACATATATATATATATACATATATATATATATATATACATATATATATATATATATACATATATATATATATATATACATATATATATATATATATACATATATATATATATATATATGTATATATATGTATATATATATATATATATAGTTGTGTATAGTGGTAACTATGGTGCTTCCGTAGGCGGTATCCCAAAATTAGCACTCGATATTCATCAGAGTGTAGATATTATAAAGAAAACGTGATAAAAGTGATAAAATTTGCTTCGGACATAACACCCGTGTCTGAAAGAACCCGCAGAAGTATAATCAGCCAGATCCATACAAGGACCATGACTCGAGCCACATGCCGGCGAAACATTTGTAACACGAAATAAACTAAGTCCAGATGCATCACTGATTTTTCGTTTTCTTTATAATATATATATATATATATATATATATATATATAGATAGATAGATAGATAGATAGATAGATAGATAGATAGATAGATAGATAGATAGATAGATAGAGAGAGAGAGAATTAGAATTTAGCTTCAGGCATAGTTGTATACAGATATGTATTGGAATTTCGTATATATATATAATATTCTAATAAAGAAATTGAAATCGGAAAGTAGTCGTGGTGTCTTCATAAACAACAATATATAGGGTCATATTTATCATTCTCTTTATAGCAATAGATTGTGATTTGGCTGCTATTTCTAACAGGATCAGCGACCATATCGAAGCTTCATCTCCAATTGAAAACAAAATGCATTAAACCACCTGAATTCTGTCCCTTCCTCACCACTGAGCAAATATTGCAAATACAACAAGATGAAAGAACAAGATAGTTCTGCAAGGGAATACGAAAATGGAGATAGATCAGCATAAAGGAGAGAAGAGACAAAAAAAATATGTTCTCGAGGAAACGATTAACATCTGCTTGAAACGTATTAAACAATGTTGTCCAGAAACTTTGCAAACAGACAATTAATGATTGAAAACAACAGAATGTAATTGAAATAAACTACGCAGGAAAATGTATGAGAAATGATTTAAATGTGGTGCATTCAGGTGGTTTAAGCAGTGCCGGAATTAGGGCAAATGAGGCCCTGTGCTAGTAAAGTTATGAGGCCCCTTACTTGGACCCTGAAGGAGGTAAAAAAAAAATTTGGGGGGGGGGGAAGATGGGGGCCCCTGTGCTTAGGCACACCTAAGCACAATAGTAAATCCGGCAATGGGTTTAAGGAATGTGTTTTTAGGAGCTTCCCAGAGACCCCCCCCTGTTCAATTTATGTTGAAGTAACTGACATGTACTAATACAAAGCATTCCTCATTCATCTCCCCATTCACATACTGATAAGGGCGTCACGTTTAGATTTAATATGAAAGCTTATAGCTCTAGGTTTCACAACCTCAGACGTAATGGGCACTAAATAAATAAATCATAATACCTGTGTATATATGTGTGTGTAATACATTCATTATTGAGTGCATGAGCCAGAGGTAAATCTCACTCATTTATTTCTCAAAGAATTTTAACATTATTGTGGGTAGTTTTTCTTGAGGTAAAAAGAAGAATCTAAAAGCAGGAAACATCTGTATTATCCAGGCAATTCAGACAACCAGTGAGTCTTAAAATGAGGGAGAAGATTCCAGTCATGCCAGCGTTATGACAATTGTTTAAAATTGTTCTGCCCCCAAACAATGTTCTACTCAGTTGATAAGACTGAGAAGTGATCGATATATAAAGGAATAGGTAGAATGTTGTGTCAACTAGTAAAGGAGATATGTTTCTGTCTTATACTGAAATATGTTCGTTGCTTTCATCAGTTGGCTTTAAAGGGAAAATTCAACAACCATCAGCCTACACCAAATACTGGCATGAAGTGGGGTGATGGACGCCATCAGGCTACAGCCGTCGTATAAGGTCGTTACTCTATAACTCAATTGTTATTAATGGTGACTGTTTATTTGGAAGTTTCAACTATGATATTAGCTTGTTAAAACAGTAGAATTGAGATGAAACTTTCATTATATAACCAAGACTAGGTAATGAAGTAAACAAGAAATATAGACAGGGCTGTGAGAAAATTAGGTGTGGCATATGCTGGACAACAGGTAGAGCAAAGATAGGTAAGATAAATTAGAAATGGATGTGTGAAGTAATCACCACCTGTTAGTTAGTAGTATAGAAGTTTCGTATTTCTGGTCTTGACGGGAGATATTACAAATATTTACATATTTTTGAATAAAATTTTTATCGTGTTTTAAGTAAACTATTTTTGTTTTAAATAATAAAAGAAATATAGACAACTAAATTTGAACTAGTAAAAAAAAAAAAAAAATAAATAAATAAAAATTGAATGTTGGCTCTCACGTTTACAATACATTATAATTGTCCATCGGATTGGCAGTATCGGTAGAGGGTCGGACGCAATGCTTTCCAGCATAGTTAAGTCCCTTTACGATCTGAGTTCAAATCCCGCCGAGGTTGACTTTGCCTTTCATCCTTACGAGGTCGATAAAATAAAGTACCAGTAATGCACTGGGTATTTGCTGGCCTTGTGCCTAAATTAGAAACAATTATAATTGTCCATCCTTAACCGTCTATATTTTTAAAAATTAAAAACACGAACAATTTTACTGAAAAACAAGAACATTTCATTTCAAAACAAGTAAATATTTGTAAAGTAGTCCTTCAAATCTTGATAAAAGAAACTTATTCACTACTGAAATAACAGGTGGTGAATATTTTCCACACCCATTTCATTGCCCTACCAATTATTCAGCTCGTTCTACACAACTTTCTTCCAACCCTCTCTCTATTCCTGTTTACTGCATCATCTTGTTTAAGAATATATATATATATATATTGAAAGTTTCATCTAATTTTTATTGTGTTATGAGTCCTCAGTTCAGTGTAAATTATTACACAAATCAATAAAACATGCATATAACCTCCCCTAACAGAGGTATGAATCTAATTACAACCTCGACTGAATATTTTAAAATGAAAAAGAAAACAAGCGAAAAGTATTCCGATTCTCACCTAGAACACATACCTTAAAAAGTTTCTTTTTACATGACGACTACCGTATTCCATACTACAACATTTTGAAAATGACTTATTTTCGATAAGAATATCAGATTTAATAAGTACACCAACCAGCTTTAAGAAGAACGCAGCCAGAAAATTAATCAAGTGAAAAATAATTGTTTCTACTTTTGGCACAAGGCCAGCAATTAACCAGTACATTACTGGTACTTTATTATATCGACCCCGTAATGATGAAAGGCAAAGTTAACCTCGGCGAGATTTGAACTCAGATCGTAAAGGGACGTAACTATGCTGGAAAGCATGTCCGACCTTCCACCGATACTGCCAATCCACCGCCAATCAAGTGAAAAATAATAAGAACCTATTTGTAAATTCAGATAAAACCAAAAGCCTTTACGAAACTAACACATATCACAGACTCCTCACTCCAGTAGCTATATAAAAAATCTTGTCATGTTACTTTAAACAGTATCAATAAAGAAACGAAAAAGAATAACTACTGCATTAGAAATCGACAATAGAATAGACACTCTCATGATTAGGCAATCGTATTGTACCTTTAAGGATCATAAAAGTAGTTTCGCTGAACCCCCTTCCATACTATTGATCAACCCATTTAAAGATGATGTAGATATAATTTCTAAAATTACATTAGATTCTATTCACCACAAGGTTAACAATAAATCTAAAATGCTACAATGGAACAGCACTAAAGCTGTTATAAATTGGTTTAAGTCCAGCACCGAAAATGATGAATGTTTGTTCTTCCAGCTCGATGTGTGCCTATTATGCACCAATCACCAAGCAGATAATTATGAATGCCGTAAACCATACCAGATCTATCACCTGCAAAACGCCTATCCAATAGAAACTCTACGCTTAACCTGTTAATCCCTACAATATCATTACGGGGATAAAGAAACACAACAACGAATCTTTCGACGTTATTTTGAGATCGAAAGACTCAGCTGAAATTAATGATTTAGTTGGCTTTTATAGACTACACAAGATGAAAAAGAATTTTCTGTTTACAGGAGGAGGTATATATCAATATGATGAATTGCTGCTATTAAGAAATATGAATCACTCCCCACCGGAAAGACATCCACCGGTTCTTTAAATAATTAGGATTTAATATAATAGTAGGACAGAGAATAAGAAGAATGAACTTCTTATACGTGGCGATAGATTTATCGGATAACACATTCAGATCATATAATAAACGTAGTGAGAAACTTTTTCTCCATTAACAAATAATCTAACTACTCCAGAATTAGATTAAAAACCAAGTTAAAATAATCTCTCAAAGAATATCTTCATTATCTTCAAACGAAAAATGTTTTCAATGATTCAGCTCACTATTATAATCCAGCTTTATTGAAAAGCGGCTTGAAAGAGAAAATTCAATGCATACATAATACAACTGTTCCTTTAAAAAAGGGAATCGGTAGAGATCAGCCATATGGTATAACCCCCTTTCAACTTATAAGTCACTACTTGAATAGCAAAAATATTCCTTCGACCCCTTGATAAACATTTTACTAACCCTCACAAATACTTGTTCAGGAGAAATACCGTTAAACTTTCGTACACTACCACTCACAATTTTGCAGAGACAATAGCTTTGTTAAAAGCAACTAAATTAAGAAACATTCACCCAATCAACGAGAGGTTTCCATGTAATTGTAATTGCAGATTTAATAGTTTATGTCCCCTCAAATGACAATGCTTAAGGAAAGAACTGATATATAAAACTATCATAAGTACTGATCGTTCTCGATCGCACCTTCAAAAAATTCTACCAGCATATTTCATCATTTAAATATAATAATATATAGTTTAGCACCT
>OZ024740.1:158537745-158540245 GCA_964016885.1 Eledone cirrhosa
AGGTGGTTGTGGAGGCCGATCCTTGACTTGCAGGTCAGGCGACAGTGGTTACCAGAGGTTACCTCCACCTCTCGCCCATCACCGCAGGGCTTTGGGAGTGCATGCTAAAAAAGAAACCTGTGCGGGAAAGGTTTATAGTGGGAGGGCCAGTGCACAGTGACGGTCCCACTCACTCGGCCGCAGAAGCCAGAATCCGGTGGTACGGAGGACCGTCACGACCAGGGACTTCCTTGGCTGCAGTGGATGGCCACGACGTCTGTAGAGCCTTGCCGTGCCCTAGCGCTCCACACCGCTTGCTGTCGCCGCCTTTGTGACCGCTGGGACGATGTTGTCCTCCTCCACTCACTCCGCCGGGTCCAGTCTTCGCATGCAGGGGCAGGCATCTCCTATCTAACTCACCGGGGGGTTTCAGACCCGTCCGGCTACCCTCAACCTGGTTCGGCCCGCCAGCCGAGGCGGTATACCGGGGTGTGGCTGCTGTCGCATGCTACAGCTTCTTGGGGCCACGGGTGAGAGCTGAGTGTCAGGTGGGACCCAATGCAGCTCGAGCTGTCCAGAAAAGGACATGGCTAGCCCTCCCTACAGAGGTACATGCCCCTCTCTGACACCCCAGGCATATACACACGCATATACATACACATACATATGTACATGTGTATATACATATTTACACATTTTTGGATGGCCGTTGACTCTTATGAGTTCTTCCGCCCTTTGTCAGGTTTTGTTTTTTGTCCTGCAGGATGTCCTAAATCACCCTCCTCCCCAAGTAAACTTGGTAGGGTTGCCAGTTTAGTCGCCGACGACCCGACCATGTGACAGGTTGTACTGGTTTACATGTTACTAGTAGTACTCAAGAGTGACGTGACACTATATATATATATATATACAAATATATATATATAACATATATAATGTATATATATATATATATATAAATGTGTATATATATATAGATAATATGTATATATATTATGTTATGTAATATATATATAGTTAATATCATTGTATAATATACATATATACATATATATATATATATATACATATAATATATGTATATGTATATATATATGTATATATGTATATATATATATATATGTATATATATATATATATATGTATATATATATATATATATATATATATATATATATATATACACATGTACATATATACACATAAATGTACACACACATATATATATATATATACGTATATATATATTTTTTGTGTGTTTGTGGGTGGGGTTGTGTATGAGTGTGAATAACATTCATAAATATATACACACATATATATATATACACGCGCGCTCGCGCGCACACACACACAGACATATTTATATATCTATATATCTATATAGATAGAATGCTTCTCTATTGATATGAGGTCTTCACCTTATGCCATAACTGCGATGTTTTAATAATGTTATTGAAGTTAATGTAGTAGTCGTAGTCGTTTTGGTGGTGGGGGTTCTACTGTGTAAGCAATTGCTCACTGTTTATTGTCAACTGGCGGTTTATATGCCCCGTCTTTCTCACCCCTCCTCTCCTGAAGTCCTAATATCTCTCTATCTATCTATATTATATATCTTTCTCTTTTCCTCCCCTCTCTCTTATTTTCTGTCTTTCTGTCTCTTATTATCACTCACTCCATTTTCTCTTTCTCTCATTATAATCTATTTCTATCCCTTTCGCTAATGGTCTCTCCTCTTCCTTATCCTCAATTCACTCTCTGGCCTTCTCTCTCTCTATCTCTTTTTATGTCTTTGTCTCATTTTTGCTTACTTTTAGTTTTATTTTTCGCGCTTTCTTTTTTCACATCGCTCCCTCCTCTTCATCTTACATTTCTTATTTTTCACCCTTTTTTTTTAACTTCCCACACTTCTAACTCTCATTTCCCTTCTACCTTTCTGTCTATCTTTCTCTTTCCCCCCTCTCACTTTCTCACTAACGATGAACAACACATTTTCGCATGAAATGGCCACGGATTTTACTCAACTCTTTAGTTTGGTATGTATAAAAACACAAATATACATGTATGAATATTAGTGTATTTTTGTAAATATACATGTATATATATATATATATATATATATATATATATAGTGTGTATGTATGTTTGTAATGTTATTTATTTTTAATGGTTGGAGTACAAATATATTTCAAATGTTATGTATTTCTTATATAGTAATTCTCCGCCGTGTGCTCGTTTTCTGTACGGTATATATTATATATATATATATAAGTATGTATATGTAGCTATGTATTATTTATTTGTGTTCGTTTTCATGTGTATATAAGCAGTTGGCTGCATATATTTGTTATATACTTTCTGTTTATAAGAGTTATGTATTCGCTTGAATTCTCCTTCGTGTGTAAACGTATATATTTGTAAACGGGTGTTTGAGAGGAACACTTTTACTAAATATACAGGCATGTGGCTTTTTGATTTAATATGAATGTAGCTGCGCGTGTTAGTGCCGTTTGTTTTAACACAC
>OZ024740.1:158550245-158577745 GCA_964016885.1 Eledone cirrhosa
CAGTCTGGATTGGGGCGCGTATGCAGATATTATACATACATATATATATATATATATATACATTCATACATATATACACTCCAAACCCATGCAAGCGTGGAACACGGACGTTAAACATTGATGATGATGATGATACTTTGGGAGGGTCATGTTGCCAATAAGAAACACATGCACCAGCTGCTTTCACTCCAATTTATTATAAATTAAATTATAAATTTAAAAATTTATAAATATCCGTTTGGTAGGTTGGTTCCACAACCGGACGGTTGTTCATATATTGTCAAAGTTCTGTCGTCACACATTCTGTGACCTCTTCATACATACATATATATATATATATATATATATATATATATATATATATATATATATATATATATATCCAGGGAGTGAAACGCGAAGTTACTGTTGGTTCACCCATGTAACGGTTCACGTCAGTAGCGAGGTGTTGAGCTAGACAGAGTGTAATATAACAATATAAGGACGATTGGTTGAGCCTTCATTTTATTTATTGATTGGTGACAGAATTCTGTCATTACTTACAACAGAGGTCCGACGAGCTTTTGATTCCAGAGTTGGGCCAGATCGATAGAGATCGAACCTTCAGATGATCAATAGCGAAACACGCATCTCCAATCAATAAAGGTAATGAAGGCTTAACCAATCATCCTTGTATTATTATTATTATTATTATATATAATTATTATTATATATAAATAAATAAATAAAAAACAATTATTATATATATATATATATATATATATATATATATTTATTTCATTGCTGAATTTGTTTAACAAGATTCTTTATCTGAAAACGTGTGTTGAAACCGATATTGTTATACTTTGGGAGGGTCATGTTGCCAATAAGAAACACACGCACCAGTTGCTTTCAATTTATTATGAATTTAAAAAATATTTATTTTTTTTTTTTTTTTAAATTTATAATTTTCTGTTTAGTTGGTTGGTTCCACAACCGGACGGTTGTTTATATATTGTCAAAGTTCTTTCGCCACACATTCTGTGACCTCTTCAGTGATGGGATTCTTTTCTTTGTTTTGTGCCTGTCCTTTGTTCTGCCCTACGCCATCTTGTTTTCCTTTTTTATTCTTTCTTGAAAAACAAGATGGTATAGGACAGAACAAAGGAGAGGCACAAAACAAAGAAAAGAATCCGCAGTCACTGAAGAAGTCACAGAATGTGTGACGAAAGAACTTTGACAATATATGAACAACCGTCCGGTTGTGGACCCAAACAACAAACCTACTGGAAATTTATAAATCTTTTGAAAAAAAAAAAAATTTTTTTAAATTTATAATAAATTGGAGTGAAAGCAACTGGTGTGTGTGTGTGTTTCTTATTGGCAACATGACCCTCCCAAAGTATAACTATATATATATATATATATATATATATATATATATATATATAACAAAGGAGTTATGGTAATGAACCAGAAGGACCATAACGCACCAGAGTACTCAATACTTAGGGTAGTAGAGTGGGTAATAAGAAAATGTTTAACCCCCTAGTCCAGAAATAGCCATCGAAACAGCTTGAGCTCTGCTGTCGGGGTTAAATATTTTCATATATATATATATATTCATTCATTTTAATAAGGCTAAATAATGGGTTTTGTTACTCTGAGTTCTGCCTGTTTATCACAGGATCAATGACCCTGTGATAAACAGGTGAAATTCCAGAATAACAAGACTCACTTTTTAACTTTAATAAAATTAATATTCTTCTTTGGTATTGAGTACTCTTTACTCTCAGCTATTAACCACATACATACATATATGTATGTTTGTTTGTATATGTTTGTATGTATGTATGTATGTTACTTGTGTATGAATACATATACACAGACATATATGTGTGCATAGTACACATATATTTGAATGATATATGTTTATAAATATGCATGTATATATATATATATATATATATATCAAAGGTATATATTGAGTTAGAAACTCAAAATAGTCTCTTACAATAAAATAGCTCTAGGAAAGAGATTTTTCCGAGCCATATATCATAATTGAATATACAAGAGAGATAAACACATATATATACATATATGTGGATTTGAACACATATATATATGTCTGTGTTTATCTCTCTTTTATATATATATATATATATATATATATATATATATATATATAATACATATACACACATACATAGCATCGATATATTTAAATGATGATATATGTATATAACTATGCATAATTATATTTATTTGTATATATATTATGCAATTATACTATACATGCAAACGAATATACATAAAAATATATAGTATACACACACACATATATATATATATATATATGCATACATATATTTATACATATATGTATATATATACATATATATGCATGCATATATACATACATATATATGTATATGCATGTGAACATGAGTTTGAAATTTCAAATGTTGTGGATGGCTATAATAATAATTACTCAATATTAATATTTTATACATTTATACATACATACACACACATACAAAACACACACACACACACACACACACGCACACGCACACGCACACACACACATATATATATATATATATACACATTTGTAAATAAACTATTGGAGGGGGCTCTGTAGAAGTAGTAGATAGTTTCTGTTACCTGGATGACCGAATTAGCTGTGGAGGAAGGTGTTCCAAAAGCACAGTAGCCAAAGTGAGAACAGGTCGAAGAAAATTCAGGGAGTTACTACTGCTGCTAACTATAAAAGGTAGATTTTTTTCCCTCAAAATGAAAGGCAGGCTGTATGATGCATGTATACAAACAACAATGTTGCATGTTAGCGAGACCTAGGCACTGTGTACAGAGGACCTGCGAAGATTGGAAAGAAACGAAACGAAGCCGCCATGCTTCGATGGATGTGCGATAGTAATATACTAAAGCATAAATGAATTGCAAGAGAAATTAGGCATCAGATGCTGTGTGCAAGAGAGGAGATTGTGTTGGTATGGACATGTGATGCGTATGGAGGATGACAGCTGTATAAAAAGGTACAGAGTGCTCAAAGTTGATGGAAGCTATGGAGTGGGAAGGCCTATTGCACCTCTCAAAGGCAATGGCACAGGACCATGATCTCTGGCGCTATACAGTAATATAGAAGGCCCACCCTCCCATATTCAGTAGCTGAGGCATACATCAAGTATGTACCACCTTCCCTCTCACCCCTCCTCCCATCCACCTCCCTTGCTGTAATCACCCATCCCTATATCTACCTCACCAATTCCCCACACAACTCCCCCACCCAAGTCCCCAATCCATGCCATGATGTGTTCATGCTGGAGCCGTGACAATAACCGCCTCGTCCACTCTGTAAAGTGGTTGTGTAGGTGTCATTACAAAAAGCACTTAGCCCACACTGTAAAGTGATTGTGTTGGTGACACAACAAAAAGTGCCCAGCCCACACTGTAAAGTGTTCATGTAGGTGTCACGACAAGAAGCACCCAGTACACGCTGTTAATGTGGTTGGCATCAGGACGGGCATCCAGCTGTAGAAACCAAGTCAAAATCAGTTCTGTGGTTGTTTCACAATGGGACAGCAAGTCATACCCATAGTAGCATGGAAAATGGACATTAAATGATGATGATGATAATGACAATATATATATATATATATATATAACAAAGAAGGTGTGGTAAGATACCAGGTGGACCATAACGCACTAGAGTACTCGATACTTAGGGTAGTAGAGTGGGTAATAGGAAAAGTATCAGGACCCTGACAGCTGAGCTCTGGCCATTTCAGATCTAGCTGTCAAAACGGCTGGAGCTCAGCCGTCGGGATCCTGACTCTTTTCCCATATATATATATATATATATATATATATATATATATATATCATAGGAAACCAGTCAGAAACAGTCCTATATGAGTGAGACATAGTCACTTGACCCAACTTGCCTCAAATGGAACAAATGCTTCTAATCCATGCTGGTGTGGAAGATAGATGTTAAACGATGATGATGATATATATATATATATATATATATATTAATATATACATATGTACACACACACACGCATACATATATATATATATAAACGAAGTAAGTGTGGTAAGGAACCAGGTGGACCATAACGCACCAGAGTACTCGATACTTAGGGTAGTAGAGTGGGTAATAAGAAAAGAGTCAGGACCCCGACAGCTGAGTTCAGATCTAAGTGGCCGAAGCTCAGCTGTCGGGGTCCTGACTCTTTTCCTATATATATATATATATATATATATATATATATATATATATATATATGTGTGTGTGTGTTTGTTTGTATATATGGAAACATCGTTGAATGTGGAGAATGAATGGGATGACATCATAGAGAGCAATCCAGTTCTTGGTCATTATAGATATGGAAGAAGTTGAAGAAACATTGAGAATGATGAAGTGTAGAAGGGCACAATTGCTGAAACGTAGTGGGAGATATGTTAAAGGCTGTGGGAAGTTGGCTTGTGAAAAGGTCTAGGTTGGTGGTGAGTGAAACTCATATCCTTGCTTGATAAGCGTCCAGATTACACATGACAAAGCAGTGATGTTCCACTGGTTCCGGAAGCTAGATGGGTGCAGATGATGGTTGTACTGCCCCTTAAAATCATTTGAGACAAACCTTATGTTATTCCTATGGATACCATCTGGCAGAGGGAGTCTCATTCTATATACCATGAATTTGGTGAGGTAGAACTCCTTCAGCAAACAATTCCTCACAATATATTCAGTAACATAATGTGAAATGAGTAGGAGATTTTCCATGTAAACTAATGACAGAATACAGCTTGTACTCAGTTAATGCAGATATCCATCTCCTCTTTAATTTGGTTTGTTGTACCAAGCTACTTTAATTGAATGGCCTCTTTCAAAACCTCACTATTCAGTATAATAGGGATCATTTCAGTAAACTGGCTGCTGGTCGATACTATTTTTGTCTTGGTTGTATTGACTTTCATACCAAAATGCAGCATGTATATACTAAAGTGTTCAAGAGATGACTGACCATTGGTGTAGTTATTGTGAATTATCACAAGGTCATCAGCATAGCCAAGGTCAATGACACTTGAAACCCACTTTCACAGAAATGCCTGTGAAATCCTTCAGAGCCTCCTCTGCAATCCAATTGATGGCATAATTAAAAAGAGTTGGATATAAAACTCAATGCCCTTCAGTCATCACAGTGAATGTCTAGGGGGCCAGATTCCTCACCATAACAATGAATATTTATTTGATTCAAGCTGCAATATTCTCTTGGGTTCAGCAGCTTCACAGGCATCCAGTTTGTGATCATGATGTCACCGAGCTGACAGAATCAGAGCCTGCCACAAAGTCCACAAAGTAGGTGATTGTTTGCTTCTGGTAACTTAAGTGCTGTTCTAGAACCTTTCTCAATGAGATTTGATCTGTGCAGCCACAGCCCTAATGAAAACCATACTAATTTCGTCATGTGAATTGATCACACTTATGTTGAAACATTTGTAGAATGATGATAGATATGTTGGCTGCAATAGCTATAAAATTGATTTCCCCATAGTTATTACAACATTGCCTATTACCTTGAAGAAAGGGAGAATTGCATAACGAACTTGGAGACCCTATATATATAAGGGTATATAATCAGGTCAGTGAGTGTTTTGTATGTGTGTGTATATGTGTAAGTGCAGATATGTGTAGGTTCTGTATGCACATGGACATTTATGTAAACAAGCTGGTGAGTGATGTGAAGAGGAGGCCACTTGCAAGAGTGGTGGTGGTGAGAATAGTGGGTGTATGCCTGCATAGTGTCTGAGTTTGCATATCAGTAAAGGGTGGCTGATTGTATGCATATGGAGTATATGTATATATATAAATGTGTGTATATATATATATATATATATATATATATATACAGGGTGCGGACGATATTTGTTCGCAAGATTACTGTCTAGGAAAAAATAACACAGTAGTTTTATTTTTTAAGATTTATTTATCAAACTTGGGTCAGTTTGTCTTCATGACTTGTTCTTTCGATCTCACTCGATAAACCCGCCATTGGCTTTGATGACAGCCTCAAGGCAGCCTCGGAACCGGCTACAGGCGTTCGTTACTGTTACCTGACTTAGGCCCCTAAAGGCACTTGTGATCCTGGCCTTCAGATCGTCTTTCGTATTGCAGCTAGATCTGTTGGTGTTTCGTTGCACTGCGCCCCACACAAAGAAGTCGAGGGGGTTGCAGTCAGGCGAGCTGGGAGGCCAGATGTCAGGTGAAGTGTGGTCAACGAAGTTCTCTGACAGCCAGGCTTGGGTCTTTTGGCTGGTATGGCAGGGCGCTGAGTCTTGCTGCCACACGTACGGCCTACCTGCAGATACCTGGTCGATCCAGGGCTTTACTACCTCACTCAGAATGTGGATGTAGCCATTGGTGTTCAGCTTGAGGCCCTCAGGGAAGAAGTCAGGTGGCATGACGTCACCTTGATTGCTGAAGACACCTAAGACCAATGTTGTCGCTGGAAACTTTGTCTGCATGACTCTGAGCACGTCTTTGAATGAGACAGCGAGCCACCTGTTGTTCTGGGAGTTGATCTTCTGGTCTTATTTGTCCTCCCGGTGCAGATTCCAAGAACAACTCCATGTCTCTTCCACAAATTTGGAGGTTCAAAATTATTCATAATCAATTATTCTGAAAATAAATAATGGAAATATAGTCACTGTTTTTATGAAGACAAGAGTGACAACGGAAGTAAAAAAAATTTGCATAAAATTAGCAGTTGAAACTTGCAAACAAATATCGTCCGCACCCTGCAAATGTATATATATATATATATATATATATGTATAGTTTGATTAAAATAACAGAAGGCCGGACTGGTGAAGTTCTATCCAGTGGTAAACCACTAAACTTAAATGAATATATATATATGTATGTATATATATATATGTATATATATATATATATATATATATATATATATATATTAAAACTTATGAACCATTTATTCCATGTTATAAAATAAAATTACAGACAATAAATCAATTCACAGTTGTATACATAACATTACAAATATTGATGGAAATATAAAAAAGAAAGGGATAAAAACAAAACTAAGCCATTGGGACCCAAGGTGTCCTTGGATCTAGTATTGCTGAGCTCCTTTATAAAATCGGAATGTCAGCAGCCTATCTGAGGAAGAAAGAGGTGTCGCTGGCCATTGTCTGCGGAAATGTCTTTGCAGTTTTGTCTGTGGGGCGCTGGTGAAACACCGCCCTGCCCTAGGCATTGAGCCTATCATCCTTTCCCCTTCCCTCTCCTTTTCTTTCATGGCCTCATAGCTTTTGCTTTTTCCCTCTCTTTCCTCTCTCTTTCCTCTCTCTTTCTCTCTCTATATATATTTATAAACAAAACAGTATAGTTTATATGAAGTATTGGGAGATATGTAATACATAATAAAGAAAGCTGGTACAATACTTGAAATCACACTAAGAATCACAGAATGGGTCCATATTTACAAAAATTTTACAAAATGGATGATTGCAGGGACCTATTTATGCATCACAATTCTATCCTTCCTGACAGATCTAAAATGATCTACATACAGAAGGAGATCTTCCAGAAACACAACAGATACATCAGCACAAAAGAGGTCCAAAAGATCTCTTACCAAACACCAGGATACCAAAGCACCACTAAGGAGGAACAAGCACATGTGGAGATAGCTTATGCTGTCTAAATCTATTGCATTTCAATGACAGAACCATCGCTCCTATCTAACAAGCTATCTGTTGGATGGATTTGAACATACATCTGGTGCACACAGGATCCTTTCTTTGGAGGCTGTGCTCCAAATTCTGAACCACATACACCCACAATATATGCTTATATTCTTCTTTGCCCACATATTCCTGATAGGGTCATGGGGCCAGAGTCCTCAAATACTCTTTCCAGCAGGTCCTGTCAGAAGCAACTGTCTCTGGGTAGTTCCCCAAGTGAGACCAGCCTAGCTCATGGATGTTATCCAACCATCTTGCTTGGGGTCTACCCCTGGGTTTCTTGCCAGTTGGTTTTGTCTGTAAAATCTGTACAGCGATTCTTTCCTGAGACATTCTAACCACATGCCCATAGTATCTGAGCTGTGATCTCCCAATTCGGAGAAATAGCGGCTCTACCTGCAGTGAGTTTCTGATCTTCGAGCTATGCACTCGGCCGCATGTATTCTTCATTGTATTTTTCTGGTCATTACCCAAGATTCATGACCATGGGTAAGGGTTGGCATGAATACCGAATTGGAGATAGCAAGTTTGGCTTTTACACTTACCTCCCTTCTTCAATATATACACACTTCCTAATTGTTGCATCAACAATGTGGACATGTGCATGAGATTGTATGTGGTTTGCAAGGTCACCTGCAGAAACTAGTAACTTATATACTGGAAGCCTGCTCATAAGAACTTTTTTAATTCATGAATTACCCATGTTCCTCTCCTTGTCCTCTTTGGTAACTTTAATGTCTTGGATGTGGCATTTTTCCTGGTGTTTTTTAAACAAAGGAAGCACTTATGGTTCTGTATGCTACACAATTCCGTAATCTTTGTTCCATATACTACACAAGTTCTCCTTATCATCACCCATAAGCTGACCATCAGTAATAGATCTGAGCTCATGGAAAAGACTGGCTGTTATAAACGGTCTTCACATGTCACACTTCCACCAATGGTTAGTCATATATATATATATATATATATATACACAGAAAAATTTGAGAGAACAGAACACTTCATTTTTCTGCATTGATCAAAGCACTCTGTTTACACTGTTAGGTGGTTATACTGGTGTCATGACAAAAAGCACCCAGTTCACTCTAATGTGGTAGAGCTGGTGCCAGGAAAAAAGTTCCTAGTACCTTCTGAAATGTGGTTAGTATTAGAAACAGTGTCCAGCCATAGAAAGTCAAGTCATAAACAGATAGTATGAGCAAGACATTGTAACCTAATCTATCTAATCTCATAATGTTACAGCCCATCTAACCCATGAAAACATAGAAAATAGACATTAAATGGGGGATGATGATGATATATATATATACATATATACATCATCACCGTTATATGTCTATTTTCTGTTTATATGGATAGACCTAAAGCTGTTCTTTTAGCTTAAACATGTGTATCATCCTCATTAGAATGTTGTAACGCAGACACAGAAACACGCACGCACACACATATATACACGTGTGTATGTATGTATATTCTGGTTTTATTTATTTTTTATTTTTTTACCAATAGACAGAAAGCTGGTTTCTAGCATAGAAACAAGACTCTTTCGTTGGAATTTAGACAACATCAACTAGGTAATTATAAAAATCTGTGTGTTTGTGTGTGTCTACAGGTATGGGTATTATCGCAAGTGTGGATCTGTATGCTTTGAGTATTATGTGCACATATACACATTTCTATATCTATATATACATGCTAAATTTCTAGAATGTTTTACCAATTTTTACAGTTCCATTAACGGATGGTACTTGCTATTTCTTAATTAGCTCTGCTCTTTCTGGTTCTGTGAAGACCAACTTCTCAAGATTTGTGAGACAGTAACATATCCAAGTGCCCCATTGATTACAGATACAAATCAATAGGTATAATCAGGCATAGGTATCTGTAGGTTCTTCATTTGTTCAGCATAAATGTTCTCTTTTCACTAATCTTGAGTATTATATTGACATCTGCGGAGCAGCTAATCTTCGCTGCTGTGCATGCCTTCATTTCTCTGCCCCATATCACTATCTCTGTCTGGTCTGTTATGTTTGCATTTTATTGGGGTTTTGATTGGAAGATTCTGCAAGTACTCTTTTATATTGTGTGCATATACCCTCCACATTACTGTAACTTTTGATATTTTTATCCTCAGGACTATCTTTTTTGCAGATTGCATTGTGTAGTGTTTTAGCCACTACATCATGCCTCATAGGTACATAGTATCATGACACCAAAGGGTTAAACAGAAAATGTGTGTAATATACAAGACCCGGCAAAGGGCAGAGGAACTCAGCAGAGTTAACGGCCATCCAAATAGTATTTTATTTTTTTTCACATGGAAGTGAAAGGCCCCAGTTGTTGTCACAACACCTTTCTAGGAGAGGGAAACTCTGAAAAAAAACCTGCTGCTTTGTAAGCATCTGATGATGTTGACCAGTTCTCCTTTTCGGGTAGTGTTTTTGATGCTCAGAGAGTGGGATTGGTCGAGTGCAAGGCCTTTCCCCACTTAAAAAACCTTCAAAGCACAGCCATTGCTTGTTCAGGATCTGTTAGCCTAAAAGTGCACTAAACTTTATAATCTGACAAGTGATTGCAATACTCTTAGCAAAGTTTGCAGCCATCATGTATGTATGTATAAATGCATGTATGAATGTATGTGCGTATGTATGTGTGTGTGTGTATGTATGTTTATATAAACATGTAATGTCCGTTTTTCCATGCTGGCATGGGGTTGACAGTGCTCACATTATCCTGCCATGTTTTATTGTCTTCTCACATACATTGTAAACTAGAAAAACTGTCCAGCTATATTGTGTGTGTCCTGTTATTTTTTTTATTAATTTAATGCTTCAATGCCCAATCCACCACCAACTGCTTTACAGTGTGGACTGGGTGAATTTTATAGTGTCCTACTAAAATGTTTATGTTTACATTTACAATTGAATTTCTATGTCACATTGGTTATTTGTAGCTTGTTCATACATTTACCTGCTTGGTTTCTTATTGATAAGAATTATAATTTCAGTATTTTAGTATTATATTATTAGTGTTAACTTATCATTTGCTGTAATACATTTTATGTTCTGTTTCTCAAAGTTTGTACATTGTGACTTTCAAACGCTATTAGTAATCTCCAGTTTTTTCTATTTAACTCTCTTGTGACTGTATTTTTAATGAAATATGCTGTATTTTAATTAATTCATGAAGTTTGAAGCTTTTAATAAAATTAAGTAGTTCAATACTAAGATACTAACTTAACATGTGGCTTTATATAAAGTTATGTTGGATGATTTCAATTTAAATAGGAACACTTTAAAATGTCTGGTTTTATTTCATAGAACCATAGATGGTTTCCATTGAGTGGGTATCAAAAGGATTACACTTTTCAATTCACTTAGCTTTCCAATAGAAAAAGTGCAACTGTTGTTTACAACTGGTATGGTTAGTGAGTGCATTTATACCTATTATCTTATTTCTAGTATTGATTTCTGTTTTTAGTATTAGTCTAACTCATTTATAATACTCTTTTCTAATGTTCTTATTCATTTCTATGTGTTGTATCATCTCAGTTTCATCTATTCCAAAGTATTTGTATAGGTGGTTCTGGTCTAATACTCTGATTGGCATATTCTTCTAATACCCTATTACTTTTTTACTGAATTGTGAACAATTTTTAATCCCAGTCATTTCAGGTCACTCACATATACAGGAGATGGTTTATTTATAGCTTGTGTGTATCATCTATAAGCATTGGTGGTTTGAGTTAGGCAGAAGAGTAGAAGGGTTTGTTCTTCAAGGGGATTGGAATGCCAAAGTAGGACTGGATGCGTATGTGAACTGGGCAGGAGCAGTTGGAAGATTTGGCTTATGGGTATCGGTATAGAGATGGTTTAATTATTTTCTCTTTAGTTCATAGTGTTATGGTTGTTTTCTCATTCTGAAATAGCATGGTTGATGTATTTTTTAATATTGGGTATGTTTTATTTATGTGGAGTGTTTCTAGCATCCAAGAGTAAGGTATACCATCAAATACGTTTGGGTATTACCAAGCTAAGGTTTGTTTTCTTCTTTTTACTGTCTTCTATAATAACTCGGTCCATCTATGCATGGAAATAAGTGTGGAGAAAAGGAAGAATATTTTTTAATTTAGGCTCAAGGCCAGAAAAAAGAAAGGCAAAGTTGGCCATAGTGAGATTTGAACTCATAAAGAGCTGGACAAATACTGTTAAACATTTAAGGCTCTAATGACAGTTGCTTGAATGTGATTCTTGAATATAGAGGTGATGGAGGATAGATAGAGATAAAGCCGACAAAGAAAATGATGTGACCTGTAGCAATTGTTGGTCAAAATGGGTGGAAGCCAACATGAGAAGAAGTGAGGAGGGTTTGATGAGGCAGAATTATATTCTAGGAAGAGTAGAATATGGTTGAGAGAGAAGGAAAAGAAAGAAACAGTGAAGGAAGGGAAAGAGACCATGTTCCAACAACTATCATACCCTCTCCCACAGCATTACTTACATGCACAATCATATATTGTTCTGACTTTTTTGTGTTTTATTTCAGGTGAAAAATCTTTTTGTTATCACGTTTTCTGTATGTACTTACATGTCTCGATATCCTTTGTACTGTCGTTGAAAGACTCTAATATGTAACTTGTTTTATTTTCTAGTAGCTATTTCCTTACAGTTACTGGCACAGCCAGTAGCTAAAGATACTGTCTGAAGTGTTGAAATCTTAGTGACCTTCAGTGGACAACTGAAGAAGGGATATTTATATCCCTGTTGCCCAATTTTGTTTTGGTTGAACTAAACTGGCCAAATAGATGTAAAAAAAGGGAAAAAAATTATATGCTGATTATGTCAACAAAGAGTAGAAGTGAAAATGCCTGAAAGAAGTGTTGTTCTCATCTAGCCAACTTACTGAGTGGATATACTTCAGTGAGGAGATCCAATAAGATTGAAACGTGTCTGTTGATAATTAGGCTGGCTTATAGACAAGGTCTACTTCCTCTGATTTGTCTTAAATTGTTCAAAAAGATTTGGATTATCTCCTTTGCTTATTTCTCATTATCTGAACACCCACAAAGAGAGTCTCAATTTTGAAATTGTGAAGTTAGTCTTAATTGATTGAAGTTTTCACTCATTTGTCATACTCAAACTATAAGACTCTATTTACATGCTCATGCACACAGCTGTATATGTCATACTCAAACTATAAGACTCTATATACATGATCATGCACACAGCTGTATATGTCATACTCAAACTATAAGACTCTATATACATGCTCATGCACACAGCTGTATATGTCATACTCAAACTATAAGACTCTATTTACATGCTCATGCACACAGCTGTATATGTCATACTCAAACTATAAGACTCTATTTACATGCTCATGCACACAGCTGTATATGTCATACTCAAACTATAAGACTCTATATACATGCTCATGCACACAGCTGTATATGTCATACTCAAACTATAAGACTCTATATACATGATCATGCACACAGCTGTATATGTCATACTCAAACTATAAGACTCTATATACATGATCATGCACACAGCTGTATATGTCATACTCAAACTATAAGACTCTATATACATGCTCATGCACACAGCTGTATATGTCATACTCAAACTATAAGACTCTATATACATGATCATGCACACAGCTGTATATGTCATACTCAAACTATAAGACTCTATTTACATGATCATGCACACAGCTGTATATGTCATACTCAAACTATAAGACTCTATTTACATGATCATGCACACAGCTGTATATGTCATACTCAAACTATAAGACTCTATTTACATGATCATGCACACAGCTGTATATGTCATACTCAAACTATAAGACTCTATTTACATGATCATGCACACAGCTGTATATGTCATACTCAAACTATAAGACTCTATTTACATGATCATGCACACAGCTGTATATGTTTTGATGTGGCACTGCTACAGGTCAAACCACTTTTCCCTTCCCTTTTCTCCAACAATCCTCCATCAGTTCTGTGTTCAAGAACCACTTTTAAACAATTGTCATAATTTCAGACAGAGTTATCAGATTCACTCCAGGTAGAGCCACTACTTCTCCGAATTGAGAGATCACAGCTCCGATAGTATGGGCATGTGGTTAGAATGTCTCAGAAAAGAATTGCTGGACAGATTTTACGGGCAAAACCAACCAACAAGAGTTACGGGCAAAACCAACCAACTGAGTAGAATAAGCAAGAGACCCAGGGGTAGACTCCGAGCAACATGGTTAGATAACATCTATGAGCTAGGCTGGTCACACTTGGGGATCCAGCCTGATCAATTGGAGATGGTTGCTTCTGACAGGACCTGCTGGAAAGAGTGTTTGAGGACTCTGCCCCCACGGCCCTCTCAGGAATAAGTGGGTGAAGAAGAAGAAGAGTTGTCAGAGCATCAAACAAATGGTTAGCAGTATTTGTTTCAGCTCTTCACATTCTGAGTTCAAATCCCACTGAAGTTAACTTTCATCCTTCTGGAGTTGATGAAATATAGTACCCAGCAAGTACTGAAGGTTAATTTGGTCAACTTGCCACACCCCTCACCCAATTTGCTCGCCTTGTCCCTAAATTAGAAATCATTATTTATTTTTTCCCACAGTGTTAGTGTAATGCAGCTATACATGTCATTTATACACATATAGCTAATTGGCAGAGTTGTTTGCATACCAGATTAAATGCGGCAGTATTTGCTCAAATCCTACTGAGGGGTCATTTTTGCTTTTCATCCTTCTGGGGTCGATAAATAAAGACCACGGGTGGATTGGGGGAATTGTTAGAGAGTTGGACACGATGCTTTGTCATACCTGATCTGGTTCTGTGCTTTCTGAGTTTAAATCCAACCACTTTTTGCCAGGAATTATGACTGGAAGGTAGTATCAACAATAGAAAGACCAATGGAAATTTAGTTTCCTTGATTTGATCTGATGATTAATTCCTTTTTATTGTTACACCTATATATTTATTTAGTCAAGTATTATTTCTTGGAAATTAATATCTATAGAAATTATTGGCATCAACATCATAATCATCATCATTGTTTTTAAGTCTTCATTTTGTTGCTGGTATGGACTAGATGGCATTTTTTTGCAGGACATTATTCTATGGTGGATTGGCAGTATCGGTAGAGGGTCGGACGCCATGCTTTCCAGGATAGTTACGTCCCTTAACGATCTGAGTTCAAATCCCGCCGAGGTTGACTTTGCCTTTCATCCTTACGGGGTCGTTAAAATAAAGTACCAGTAATGCACTGAATAATTGCTGGCCTTGTGCCAAAAGTAGAAACAATTATTCTATGGGTTGGTGCTTTTCTTCATTCTTTATTTATAAGTATCATACTTATTCCACTGATCTTTAGTGAAGCGCTTAGATGAGGAACATTATTTGGCAGTATCGGTAGAGTGTCAGATACCATGCTTTGTAGCATAGAGTTATGGCCCTTTAGGTTCTGAGTTTAAATCACGCTGAGGTTAGCTTTGGCTTTCATCTCTACGGAGTCGATAAAATAAAACACCAGTAATGCACTGGGGTCAATTTAATCGACTTTCTCCTCCCTCCCCTCAAATAAGCTGGCCTTGTGCCAATAGTAGAAATCATTATTTATGCAAGACTTAAACAAATGCTACAGCTTCCTTAAACGGTGTAATGGAGACAGACATGTATATGTGCATGCACATACACATTACACACACTTGTGTATAATTCACACCTTTTTTGTCACAAAAATATGATATAAAAAACCAGCATGTGATTTATCTACCAAACTACAATTTAAAATAGATGGCACATTATAAAGTTAGATAGAAGTGCAGTGAATCTACTGGGATAACTTATACATGGGTCATATATAGTTTCACTACCCTGTTAACAACTAACTTTATATCTTGATAAGTCCTGTGATGGATGAAAGCACAAAAATTCAAGTTATAAACAATGTTTTATTATATTTTTTGATTTGAGGAAATAAACAGTGTTTTATTACTTCTGACATTTATATTTTATTTGGTGGCCTAGTGGTAGGTATCAGTGATGATGGAAATCCTGGTCTGGGGTTGAATCTCGCCCAGTATCTACTCTATGGGTGGCGTCATACTAATGTTAGTCACCTAACCCATACTAGCGTGGAAATATGGACGTTAAACGGTGATGAAGAACAAATATGAATTGCCACCACTGCCGCAACTACTACTGCTGCAATGAAAAGCTAAGAGAAATAGTAATAATTGTTTCTATTTTAGGCACAAGGCCAGCAAATACCCAGTACATTACTGGTACTTTATTTTATTGACCTCGTAAAGATGAAAGGCAAAGTTAACCTCGGCGGGATTTGAACTCAGATCATAAAGGGACGTAACTCTATGCTTCAAAGCATGGTGTCCGACTCTCTACCGGTACTGCCAATCCACCGCCCTTTTATAGAAATACAGTAATAATGTAGGTAATTGTGGCAGGAACTAATAAACACAAGATCAGTTTTGTGAAATTAATCCTTGAAAAGTCTTTGTGGTTTGTATTTGATGTACATGCTACCAATTCACATATATATGTGTTTTGTATCAAATACTACTGCAAATACTTTTGAATAATTAATTCCATACGATTGTATGCACCCACATTCGTTTGAAGAAAGATGTTCTAAATGGAACACTAACATGTTTGAAGAACAAAAAAGCCCTACAAACATTGATGGTATAGCTGTGTTTATATATATATATAAAAACAAATATTTATCGCTGTGACGTACCACGTGAAACTCTATTATAGTGTAATTTACAGAATGTGTGAATATATGTATACATGATTTAAAAGATTAACTGTTCAATTTACCAACACAAATCTGCCTTAATTACACCAGTAAGCCAATGTTAAGGACGTTGTTAATAATAGCTATATATACTGTATATAATTCATTCATTCATGCATCAACCTCGGAATTTTGTTTTTTACCATACATTGAGGCCTAGATAGATGTCTTCTACACAGTTATGCTAGACAACAAGTGTCAGTTATTCATAATGTGTCTCTACCTATAGCTTTCATTTGTTGCTCTCTTCATATTCCCTTATATTTTCCCCATTCAATATATATATATATATCATCATTTTACATCCACTTCGTTGTAAAAGGATGATATACTCGTATATATATATATATCATCATCAACGTTTAACGTCCGTGTTCCACGCTTGCATGGGTTTGGACGGGGGTTTTCCCACTTGAGTCAAGAGTGATTGTCTTGCTCGCATAGGACTGTCTGGCAGGTTTTCTACAGTTGGATGCCCTTCCTAACACCAACCACATTTACAGTGTGGGTCTGGGAGGTTTTTACCGTGTTGCCTACACGGCCACATTACAGCGTGGAATGTGTGTTTTTTTGTCGTGACACCTACACGATCTCATTTGTTTCGGCCTGGATGGTGTGGCACCAACATAACTTTACATAGAAGGGGGCGGTGTGGATGGGGTGGGGGTGGTGGGACGGGGGTGTATTTTGTTAGAGATGCCTACTGACTGTAGTAGGTTTTACTTTGTATTTAGGTAAGGCGGGTGTTCTCTATTACTGAGTACCGCCAAAGGTCTCGGTCCAGTGACATTGTCTTGGTGAGGTGTAAGTGTGTGAAGTCGGAGTTTATCAGCTCGTCCCAGGTTTTTCTGGGTCTGCCTATTCCGTGGCTACCGTCTATCTTTATTGCCCTGCACTTTGTTATACAGCTATCGTCCTTCATGCGCATCACGTGACCATACCAACGTAGCCTTCTCTCTAATAAACAACATCTGATCCCTCTTATTTCTAATTTTTTCCTTAGTTTGTTTATGCTTTGTCGTTCACGTATATTACTATTACACATCCAGCGGAGCATGCAAGCTTCGTTTCTCTCTAGTCTGCGTATATCCTCTGCACACAATGCCCAGGTCTCACTGCCATGCAACATTGCTGTTTGTATCCAGGCATCGTACAACCTGCCTTTCATTTTTAGGGAGAACCCTTTAGCGGCTAATAGTGGTATAAGCTCTCTGAACTTTTTCCACCCAGTTCTGACTCTAGCTACTGTACTTTCAGAGCACCCTCCCCCACTGCTGATTTTGTCACCCAGGTAACGGAAGCTGTCCACTATTTCTATAGAACCCTCTGCGCAGTTGAAAGAGCTAGTATTTTGTGGGCACTTGCTGCTACTTATTGCCCCAGAACACCGGCCACATGTAAAATCTATGTTCTTAGTTAGCTTACCTGTGATCCCACTACATCTTTTATGAACCCAAACTTTGCATTTGGGACACAAAATGGAATTTCTACCTACGACTTTCCTACACTCTGCGCATGGCCACTTCCCGGAGGGGACCGCCGCCTTATTTTCTTTCTTAGAAACTAGAACTTTAGTCTTAGCCAGGTTAATTTTAAGGCCTTTTGATTCTAGGCCGTGCTTCCATGTTTGGAATTTCTTCTCTAGCTCGGCCATTGATTCAGCTATGAGCGTTAGATCATCTGCATATAGGAGTTCCCATGGACAGCCGGTCTTGAACTCCACTGTTATAGCCTGGAGGGCAATAATAAATAGTAGGGGGCTAAGAACAGAGCCCTGATGAACACCAACTTTTACACTAAACTCTTCACTATATTCGTTGTTAATTCTAACCTTGCTGACTGTTTCTTTATACATGGCTTGTATAGCTCTCACAAGCCATTCATCAACACCTAGTTTTCTAAGAGCCCACCAGATAATGGAACGGGGGACTCTGTCGAAGGCCTTCTCCAAGTCGACGAAAGCTAAGTATAGGGGTTTACTTTTAGCTAGGTACTTCTCCTGTAGTTGTCGTACAATGAAAAGAGCATCTGTGGTACTTTTTCCTGACACAAACCCGAACTGCATTTCATCTAGATCAATTCGCTCTCTGATTAGTTGCGCTATTACTTTTTCCGTGACCTTCATGACCTGGTCGATTAATTTAATGCCTCTATAGTTACTCCTATCTAGGGCATCTCCTTTACCCTTATAACAGTTAACGATAATGCTGCTACGCCAGTCCTTCGGAACAACCCCATTCTGTATGACTTGGTTGACTATCCGGGTGACCATGGTGTGTCCCACCGTACCAGATGCCTTCAGCATCTCGGCAACTATTTCCGATGGCCCAGCCGCCTTGCCTGTCTTCATATCTTTGATTGCCTTACTTATTATACTACCCTCGACTAACACTGCTGGTCCCTCTATTGGGTCGATGTGGGGGAGACTGTCTTTCTCCCATTTATTCTCCTCATTTAGTAGCCTTTCATAGTGACACTTCCAAGCTACCATCTTATCGGCGTCGGTGATGGCAAGTACGCCGTCATCGTTAAGTACACACTTCTCCCCGACAATATCACTGTTTTCCTTGACACATTGCCTAGCAATCCTGAACACCTCACGTTTTTGGTCCTCACGTTGTAGAACATGCTTGAACTTTCTTTCCTCTGCTTCCCTTCTTGCGAAGTACACCTGTCTCCTAGCTTCCCTCCTGGCCACTTGATAGTCTTCTCTGCTTCCCCCATCCCGCCATACTTTCCAAGCCTGCTTTTTGGCCTTAATTGACCCCTCCACCTTACTGTTCCACCACCATGTTACTCTCCTCCTGCCTACAGGCCTGCTCCAGCCACAGACTTCGTCTGTCGCCGTCAGCAGGTTTGCTTTCAGGAATTCCCACTGTTCCTCTACCTTGTACGACTCTATTTGCTCTTCCTTACTGTCGAAAGCATCAAGTAATATGCTTTGGAATTTATTTTTGGCTGTGGGGTCCTTTAGCTTCCATGTTTTTCTCCTGAGGGTAGTCCTCTTCTGTTGCCTAGTACGTCTCGTCCTGACTATTAGGTCGCTAATTATCAGTCTATGTTGGGAGGTGCATTCTTCATGGGGGAGGGATTTAGTGTTTACAACAGTCACTTTGTCACGTCTTCTGGTAAGGATATAATCTACCTGGCTGGTATGTTCCCCTGATCTGTAGGTGATCAAGTGATTGTCTCGTTTTTTGAAGTTAGTGTTGCAGATAGTTAGGTTATTTGCGTCACAGAATTCCAGGATTCTGGAGCCTTCCTCATTTCTAGTACCAAACCCATAGCCTCCATGGATTTCGTCGTAGCCGTCACAATGTTGTCCAACATGACCGTTTAGGTCGCCTGCAATAATTATATAGTCACTGTCGGTTATTTGGGAGGTAGTGAGCATCAGTGTCTCATAGAATCTGTCTTTTATAGTGCTGGGCAGTCCGGATTGGGGTGCGTACGCGGATATTACTGTCACCGTGGTTCTATTGAGGACAAGTCTTATTTTAATTATTCTGTCGTTCACTCTATTTACGTCTATTATCTTATCTGCCCACTTTTCTGCTACCATGATTCCTACCCCACCCAGCCCATTGTCATTTCCCACCCAGAAAAGTTTATAGCATCGTTTTTTACCCACAATGAATCTAGCAGATCCACCCCTCCACCTGTTCTCTTGAATACAACAAACATCGACCTCCTTACGTTCAAGCATTTCTACAACCTCGTTAGAGCGACCCTTTAAGGTGCCTACATTGAAGGTACCAAATCTGAAGTTTTGGATTGCGTTTGGGGGGTGGGAAAGGTGGGGAGAGGGGGGAGATGGGGTTGTGTTAGCCATCCGCGGCCGAAACAAAGAGGCATGTTCGCATTCTCGTCCACGAGGTGTGTTTGTCTTTAACTTTGGCATTGTCGCTGCGCGTCCAGATTTTTCTCTCTTCAACTCTCCGGAACTCCGTAGTCCTTCCATCCTACATACCGAAGGCGACCAGGTAAGCGATAGTATAGGCCTCTGGCTTATGATTGGTCCACGTGATAATAATGGTGTTGAGTTGTTAGCGAGAAGAATAGGTTTAAGTTAGATCCTAGTATTTAACGAACGTAAACAAAAATACGAGATTTGTTTAGTAAGATACGCCAAAAACTTCCGTATTTTACAATCAGGACAAAATACAAGAGATTTGTTTTGGAAAATACAGGAGGAAATAGGTTTGGAAGGACTATGGAATAAGCGGATGTTAGAAAGCTAGAAAAATGAGTACGTTACATTTTACCATGAAAGAGAATCTGCCAAGCTTTCTAACATCCGCTTATTCCATAGTCCTTCCAAACCTATTTCCTCCTGTATTTTCCAAAACAAATCTCTTGTATTTTGTCCTGATTGTAAAATACGGAAGTTTTTGGCGTATCTTACTAAACAAATCTTGTATTTTTGTTTACGTTCGTTAAATACTAGGATCTAACTTAAACCTAATCTATTCTTCTCATATACAAATATTTTAAATATATTTGATACTTCAAACTCTTAACAATATTTTAAATATATTTGTTATTATTTCAAACCCTTAATTCCCGCTCCCTAATATCTTCTCCACCACACTCTACAACATGCGGTCAAACTCCCCCCCTCTCTCTCTCTCTCTCTCTCTCTATCCATATACATATATAAGATAAAGTAATTCACTTTCGCCAATTTGTGGCAGATTCTCTTTCATGGTAAAATGTAATGTACTCATTTTTCTAGCTTTCTAACATCCGCTTATTCCATAGTCCTTCCAAACAATATATATATATAAATATAAATTTACCGAGAATCGCATTTCGGCGGGTAAAGATTGGCGAGATGCAACTTACGTATTGTGCAGACAAGCGCTCCATGGATATGAAGATACCAGAGCTATAAACATAAGTTAAAATGGTCATATAAACTGAGACGATGGTTAAGAAGCCATTAACCACCTTAGCCAAAAAAGCGAACAAGCTAAACAGGATATCTTGCAAGCAGGGAAAAAGCGGACGTAAAATGAAATTATATATATATATATATATATATATATATATATATATGTTTATCCCGGGTTCAATCGGAGGTAACCACAGTAAGTAAGGTACTCAATCCATAGCAGAGTATAGATATTTAATATAGAAATGGCTTCTACAGGACTAGAACTGTTTCATTCGGGAGAAATCATCAGGAAGCCGACTGTCCAAGTAATGTGGTGGTATTTATACCTTTTCTGGTGGTAGGAGAGGGTGGTGATTGGGATGGGTGGAGGTCATTGGTTGATGGATTTAAAGAAAAGGGAATTCTTTAAAAACTATATGACCTCCACCCATTCCAATCACCACCCTCTCCTACCACCAGAAAAGATATAAATACCACCACATTACTTGGACAGTCGGCTTCCTGATGATTTCCCTTGAATGAAACACTTCTAGTCCTGTAGAAGCCGTTTCTATATTAAATATATATATAAAATAAATAAGAGACGGTTTTATTCATACATCTTTTTATTATATAATTCTATTATACATATTTCAAAGATGTTAGAGTGATTACATAATAACTCTCTGACATGTGATATGTAAGATATGTAAGATGTATTGTTTTATTTTTTTGATATTTTACTGATTTCTTGTGGTGTTTACATCATTGATTAGTACACACACACACACACACACACACACACACACACACACATATGTATATAGGTGTTAGGAAGAGCATCAGACAACGTTTTGTGGCATATAATTACAACCATTTACGTTGTGAGTTCAACTCCTACTGAGGTTAACTTTGCCTTTCATCCTTTCAGGGTTGATAAAATAAAAAAACCAGTAATACACTGGGGTCAATTTAATCGACTTTCCCCTTCCTCAAAATTGTTGGTCTTTGCCTAAATCAAAAACCATTATTATTAGTATTGGTGAATTGGCAGGATTGTCAGTATGTCAGCCCTCTGTGTTCCAGTTTAAAATCCCACCACTGTCAACTTTGTCAGTCATCCTTCTGAGGTTGATAAGATGAAGTACCAGTCGAGAACTGGGGTCAATTTAATCAATTTTCCCACCCATCCAAATTTGCTGGCTTTGTGTCTAAATTAGAAATAATTATTTAGGTGGCTGTGATTTGGCAGATTCATTACATCATTGGATAAAAGACTTCACATGATTTAGTTCTGACTCTGCACTGAGAAGGACAATGGATTGGCAGTATCGGTAGAGCGTTGGGGACCCTGCTTTGTGACATAGTTATGGCCCTTTATGTTCTGAGTTCAAATCCTGCTGAGGTTAGCTTTGCCTTTCATCCTTACGGGGTCGATAAAATAAAGTACCAGTAGTGCACTGAGGTCGATATAATCAACATTCCCCTTCCCCCAAATTGCTGGCCTTTATTTAGTTCTGACTCTTTATGTTCTTAGTTCAAAATCCTTCCAAAATCAACTTTACCTTTCATCCTTCTGGAGTTGATAAAATAATGTGCCAGTAAATTATTGATGGCAGTATAATTGACTTTTCCCTCCCCACGAATTGCTGGCCTTGTGCTTAGATTAGAAATTATTATTATTGGTTCTTTACATTCTGAGTTCAAATCCTGCTGAAGTCAACTTTACTTTTCATGTCTTTAAGAGGTCAAGGAAATAAAATACCTGTCAAGTGCTGGGTTTAATGAAATCTACTTATCCCTCTTCCCAATCCAAAATTGCTGGCCTTGTGCTTAAATTCGAAACCATTATTATCATTATCAGCATAATCCTCATCATGCCTACTTACGCACTGATGAAATTCTGTGAACTATTTAAAGAAATCTAAAACTTTTTGAAACTTTGCTCATGACACAGTTCCCATGCCAACCAAAGAAATACATTTTTTTCTTATGTTTTTTTTTTAATTTTCCTTGATATCTTGTTAACAAGTAGTATTTTGTTTGTTTTATTGTCTGTATACACACACACACAAACGTATATGCACACAAACAGATATTGCAATAGTATGTGTTAAACTTTGTTTCTTTTTTGTTTTGTTTATATTTCAATTCATGTGTTTATTTTCTTGAATTTGTTGTGGGTGGTGGTGGGGGTGGTATTTTGTGGGTGTTCTGGAGTTCTTTTGCTAATCCCTCACAGACCAAACGCTATGTTTCTTGAACTACAATATATTATTCATACGTTTATTTAAATGTTGTCAAACGCAATAACCAAACATAATAATCAACCATAGTAATATATCATGTGTGTTTGTATATTCATATATATATATATATATGTTTGAAACTCTTTAAAATTTACACACACAATACATTTCTTATCTCAGTTATATTATTACAATAAAAAAATTGCTTTTCACTCACAAGGTGTTGAGTTCTAACACTCTTCATTCCCATTAACCCTTTAGCATTTACAATACTCTATATTTAGTATTGTAAAGGCTTTATCTTACATAATTATCTTATATAATATTGAATCTACGAGATTTTGATGTTATTTATTTTGAGAATAATACCTTAATGTGGCTATGAGCTGCCAGATATGCCCAATTTGAACAGAAAGAGGGGCAAGAGTTCTGGCCAGATATGGCTGGTTTAAATGCTAAAGGGTTAAATAGTTATTTCTCAAAAATGGTAAGCTTATTCACATATATATATCTTTGAATATATATATATCTTTGAAACTGTTTAAAATTTACACACACAAACATATATGCAATGCATTTCTGATCTCAGTCATAATATAGTAATAAATTTGCTTTTCACTCACAAGGTGTTGAGTTCTAACACCACATATTACCATTAAATAGCTATTTCTTAAAAATGGTAAGGTTTGAGTTCAAATCCTTCCAAAATCAATTTTGCTTTTCATTGCTGGTGTCACAGTAAAATGCACCCAGTACACCCTGACTTGAGTGGAACCATGCCTTCCAAATGAAATTGAGTTGATGAAAACTGTTTCAAAGTACATTGCAATGATTCTGCCTATAATTCAAAGGGCCAGCCATGTCACATGCAGTGTCACGCTGAATCTCCTTGAGAATTACTTCAAGAGTACATGTCTGTGGAATGCTCAGCCACTTACACGTTAATTTCATGAGCAGACTGTTCCATTGAACTAAAACTAGAACACTCAATTTCAAAACCAATGGAGGCCCATTCCACTTTTACTACTACTGTAACTCATGCTCACAAATGCATGTAAGTACACACATCTCCACATAGATATACCTATATTTCATTGTTAGTGTGTGTTTGTGTATATATATATGTATATCATCATTATTTAATGTCTGTTAAATATATATGCATATAATGTATATATAAAAATGTGTATTGTATGTGTGTGAATATTAAATATATATACAGGGTGTTCCCCAAAAATGTACACACACTTCAATTAAAATGCTGTTGAAGTATGTATACATTTTTTGAGACCCCCTGTATATGTGAGTGGGGAGTGTATCATCATCATCGTATATATGTACATTATATATATGCGCAAACACACACGCATTCACGTACACACGCGCACACACGCGCACACGCGCACGCACACGCGCACGCACACGCACACACACACACACACACACACATACACACACATACACACACACATACACACACACACACACACACACACACACACACACACACACACACACACACACACACACACACACCCTGAGCAACTTGATAATCATGGAATTCTGTAAGTGGAATTTGGTTTCCACTATGAATGCAATGATTACAGAATCCACTGTTTGAAATACATACCCTATTTAGAAAGTGTTTCTCTCACTGATATACAATATCTAGTAGGATTCAACCATAGCAAAAATCTAACACATTGCTAATCTCCAAAAAATAGACCCTACCCCATAACCTTATACACACTCGCACATGCATTCACCGACTAGAATCAACAGGAGAGGCCTGTATATGATTGTTCATTCTGTTAGATATAGCAGTGAAATCTTCCTCATATTGTACCTTACTCAAGCTTATTCTAGTCTTCCTCTTCTTCGCCCACTTATTCCTGAGAGGGTTGTGGGGGCAGAGTCCTCAAAAACTCCTCCCAGCAGGTCCTGTCAGAAGTTACCGTCTCCAACTGATCTGGCTAGATCCCCAAGCGTGACCAGCCAAGCTCATGGATGTTATCCAACCATCTTGCTCGGGATCTACCCCTGGGTCTCTTGCTTATTCTACTCAGTTGGCAAAACTTAGATGTGATCAACATGTATGTAAATAGAGGAGAAAGTCATGGTGTTGATGTACTGCATACTAAATATACACATGTTAGTGCCTTGCTTATGTAGCATAGTATGATGGCATGGCTGTGCGATTAAGAAATTTTCTTTGGTTTTGCGTCCAGTCCCACTCTGTAGCACCTTGCGTAAGAAAGTATTTTTTACTATATCCTTGAATTATCTAATGCTTTTTGTGTGAAATTAGGTAAATAGATACTGTAGAATCTTATAGAATATGTGTGTGCGTGTGCTTGTGTAAAGTATTTGTGTGTGTGATGCATGTGTACAAATTTATATGGACATCACTTAACAACCAGTATTGTAACTTAGTAGTTCAACAAATAGAGATTGATTGATGAAATAAGTACCAGATTTAACCCTTTAGCATTTAAACCCGCCATATCTGACCAGAATTTCCTCACCTATTTCTGTTCAAACTGGCTGTAAACAGTCACTCATATTGATGTTAAGGTATTGTTCTCAAAATAAACAGTATCAAAATCTCGTAGATTCGATATCATGTGAGATAATTATGTGATATAAAGTGTTTACTGTGAAAATACAATAGTATATATAGAGTAATGTAAATGCTAAAGGGTTAAAGATAAGTGCAGAGGTTGATGCGATCTACAAAATGAATGAAACCAGTAATAGAAAAATTGAAAAACTACAATCAACTGAGATTATTTCAGCAGTTTTGACAAAAACTTCTTCTGAGATCATTTAAACAGTCAGATTAGAGTGGAACTTCAATCTAACAGAAAAAAGAAATAGCTACATAGCCACATCATCAGCACCATCACCATTTGTCTATTTTTCATGCTTGCATGGATATATAAAAGCTAGTCTGCTCAGGTGACTACATTCTGCTTGTATGCTTCATTTTTGCTTTGGTTTCTATGGCTGGACGCCCTTCCTAATGCCAACCATTTTATAAGATGTAATGAAAGTATTTTCTCATGACTCAGGCACTTCCAGCTTACAAGGTGGGTGGTGTTTTTTGTCGTGGCACAGTTCAAATCTCTTGGCATGCAATCTGATGAGGGACCATCTTGGTAGTAGTAACTCTCACTCTGCTAGAACCAGCAGCTAAAAACCTCATTAAACCACACCCTTCTATCTTATAAAATGGAATGACCTGTTGAGTAATGTATAGTTCTAGATAAATACGATGTGATGTTCAAGACTAAAACATCTTTGATTATACTTGGTCAGGGCCAACTTGTGGCTAATCAACTACAATAACATACATTGTTTTCTGTTTGGCAAATTTCACCTAAAAGGATTTAGTCGACTTGGGGTTAAATAATGTTGTTTTTTTTTCTCTCTCTCTCTGTTTCTCTTGCTTTGTTTCTAATTATAAGGAGTATTAGATACCTCTCTTGGTCTTTCATAACTTACCAACTCTATACAGATGTATAAATTGATTGAATAAATAAATTAAAAAAAAGGAAATGCACAGTAGAATTGAACTCAGAACCATAATATAGTTGTGAATCAAACTTCTTAACCATCTAGCCATAATTGACTGAAGCACTCACCACTCATCACCTGATTGATGTAAACAATGTTCTATAAACTTTCTCAGCACTGGAATGATTGGTAGCTGGTTAAGCAGGTGGTGTGTTTGCATTAGGCAAGATCAAACATGGTGTCAAGGCTAGC
>OZ024740.1:158582745-158587745 GCA_964016885.1 Eledone cirrhosa
GGAAAGAGAAAATGAAATAATTACACATTTAGAACATTACAAAGGAAATTGGATACAAAACTAGCAACACATATGTTTTTTTTTTTTTAAATAGCTTTGTATTGTTGAATGGAGATTTTTAGACAAACTACTAATTTATATACAGTCAAATGTTTTCTATAGCCTCTGCACCCCAGAAAGGCTATTGATCATGAAACTACAAAGCAAAATATTCAATAAGTACACAGAATTAGACTCTTAATTTCTTCATATTTGCAGGTACCTGCTTAAAAACACATCTCCTAATAGAACATATTTCCTTTTCATTTTCTCTTCAAATAATCTTTTATGCCTAATTAGTGCTGAAAAAATTGAGACACTCATCTTCTCACGAGAGTCTGTGCAGTGCACTCTACATGTAAATGGAGTTCCACTGAAGCAAGTAGAGAGTTCAAGTATCTCGGAGTTGTGTTAATGAGTGATGGAAGGTAGGAGGCTGAATTAAATGCAAGAACTGCAGGAGCTGGTGCAGTAATGCGCCAGCTTCAATACTCAGTAATTAGAAGAAGGGAGGTAGATGTAAAAGCCAAACTCGCTATCTTCAATTTAGTATTCATGCTAACCCTTACCTATGGTCATGAATCTTGGGTAATATGATTGCAAATACAAGCGATTAAATGGAGTTCCTCCAAAGGGTCTTTGGAGTAACGTTACTCAATAGAGTGTTTAGCTTGGAGATCAGAGAGTCACTCCAGGTAGAACTCTTACCTCTCAGAATTGAGAGATCACAGCTCTGATACTATGGGCATGTGGTTAGAATGTCTTAGGAAAGAATTGCTAGACAGATTTTACAGGCAAAACCAACTGGCAGGAAATCCAGGGGTAGACCCTGAGCATAATGGTTGGATAATATCCATGAGCTTGGCTGGTCTCACTTGGGGATCCAGCAAGATCAGTTGGAGATGGTTGCTTCTGACTGGACCTGTATGAAGGATTGTTTGGGGACTCTACCCCCTCCCCCACAACCCTATCAAGAATAAGTGGTGGAAGAAGAATTAGTAGTAATAAAATAGGTATCATAGTAGAGCCCCGTGGAAGGGGGATAAGCACAATTTTAACATGCAAAAATCCATTTTTTGCTTAATCATTTTCATGACAAAAAACATTTTTTCTGTGGACAATTATTTATCATTTGAAAGGTCTGAATGTGAACTTTCTTCTCATATATACTTTTGATCAAAATCTGACACTAACATATCATGCCAGACACCCTCAATCACCTCGTATTTCCACACATTAATGATGTTTGTTCTGTTTTTGTTTTTGACTGTTGAACAGTAGCGCTATTTCTAGTTCAATTTGCTAAAGCACTATAACTCGATTTGTGCTGAAAATAATAGTCATAAAGAGGACTTTCTTTGCTTTATTTTGATATAAAAATTGTTTGGGGTATGTCAGATAATCGTTTTGAAATATAAAAGTGAAAATTTTATCATTAATTTTCACTTAGAAAAGAACATTTTCTTCAAAGAAAGAAACATTTAGCCTTAATAAAATGAATATTTAAACTCTACTTTGGTATTGAGTACTCTTTTCTCTCATCTGCCAACCACATATGGACATATGTATATATATATATATATGTATATATAATCACTTTTTTATCATCACAAACGCATATATATAATCTGAAGAATTATGAAATTGAAAGGAAAATTGAACAAAGAAAAAAATGGTGATAGAAGCTCCATTTCTCTTCTAACTTCCAAATATGATTTATATACACTTGTTTACTTATAATTATAGATGTTATACTTATAATTATAGATGTTACATCCAAGATGGGCAGATGCAAATATAACTTGATTATGTTGTAACATTCCTACATTTACTATTGCTACTCTTAACATAGGCGGCGAATTGGCAGAGTCATTAGAACAGCTCTCTGCCTTTATCCTTTCGAGGTCATTAAAAAACATACCAGTCTAGTCCTGGGGTCGATTCTTTCTGTTTAATTCTCTCTCATATCCTCTCTCTCACTTTCTATCTTTCCCTGCAAGAAATTTGCTGTATTCAGGTCTGGAGAGGGGTGGGCTCCACCAGGCTTAAAATGCCCAAGAAATGGTGTATGTCAATATGGCGCCCCTACAACTCTATCAGGAGTTGCAGGACCACACATACATACTCCTAACATAAACTTGCAGGTTTCCTTTGTTGCTGGTTCTTTAGTGCTGTTATTAAAAGGAATTTACCTCTCCAAATATAATTTTTGTCTAAATGATTACATATTTTAGGAAAGGATATGTTTTGGGAAATTTCAATTTTATTTTGATGTATCTACATCATTATCATCACCATGTCTGATTTTTTCCATGTTGGAATGAGTTGAATGAGACTGTTTACTAAAGCAGTATTCTGTGGCTGGGTACATTTCCTGATGCCAACTTTTACTTGTTTCTATTTTTTAAAGTAAGGTACTGATCTTTGCATGTCAAACTGTTAGCAGCAGAACCTTTGTTTGCACAGATTGTAAACAAATATCACCGTCTGTGCTAGCCATGTTGAATGCAGAGGGAAGAGACAAGCAAACACACATGTGCACATATATCATCATCATCATTTTACATCTGCTTTTCCATGCCACCATGGGTTATATACTCACACATATACACATAATAGGCTTCTGTCTAATAAACTCTTTCACAAGGCCAAGGCTATAGTAGAAGTAACTTTCCCAAAGTGATACATGGTGGGGAAGAACCAGAATCTGTTGTGCAGTGAGATGGAACGTGAAACCATGTGGTTATGGAATGAACGTTAAAAGCACATAGCCATGCCTGCACCTATATATATATATATATATATATATAATGAATTTGACACTGAACAACACTTGCTAATATATTCCTATTCTGTCTAGTGGTTGGGTGGTCTGCAATTGAGTTATTCTTGATAAACACTTTTTTTCTTTTTTTTTTTTACAAAATATTTGATGAAATAACTATTTACAGGGCGAAATGTAGGGTGTAAAGCCAGGACCTTGTGAATGGAAGCAGATTAAAGGAAATGTTGGTTGTGTGTATTCCTTACTGTCAACATATTCCAAATATTTTTTAGTACACTTTAGTCAATAATTTACATGCCACTCTGCACTATTTAAATATGGAGGCACAAGAGAGGATTGCTGGAATCGAGCATTAATTCCTAGAAAGGATGTCTTTTTTACATTATTTTATAGCAAAGATGGCTTTTGAGATTCATCACAATCATTGTTTTATATGCACCTTTGCATTGTTGGGTGTTATATTTTTGAGGAAGATTTTTTTTTCTATGGCTAATATCTTCTACCTAACATCAATCCATACTATATTTTAAGTATAGAATATACGAATTACCTCTGTCATACCATATGCAGTGGGACATTAACAAATTTCACATGCCCACATATCCACACAGATATCATCATCATCATCACCGTTTTACGTCCGTTCTTCCACGCTAGCATGGGTTAGACGGGTTGTCCTGTTGTGGGCAGTGTCTGGTCGGCTGACCATGCCTTGCTCATACAGGAACTGCTCTAGCTTGATTTCTACAGCTGGATGCCCTTCCTAACACCAACCTCATTTACAGTGAGTGCTGGGTGCTTTTTCGTGGCGCCTACACGTCCACTTTACAGTGTGGGCTGGGTGCTTTTTTGCCGTGGCACCTCCACGACCACCTTGTGGTGGGGGGAGTGGGGGCATATTGTTTATATATATATATATATATATACAGTATGTATATTGTTTATATATATATATTGTTTATATATATATATATACAGTATGCATATTGTTTATATATATATATATACAGTATGTATATAACAGCAATGTTGCATGGTAGTGAGGCCTGGGCGCTGTTTGCAGAGGACCTGTGAAGATTGGAAAGAAATGAAACTTCCATGCTTTGATGGATATGTAATAGTAATATGCATGAACTGCAAAAGCATAAATGCACTGAGAGAGAAACTAGACATAAGAAGGATCAGATGCTGTGTGCAAGAGAGGCGATTGCATTGGTATGGACATGTGATGTAAATGAAGGTTGGCTTTTGTGTAAAAAGGTGCACAGTGCTCACAGTTGATGGAAGCTATGCATTAGGAAGACCTAGGATGACTTCGGATGATGTGATAAAAACTGACCCAGAAACCTATCGAAGATATTTGTTGATTCATATTTATTGAGAAGGTTCAGGTTTGTCTTACGACCTGTTTGTATATATTGTTGTATATATCGCTTTATTCATGGTGTCACTATTCTTTAACTTTTTATGTTCACTCTGAGTAGAAATTTATCAATTACTCACTCATTGAGTGCTTCGTGACAGCCTCTGATAATTCTATTGTTCATCTGCTATTGTACAGCTGCAACTTCGGTTATACGCTTTATATATATATATATATATATATATATATATATATATATATATATATATATATATAAAGCGTATAACCGAAGTTGCAGCTGTACAATAGCAGATGAACAATAGAATCCGTCTAACCCATGCTAGCGTGGAAGAACGGACGTAAAACGGTGATGATGATGATGATGATATATAATATAATATATATATACACAAGATGGCTAACTGAACATGCACATGTTTTTTTCTCCCAAATTTCTTTTCTAATTTTCCCCACCCCTTCCTCTCATCACTCTTTACTTTCTATTTATCTTCTATTTCTAACTCTACCTTCTGATGAAGGACTAGTGTCCGAAACATTAAGACTCTCTTCCTGCTATTTCAGTCATTAAACTAATATATTTCTTCGAAGTAGTGTGCCATTTGTTATTTCTACACACACACACAATGTGTCCCAAAAATGTATACACACTTTGATTACCTGTACAGGCAATATTTATTAGAATGCTGTTGAAGTATGTATACATTTTTGGGGACACCCTGTGTGTGTGTGCGGGGTATATATATATATATATATATATATACATACCCACATTGTATAATACATATACAAAAC
>OZ024740.1:158590245-158595245 GCA_964016885.1 Eledone cirrhosa
AACTCCATTCCTACTCTCACTTTACTGACAGCATCTCTGTACATAGCTGTCCTCACAAGCCATTCCTCTACACCTAGTTTCCTTAGGGACTACCAGATGACAGATGGGGGTACCCTATCAAAGGCCTTCTCTAGGTTAACAAAAGCTAAGTATAGTGGCTTATTCTTCTCTAAGAACCTCTCTTGTACTTTTCCGAGGCACAAAACCAAACTGCATCTCATCTCATTTGACCCTTTCTCTAATCAGTTGTGCTAATATTCTCTCTGCCACTTTCATAACCTGATCCATCAGCTTTATGCCCCTATAATTGCTCCTCTCCAGAGCATCCCCTTTACCTTTGTAGCAATTTATGAGAATACTGCTGCGCCAGTCTTTGGGTATGACACCACCATATATAGCTTGATTGATGATGTGTGCAACCAGTTTAGTGCCAACTTCTCCTGATCCTTCAGCATCTCAGCAACTATCCCCAATGGTCCAGCAGCCTTACCATTCTTCATTTCCTTAATTGCCTCTTGTACCCTATATTTGTCAATCTCAATAGCTGGTCCCTCTGTCGGATCTACTGGGGGTAATTTCTCTCTCTTCCATTCATTCTCCACATTCATCAGTCTTTCATAATGACATTTCCAGGCCTCCTTTTTTGATCATTTGTATCACTAAGTACACCGGCATCATTCCGAACACACTTATCTCCAACACCATCTTGATTTGCACTGACACACTGCCTTGCAATGCGGAACATCGCACGTCTCTGATCTTCCCGTTGCAGAACATTGGCAAACCTCCTACTCTCAGCCTCCCTGCATGCTACACCTGACATCTAGCTTCTCTCCTAGCAGCTGTGTATCCTTCTCTACTCCCACCATTTTTCCAAGCGTTCCATGCCAGTCTTTTGTCTCTAATGGCCCTATCTTCTGTGCTGTTCCACCACCAGGTCACTCCCTGTCTTGTTGAAGCTCTACCCCAGCCACAAGTTTCTTCAGTATCCTGCAGTAAGTTGTCACGTAAGAAATTCCAGTTATCATCTATGTCATACCATTCTAAATTGTCTTCTTTATATATATATATATATTAAAGGTATATTTTGAGTTAGGAACTCAAAATAGCAAAATAGTCTCTTACAACAAAATAGCTCTAAGAAAGAGATATTTCTGAGCCGTATATTATAATAGAATATAAAAGAAAAAACAAACACAGATATATATATATATGTGTTCAAATCGTAAGGGACCTGATTCGCTAAGGTGAAAAGAATACTAACTATAGACAATTGGGTTCGCTTGTCTCAATTTAAGAAAAAATTAAGAAAATAAATGCAAACCGGAATTGTGGTAACTACCAATCACCCAGACAACTTGTTTCGCAAAGTTAATTGTGAATAGATATACTAATCCAAGCTCATCAGTGGGTGATGAATTAGTATCCTAGACACATCTATGTATGCTATATATAAAATATAAAACAGCGCACATGGCATCCTAGCGAGTCTCACAAACCCACACCACTAAAAATAGCAACCAGGTTTACTCGACATTTGAAATAGCTCAACAAATTTACGGAGTAAACCTGGCTGCTATTTTTAGTGGTGTGGGTTTGTGAGACTCGCTAGGATGCCATGTGCGCTGTTTTATATTTTTCGTAATTTTCCTCTCTTTACGTTGCTTCACCCTTTGTGTCTGTTTACATGTTTTTCTCCCCACCCCTTCTTTTATCCCAATAACTTATTTTAGTTATTGTTTCGCCCTAGGCTGAGGTATATTGTCTCTAACGCAAAGAAATACCTATGATTCCTAGTAGACAACTGATGATGGATTCTCCTCTCTTTCGCCCGTAACTTTATTTTCCATTGGTGGATTGGCAGTATCGGCAGAGGGTCGGACACCATGCTTTGCAGCATAGTTACGTCCCTTTATGATCTGAGTTCAAATCCCGCCGAGGTTAACTTTGCCTTTCATCCTTTCGGGGTTGATAAAATAAAGTACCAGTAATGCTCTGGCCTTGTGCCAAAAGTAGAAACAATTATATATATGTATGTGTATGTATATGCATATATATATATATATGTATATGCATATATATATATATATGTATATGCATATATATATATATATATGTATATATATATATATATATATAACGTATATGCATATATATATATGTATATGCATATATATATATGTATATGCATATATATATGTATATGCATATACATATATATATGCATATATATATATATATATGTATATGCATATATATATATATATATGTATATGCATATATATATGTATATGCATATATATATGTATATGCAGATATGCATATATATATGTATATGCATATATATATGTATATGTATATGCATATATATATGTATATGTATATGCATATATATATGTATATGTATATGTATATATATATGTATATGTATATATATATGTATATGTATATATATATGTATATGTATATATATATGTATATGTATATATATATGTATATGCATATATATGTATATATATATGTATATGCATATATATGTATATATATATGTATATGCATATATATGTATATGCATATATATGTATATGTATATATATATGTATATGTATATGCATATATATGTATATGCATATATATATATATATATGCATATGTATGTATATATATATATGTATATGCATATATATGTATATGTATATGCATATATATGTATATGCATATATATGTATATGCATATATATGTATATGTATATGCATATATATGTATATGTATATGCATATGCATATATATGTATATGTATATGCATATATATGTATATGTATATATATATGTATATATATATGTATATGCATATATATGTATATATATATGTATATGCATATATATGTATATGTATATATATATGTATATATATATATATGTATATATATATATATGCATATATATGTATATGTATATGTATATGTATATATATATGTATATGCATATATATGTATATGCATATATATATATATATGTATTTGCATATGTATGTATATATATATATGTATATGCATATATATGTATATGTATATGCATATATATGTATATGTATATGCATATATATATGTATATGCATATATATATTAGAAAGCTAGGTGTTGATGAATGGCTTGTGAGAGCTATACAAGCCAGGTTTTAAAGAAACAGTCAGCAAGGTTAGAATTAACAACGAATATAGTAAAAGTTGGTGTTCATCAGGGCTCCGTCCTTAGCCCCCTACTATTTATTATTGCCCTTCAGCCTATAACAGTGGAGTTCAAGGCCGGCTGCCCATGGGAACTCCTATACGCAGATGATCTAATGCTCATAGCTGAATCAATGGCCGAGCTAGAGAAGAAATTCCAAACATGGAAGCACGGCCTAGAATCAAAAGGCCTTAAAATTAACCTGGCTAAGACTAAAGTTCTAGTTTGTAGGAAAGAAAATAGGGCGCCGGTCCCTTCCGGGAAATGGCCATCCTCAGTGTGTAGGAAAGGCGTAGGTAGAAACTCCAATTTATGTCCCAAATGCAAAGTATGGGTGCATAAAAGATGTAGCGGGATCACTGGTAAGCTAACTAAGAACATAGATTTTACATGTGGCCGGTGCTCTGGTGCAATAAGTAGCAGCAAGTGCCCACAAAATACTAGCTCTTTCAATTGCGCAGAGGATTCTATAGAAATAGTGGACAGCTTCCGTTACCTGGGTGACAAAATCAGCAGTGGGGGAGGGTGCTCTGAAAGTACAGTAGCTAGAATCAGAACTGGATGGAAAAAGTTCAGAGAGCTTATACCACTATTAGCCGCTAAAGGGTTCTCCCTAAAAATGAAAGGCAGGCTGTATGATGCCTGCATACGAATAGCAATGGTGCATGGCAGTGAGACCTGGGCATTATGTGCAGAGGATATACGCAGACTAGAGCGGAACGAAGCTTGCATGCTCCGCTGGATGTGTAATAGTAATATACGTGAACGGCAAAGCATTAACGAACTAAGGAAAAAATTAGAAATAAGAGGGATCAGATGTTGTTTACTCGAGAGAAGGCTACGTTGGTATGGTCACGTGATGCGCATGAAAGACGACAGCTGTATAAAAAAGTGCAGGGCAATAAAAATAGACTGTAGCCACGGAGTAGGCAGACCCAGAAAAACCTGGGATGACTTGATAAATTCCGACCTCACACACTTAGACCTCTCCAAGACAATGTCACTGGAGCGAGATCTTTGGCGGTACTCAGTAATAGAGAAGACCCGCCTTACCTAAATACAAAGTAAAACCTACTACAGTCAGTAGGCACCTCTAACAAATTACACCCCCGTCCCACCACCCCCACCCCATCCACACCGCCCCTTTCAATGTAAAGTTATGTTGGTGCCACAACATCCAGGCTGAAACAAATGAGGTCGTGTAGGTGTCACGACAAAAAAACACACAGTCCACGCTGTAATGTGGCCGTGTCGGTAACACGGTAAAAACCTCCCAGTTCCACACTGTAAATGTGGTTGGTGTTAGGAAGGGCATCCAGCTGTAGAAAACCCGCCAGACAGTCCTATGCGAGCAAGACAACCACGCTTGCCTCAAGTGGGAAAACTCCCGTCCAAACCCATGCAAGCGTGGAATATGGACGTTAAACGATGATGATGATGTATATGCATATATATGTATATGCATATATATGTATATGCATATATATGTATATATATATATATGTATTGTATATATATGTATATATGTATATGTATGTATATATATTTCGTTTCTGAATTTGTTTAGCAAGATTCTTTATCTGAAATCGTGTGTTGAAACCGATATTGTTATACTTTGGGAGGGTCATGTTGCCAATAAGAAACACATGCAACAGTTGCTTTCACTTCAATTTATTATAATAAATTTATAATAAATTTATAAATTTATAAATTTCTGGTTGGTTGGTTGGCTCCACAACCAGATAGTTGTTTATATATTGTCATAGTTCTTT
>OZ024740.1:158600245-158607745 GCA_964016885.1 Eledone cirrhosa
CTTTGGGCAATATGTTTAGATGTGTCTCTATAACAACCACACACATTTTGGTAGGAGTGTGTTTATATTTATATATATATGTGTGTGTATGTGTGTGTATATATATATGTGTGTGTGTGTATATATATATATATGTGTGTATATATATATATGTGTGTGTATATGTATGTATATATGTGTTTATATGCATATGTATGTATATTTATGTAAATATGTATGAGTATGAATGTATATTTATGTACATGTATGTTTATATATATATATACACATATATATATGTATTATGAATAAGAAAGGCGGTTTTGTGTGTACATCTTTTTATTACATCATTCTGTTATACGTATTTCGAAGATGTCAGAGTTTTTGCATAATAACCTTCTGACATGTTCTCATCAGACAGTTTAAGATGTGTGGTTTTAGTTTTTGATATGCTACTGGTTTATTGTTGTGTCTCTCCTTTGTTCTGTCCTATACCATCTTGTTTTTGTGTCTCTATAACAACCACACATATTTTGGTAGGAGTGTGTATGTGTGTATATATATATATATAGGTAAAATTTGGTTAAAATGAATGCCATTATAACATTTTTTTCAATCCCTGGCCATACGCTTGATCTATTAGGTTGATCTCATTATAAAGAATTTTTTGTTACAACAAATTTTTTTTTATACCCTATGAATTTCATTATGAAGGGATTTCACTGCGCGCGCGCGCGCGTGTGTGTGTGTGTGTGTGTGTGTAACACAAAAACAAGATGGTGTAGGACAGAACAAATGAGACACAAAATAACAAGTTGAAATCACATAGGTGTTGTAGGGAACACAGTAACATGATTTATTATTAGAAATATTTATGATGCTTATGTATTGAATGTGTATCCTAATAAGAGTGGTGTGATATTAACCCTTAATTGCTTATGACAGTCTGTGTGTGACTGTGTAAATATATATATATACACATAATGTTGAAATATATAGAAATATGTAAAACATACTGACATGTGTGTGCACACACACACACACATATATATATATATACTTGCACATATTTATATCCACATTTTTAACTATCTATCCATATACATATGTATGTTTGTGTGTGTGTGTGTCTAATACATATATATATCATCATCATCTTCGTTTTATGTCTATTCTTCCACGCTAGCATGGATTAGACGGGTTGTCCTGTTGTGGGCAGTGCCCGGTCAGCTGACCTTGTCTTGCTCATATGGGAACTGATTCTGGTTTGATTTCTACAGCTGGATGCCCTTCCTAACACCAACCTCATTTACAGTGAGTGCTGGGTGCTCTTTTGCCGTGGCGCCTACACGTCCACTTTGTAGTGGGTAGGGGTGGGGCATATTGTCTATATGCTTCAACTTCGGCTTGTACCCATGGGAAGTTGGATCTTCTAACTATATATACAGCATCTTGGCAAGCAATGGCGATGCAGAGCTTGACATTAACTGTCGGATCAGCAAAGGAGCTGCAGGTTTCCAGCGGTTGCATCCAGTCTGGTTGACTTCATGCATCAGCACCAAAACCATCGTGCTGCTGACAATGCTTTACACGAGTGAAACCTGGAAGAGCACGGCAAAGATAGAGAGACTGCTAAACACTTTCCACCAGCGGGGACTGTGAATGATCCTTCGAGTGTCCTGGCACGACCAAGTGCGAAACGAGGAAATCCTGCAGAGAGCCGAGTAATGGACACTACAGAGGATGGTCGCAGAGTTCCGGTACCACCTGGCTGGCCATATTCTGTGCCTGCCTGACGAACGACACTTGAAAACAATAATGAACGGAGGTGGGGTTGCCCCAGGATCATCTGGTGATGAATGTTCCGAAAAGATCTGATGGCAGCCAACACCATGTGGCACGGATGCGAAAAGCTGCCGCTGATCGTGACCATTGGCGAGTACTTACTGTCCGATGTGCCGAATGGCGCGGAAGAGCCTCAGACTAAGACATACAATGTGTTCCCAAAATGTATACACACTTCAACAGCATTCTAATAAATATTGTCTGTACAGGTAATCAAAGTGTGTATACATTTTTTTGGACACCCGCTATTTATATATAAACATATTAAACTTGAGCCAAAATCTCAGTTTGTGTGGGGGGATATAAGCTTCTGAGTTGATAATTTGTCTTTATATTTTATCCTTTCATTAAGATGTCTATTAGAGACAAATAACTTTTGAATTGATATATGTGTGTGTGCCCGTGTCCGTCCATTTATATAAATATATACTTATATAAATCTATCTTTATATGTTTGTGTGTGTATATATATATATGTATGTATATATATATATATATATATATATATATATATATATATATATATATATATATATACACACAGTGCAGGGCAATAAAGATAGACGGTAGTCACGGAATAGGCAGACCTAGAAAAACCTGGGGCGAGCTGATAAACTCCGACATCACACACTTACACCTCTCCAAGACAATGTCACTGGACCGAGACCTTTGGCGGTACTCAGTAACAGAGAAGACCCGCCTTACCTAAATATATAGTAAAACCTACTCCAGCCAGTAGGCATCTCTAACAAAATACACCCCGTCCCACCACCACCACCCCCACCCCATCCACACCACCCCGTTCTATGTAAAGTTATGTTGGTGCCGCGCCATCGAGGCCGAAACAAATGAGATCGTGTAGGTGTCACGACAAAAAAACACACAGTCCACGCTGTAATGTGGCCGTGTAGGCAACACGGTAAAAACCTCCCAGACCCACACTGTAAATGTGGTTGGTGTTAGGAAGGGCATCCAACTGTAGAAAACCTGCCAGACAGTCCTATGCGAGCAAGACAATCACTCTTGCCTCAAGTGGGACTACCCCCGTCCAAACCCATGCAAGCGTGGAACACGGACGTTAAACGTTGATGATGATGATACACACTTGTGTGTGTGTATAGAAGTATAAGAATGAGTGTGAGGGAGAAATATGCACCCTGCCTTTCAAATCCCAATTATAATGGCCACCTAAGGAATGCATACCAACATGTTTAGTTATGTCTTCAGAGTACAAACCTTACAATTAAGCTATCTTTATAATTATTATAGGCTTGCATCCTTCTTTCCATGTTGTATTAATAACTCCTACACAGGACTTTGATCTTACAAATTTTTCCTTATTACTTTATCACGTCTTTTCCTTTTTAGTCTTCCAGCATATATCTCGTCATAAAATATTGTTTCGACAGTATTGTCTAGTGGTAAGTGTGTTGGACTCATGATCATAATGTCATCGGTTCGATTCCTGGACTGTGCAGCATGTTCTTTTCTTGTGCTAGGCACTACAATTAATGATAGAACTGAGGAGACTCCTATCATTGAAACACCCAGGAAACCACCTATGACATATAACTGTGTAGGAAGATAGCTAAACATTCATAGGATCAATCAGTAAATTTTATTTAATTTTTTTATATCATACAATTAGATGATTGTTTATGAAGCCCCGTGGGGTGGCTGTTGCAGCGGGTGTCGCTGGCTAGTGTCTGCGGGATGCAACCCCATTACCGCAGTGCTCTAGGCCCAGAGCCCAATCACGTTCCCACTTCCCCTCCCCATTCTTCTGTGACACTAGAGCCCATGCCTTTTACTTCCTTTACCGTTTTTTGTATTTTCTTATTTTACATTACGTCCTAAGGGTAGTATGAGGTTTCTTTCTGAATCATAACAGCTATAATGAATAGAAACTGTGTGTTTATAAAGTATTGACTTTTTTTTTATATATGTTTTCTCTCACTATAATTCAATCCTTTCTTTACAATATTTCTAATGAATTTGAAAATATAGATGTTAGGTAAAATACTGAACTTTCTCATTAAGCTGAGTATAATAAATATAACAAAAGTTTTTACATAAAATTATAATTGTTTCTACTTTCGGCACAAGGCCAGCAATTATTCCAGTACATTACTGGTACTTTATTTTATCGATCCCGTAAGGATGAAAGGCAAAGTGAACCTCGGCAGGATTTGAACTCAGACTATAAAGGGGCATAACTCTAGGCTGCAAAGCATGGCATCCGACCTTCTACTGATTCTGCCAATCCCCCACCGTTTTTACATAAAATTATAATTGTTTCTACTTTAGGCACAAGGCCAGCATTTACCCAGGGTATTACTGGTACTTTATTTTATCGACCCCGTAAGGATGAAAGGCAAAGTCAACCTCGGCGGGATTTGAACTCAGATCGTAAAGGGACGTAACTACGCTAGAAAGCATGGCGTCCGCCCCTCTACCGATACTGCCAATCCTCTGCCCTCATAAAATTATAATGAAAGAGTGTTAGATAAACAATATAAATACTTTGAAATAAAATGACTTGTATCATTGAACCAGATGTGGTTTGGTATTAAAAAGGTTAAATGATTTTAATAATTATTTGCAGAATTTACCTATGTACACATAATAGCACATAGATAAACAATATCAGTTAAGCAATACCTTATTCTAAAATTTAAAATGGTTGAGATATATGTTAAATGCCCTCAGTTCTAATTATCTCAACCCTAAATATTCTTCCTGGCTGAGTGGTTATGAACTTCACACTGCATCCTTCAAAACTTCCATGCTTCCCGAAATTCACTAACATACACATGTACACATTTATCTGTGTGTATATCATGACTCATACACTGTTCTCTTTCCTAACATTTGTACATTATTCTATGTACTATACATAGTCTGAGTTCAAATCCTTTTGAGGTTAACTTTGCCTTTCATCCTTACGGGGTTGATAAAATAAAGCACCAGAAATGCACTGTGATAATTGCTGGCCTTGTGCCAAAAGAAGAAACAATTATTCTATGTACTATACATGCACCTTTGATGAGTTGTAGTGCACCTGAGTACTGTACACAATAATTTTCATTATTCATTATAGAAATATGAAGGTCTCAGTTTTGATCTCATTGTGTGGCATCGTAAGCAAGTGTCATTTGCCCCATAGCCTCATGTCAACCCAAGTTTGTGAGTGAAATTAGGTAGACAGAAACTATTTGGAAGCCTATCAGATCAGCTCTACCTGTAATTCAAAGGATCAGCATTGCCACACATTGTGTTATGCTAAATCTCCTTGATATAGCATTTAAACCGGCCATATCCAGCCAGAATTCTCTCACCACTTACTGCTAAAACTGGTCATAACTGGCTGCTCATACTGATGTTAAGGTATTGTTCTCAAAATAAATAACATCAAAATCTCGTAGATTTGATATTATGTGAGATAAAACCTTTACTGTGAAAATACAATAGTAAATATAGAGTAATGCTAAAGGGTTAAGGGTTAATGGGTCTGTGAAATACCAGCCTCTTGCACGTTAATTTCATGCTAGGTTATACCATTGATCGAACAACAAAAACACTGATCATCAAAATCTAAAGAGGTTCATTCCATTTTGATATGTGTATATATTGGCAGAATTTATTCTTAGAAAATAAAGAGGCATAATTAAATGCCTCAAAGCATTTTCTTCAGACCTTTTTTTCTGATTCTAGCATTCCCTGACCTTTTAACCTCTTTGATACCAAATTATTTGAAATCCCGCCTGGTTCTATGATACAAAACTGTTAGCTTTAAAGTGTATGTAATTATCTAAAATCTTCCATCATGATTTTATGTAAGAACTTTTGCTGAGTTATTATTCCAAACACCAGCTTCATACTGAGAAAGTAAATCTATGACTAAATCCCTGCTAATTCTTGATTATTTTCAAAAATAGTTTGAAAATAATAGATAGTACTTTTCATTAGAAATACTGTAATGAAAGGGTTAATAAACATATATTGAATTTTACTAACTCAATTCTAAGATCATATTTTGGAGATGGGCACATAGAATTACATTGGTCCCTAAAACATAAATTGTAATTCCAGAGGGATAAAATTCATAATGGGAAAATGTAAAATATGACTAGAATTTAGAAAGTAAAGGATTGTAACTCAATACCACAAGGCATTTTTCTGACAGACATTCTATCAATGTGGTAATTTTCTGCCTCCCCTTATAATGAAAATAGATTAGAAATATATATTCATTTAAACTTTCATGAATTTTTATGAGGAAATCAAACAAAAAATGTAAAAAAGTAAAGAGAGAAATATAAAAAGGAGTGCCATATATTAAGATATATGAATGTTTTTCTCAAGAAGTTGGATGGCTGGCTCCCAGACAAACTTCTTTCAAAAACTTAACCAACCAAATGTTGTTACAAAAGAATGTATATTTTCCATAGTGTATGTGTATTTGTGTATATGTGTGTATATATTTATATATGTTTGTATATATATATATGTATATATATATATATATATATATTTATAGGAACGAGTAGGACCCCGATGGGTGAGCTCAAGCCGTTTCGACGGCTAATTCTGGACCCTAATCAGTCCAGAATTAGCCGTCGAAACGGCTTGAGCTCAGCCGTTGGGTCCTACTCGTTCCTATTACCCACTCTACTACCCTAAGTATTGAGTACTTTGGTGCATTATGGTCCACTTGGTTCCTTACCACATTTCCTTCATTATATATATTTATATATAAATATATGTGTGTTTAATGGTAGCTATGATGCTTCCATAGGCGGTATGTCAGTTGAGTACTCTATGTTCTTACAGAGCAGAGTGTGATATAATATAAAACGAAAAATCAGTGATGCATCTGGACTCAGTTTATTGTGTGTTACAATTGTTTCGCCGGCAGATAGCTCGAGACACGATCATTGTAACACACAATAAACTGAGTCCAGATGTATCAATCACTGATTTTTCGTTTTATATTATATATACACACACGCACACACACACACACATATATCCCTTTTTGAAAATTGGGATTATTGTTCCCGATTCTTATTGCTTAGGTCCCTTTCCAGAGATCCAGGCCACCCGGCACACAAAATTCAGCCAGAGAACATTATTTAAGGCTTTTAACATCTTGGGTTGAATTTCATCATCCCCAGTGGCCTGGCTACATTTAAACTCTTTAATTGCTCTTGTGAACTCAGCCTTCAAAAGATTAGTCATTGCTCCCAGATGCACTTCGTGTTCATCAGAAGATATATATATATATATATATATATATATATACAATGATATTTAATAAATGGAAACTATATTTATAAAACCATATTTATTCTATTATATATATTTCAAGGGTACCAAAACTTTGGTACGCTTTCATCAGATAAAATACAAAGCTTGTTTTATAAATTTTGACATAACCAAGAAAAGATACCTTAACGGTTCAAGTTTTCCTTGGATAGACTATCCAAGAAAAACTTGGACCGTTCAAGTTTTCCTTGGATAGACTATCCAAGGAAAACTTGGACCGTTAAGGTATCTGAAGTTTATATCTTTTGTGTCACCTTTTGTTATCATATTTTCTGATATCATATTTATATTTTTCATCATGGATTCGCTTATTTTTTAAATAGATTCGGTATTTTCTTGATAATTATT
>OZ024740.1:158615245-158697745 GCA_964016885.1 Eledone cirrhosa
ATTCACCCATTCATTCACAGGTTCACATGCACTTGGCAAGCAGCAGCGTGCTGTACCTTTGCAGTGCTGCTGAAATGTAAAAATAATATATGCATGTGCATGCACTCTAGATGTTCTTTTGAAGTTTTTACTACACTTATATCTACCTACACGCTTCTACACATAAACACATACATGCATACACATTCACAGTTCTTTTCTCTCTTCTCTCTTTCCATGCCGCGCCTTTTTCACTCTCTCTCTCTCATGAATAACTATCACTTAAAGTGCTGTGAAAAAGATATAAATATTCATATTCTCACTTCCCCTATTCGCCCTCTCTCTCTCTCCTCTACCAGCAGCTATCATTTGCAGTGCAGTGCAATGAGTACTATAAAACTAGAACAATGGAACTGCAGCACCTCTGGCTTCATAAAATGGTTTTGTGGCATTGAAAACATACCATCCTGCAGATTCTCCCAATTCTATGTTGTGGACTTTTATCCATCCATTAATCCATTCATTCACCTTTAAATGCCTTTCTTTGAAAGCCCTAGATTTCAAGAGAAAATTCACTATAATTAGCACTTTAGATACATGGATTTGAACAGAGATCCTTTAGAGTCCTCACTAGTGTTGGTGATGACATAAAATGCACCCAGTACACCCTATAAAGTGGTCTGCAAATGAGTAGAGATAATATGAATCAGGAGAACCTTTTATTCTGGCTGAGAACATAACAATTTTTCTAGTGTTGGTGCCATGATAAAGTGCATACAGTACACTCTGTAAAGGAGTTGTAATTAGGGAATGCGTTCAGTTATAGAAACCATGTAAAAATTTAATTGTACAAATGAGATGTCCTCCAACCGTTCTGACAGGGCAGTAATTCTGAATAAAAACTGACTCTGACCATTTAGCCCATGCCAGCATGGGATACAGATGAACAAAATTACTGTTATACCAGGACAGTTTCTACTGGATCAAAAAGAATCATCTTTTTGTTTTATGGCTTTATAGGAAGGTAGATCTGAGGTAGGTGAACTTATGAGATTGTCTGTTCTTGATATTTTCAGACAGAGCACCCCAACCATCCCCTAGCTATATTTAGGAACCTTGCAGCTGAAATAAGTAGGAAAGTCTCTGATCTATTCTTAGACAGGTAATTCTTATACTATAATGAAGTGCTAGCTAGATCTGCATTCAATGAACAGTTAAGGACCCCTTCCACTCATAGACATAAAAACAAAAAAAAACAAACAAACAAACAAAAAACAAAGTGGAAAGTAACCTAGTTTAAACTACCAATCAACTTAAATGCTGTTATAATATTGCTGTTAAATTTCTAGCTCTAGTAAGACATCATTTCCAACCAAAACATAAATACAACAAATGTTTCAACTTCAATAATGTTGATGTCGGTTATTCCTGTCTAGAAAACTAACTTCTTACACTGCATCCAAAAACACACACCTAGGCAAACTCCAGCTCAACAGCCAACTTTTAACTGCTGAAATCCTCCTCTTTACCATTTCATGAGATCCTGTTTTTCTAAAACAGTTATACATTGAGAAAGGACTTATACAGGTACAACTGCAAATACTTTTAAAATTCGTTATTATCAGTATCTACATACATTCATTCTCTCTCTCTTAAGCAAACGAAAAACCTCAATGTAGTCACTTAATATGCTAGAGACAGCAGCCAAGTCTCTCTTGATTCATACCCTATCACCTTAGAAAAGGGCATGCTGGATGATGTGGTCCTGGGTTCCTGGCACATAGGAAAACAATGGAATGGTTATGGCTGGAATGCTATTGATTAGCAATTTAAAGACCAATGTAAACCTAGTTTCCTTGGTCTGATTTGATGACCAATTTCTTTCTTTTCTGTGTACATTTTCAGATATACTTACACACAGTTTCCCACATACAACACACTCAAACATTCCTCCTCTTTCACAAATACATTTTCAAACACATGAAGACTTCACTCTTTTACAAACACACACACATACAAACACACACACACAAACATATGCATCCACACATGTACACACAAAAATGTACTCGTGTTTATGTACATGCACAAACACCCAGCCTATATACTTAATAATACGTAAGGGTGTTGGTTCCTTCATGCTACTACCATCTCTTGTCTTTTACTCTGACACTTACTCTATCTCTTGTTCTACCCTCTCTATGAATCTCGCCCCACTCTCTATACCTGTCTATTTCACTCTCATACATTCATAAAACATTTTCCTTTATTACATACCTAAGTTCATTCAAATATCTTGAATACCTCCCTCCACTCTCTTCCCCCCCCTCTCTCCCTCTTTCTCACTCTCTATAAATCTCTTAATGGTTTCTTTATATATAAGCCATTTCTTCCCCCTCTCTCTTCATTTACAAATGCTACACTTGTATGCTTACACATTACACATTCCTTTTTACCACAAATACATACTAGCTCATTTACTACAGACACACATACACATTCTCTTTTACTACATGTGCGTTACTATATTTAGATATACACAAACAGATACACATGCACATGTATACATTCCCCTTTGCATATATACATGCATACTTATTTGCAGCTACACATACACATGCACACATATATAGTCCCTTTTACACACACGTTTACTAACATATTTACATACATAAACATACACATGCAGATATCTACCTTTCCTTTTTTTACTACTACAAACATATTTACATTCAGATACACATACATGATTTATCATTACTATTTAACGTTCCCATGCTAGCATGGGTTAGATGGGTTCTCCTATTTCAGGCAACTCCAGGTCAAATGACCATGTCTTGCCCATACAGAACCGATTTTGGCTTGGTTTCTACGGCTGGATGCCCTTCCTAACACCAACCTCATTTACAGTGAGTGCTGAGAGCTTTTTGTCATGACATCTACATGACCACTTGACAGTGTGGACTGGACGCTTTTTGCCGTGTCACCTACACAACCACTTTACAGTGTGGGTTGGGTGCTTTTTGTCGTGTCATCTACACAACCATTTTACAGTGTGGGTTGGGTGCTTTTTGTCGTGTCATCTACACAACCATTTTACAGTGTGGGTTGGGTGCTTTTTGTCGTGTCATCTACACAACCATTTTACAGTGTGGGTTGGGTGCTTTTTGTCGTGTCACCTACACAACCACTTTACAGTGTGGGTTGGGTGCTTTTTGTTGTGTCATCTACACAACCATTTTACAGTGTGGGGTGGGTGCTTTTTGTCGTGTCACCTACACAACCACTTGACAGTGTGGACTGGACGCTTTTTGCCGTGTCACCTACACAACCACTTTACAGTGTGGGTTGGGTGCTTTTTGCCGTGTCACCTACACAACCACTTTACAGTGTGGGTTGGGTGCTTTTTGTCGTGTCATCTACACAACCATTTTACAGTGTGGACTGGACGCTTTTTGTCGTGTCACCTACACAACCATTTTACAGTGTGGACTGGACGCTTTTTGTCGTGTCACCTACACAACCATTTTACAGTGTGGACTGGACGCCTTTTGTCGTGTCACCTACACAACCATTTTACAGTGTGGACTGGACGCTTTTTGTCGTGTCACCTACACAACCATTTTACAGTGTGGAGTGGACACTTTTTGTCATGTCACCTACACAACCACTTTACAGTGTGGACTGGACGCTTTTTGTTGTGTCACCTACACAACCATTTTACAGTGTGGACTGGACGCTTTTTGTCGTGTCACCTACACAACCACTTTACAGTGTGGGCTAGGTGCTTTTTGTCGTATTACCATCACAACCACTTTACAATGTGGGAAGGGTGTGTGGGAACATGGCCATGTGTAAGGCCAGGGTGTTAAGACGTGCGAGGTGTCTGGTATCTAAATCTTTTCATCATAATTTGAAATAAGAACCTTTGTTAAGTTATATTCTTAACATCAACTTAATATCAAGAAAGTTATATATTACTAAATCCCTTTATATTTTACTAAATTATTTAAAAATCATAGACAGTGCCTTTCACTAAAAATATGGTAACAAAAGATAGTTCAAAGTTATTTGAAAGTGATTTAGCTGCTATCTTTAGCATTGTGACATGTCCCCAGATGTGTATCATCATCATGTGTTAACCCTTTAGCATTTAAACCAGCCAAATTCGGTCAGAATTCTCTCACCTCTTTTTGTTCAAACCGGCTGTAACTGGCCACTCATACTGATGTTAAATGATATCAAAATCTCATAGAGATTCAATATTATGTGAAATAAAACCATCACCACATAAATTCAATAGTACATCTAGAGTAATGGAAATACTAAAGGGTTAATGTACTTTATATATAAATTATATATAACAAAAGTCAAACATTAACTGAGTGAGTACTCAATATATATATATATATATATATATATATATATATATATATATATATATATATATATATATATATATATATATATATATATGTAGAGAATGGCTCTTATTTGACAAAAGTTTAATGAGCAGTATTGTAGCTGAAACTTTGAAGTCTCTGACACCCATTTTTCTTTGAACACACACACACACACACACAGCATCATCATACATCAGTTTTCCCTGCTATCATAAATCATATGTACATAGATATATAAACCCCCTCACACACTCACTGGCAGCTACACATAGGTACATGCAGACTTGCACATATTCACTCCTCCCACTCTCTCAAAACATTGCTCCCACACGTTGTTTTCTTATAAAATATATTTTTTGCAGTTATACTATTTTCACTCCTCCTCCTCACTTTTTATTCATGCAGTTTTGTTTTCCCTCCCCATCCTCTCTCTCCCTTCTCTTGTTCCTTCCCCTCTCTCTCATTCATCTTTTCCAAATCCCTTGCCAACATGCTGCCTTCCTCTCACTCTCAATCTTTCACTCACCCTCTCTCACTCCTTCTCCCCCTATATATTTTACCATTTTAATCTCATGCTGCCTTTTTCTCCTTTTCCATCATACATAAAAAGCCCACCTATTCACAATTATTTCATGCCACCCCTAATAAATGCACACACACACACACACACACACACACACACACACACACACACACACACACACACACACACACACACAGACATATATGTGTCTGTGTGTTAAACAATAAAACTAAAACTATCACTCTACTTATGTAGTTGTTAGTAGAGAATGCCTCTAAAAAAAAAAAAAAGGTTTGTGAGGACCCTCCAGTCATGACATGACAGCCTCTTTAATGCTGGTGCCATGAAAAATGCAACCTGTACACCCTGTAAGGTGATTGGGGATATGAAGGGCATTCAGCTGTAGAAACCTTATGAAAAAATGTTGACAGGACTCTCCAGTTGTGTTTAAGGGTATACAATCACTCTAGTATTGCTGATCTACAGAATAGGAAGGTTATCTAGTCATAGAAAACCTGCTTAATAAAGAGCCAGCAGGATTCTTCAGCTGTATCAAAGGTGTGATTAGCTCCCTAGGGAGAATGTGTGAATCAGAGGTTCTCAAAGTGGACGCTACTGCTCCCTGGGGGGCGTTGAGAAATTCCAGGGGGTGGGGGGTGTAGAGATGATATAGTAGTATATTAAATATCAAATGATACATATATATAGTAAAATAAAAAATATATAATATTTATTTATATATAGTATATATTATATCTATTATATATAAACTAACGATTTTATTTATTATATACAATTTACAATTTGCGTGTAGGTAGGTCTCTCTGAGAATAGGGTTGGGGGCGCTGAGAGTATTGCATGGCTGTGAGGGGGGGGGGGGTCTGAAAAGTTTGAGAACCTCTGGTGTAAATAAATGTAAGCGAGCGTTAGGCCTGTAGCCTGTCTGAGAGGTCAGTAACTCTAAGTACTGACTTGGTCTCTGACAAAAAAGACTGACAGACATCAAACCAGAAATATATGTAAATATATAATAAATACATGTTAAAATATATTATACTAGACATTTTTTCAACACACTGACACTTGTATGAGTATATTGTTATAAACATGCAAACACAAGCACACTTACAAAAATACACACTCACACAAATACATGTACATTTACACAAACACACACATACACACAGCGTAGCAAGTGGAACACCAGCTGCTATTTTGTTATAGTTTTTTTCACCATCCCCTTTCTTCCTTTTACACACACACACCACACATAGTGTGACAGATGGACGGATGGAAGTCATTTGAATTTCATCATCATCATCACCGTTTTACGTCCGTTCTTCCACGCTAGCATGGGTTAGACGGGTTGTCCTGCTGTGGGCAGTGTCCAGTGGGCTGACCTTGTCTTGCTCATACGGGAACTGATTCTGGGTTGATTTCTACAGCTGGATGCCCTTCTTAACACCAACCTCATGTACAGTGAGTGCTGGGTGCTTTTTTCCGTGGCGCCTACACGTCCACTTTACAATGTGGGCTGAGTGCTTTTTTGCCGTGGAATGATAGGGACCCCAGTCCTATCATCTCATTTCTACAGCTGAGTAAACTGGAGCAATGTGAAATAAAGTGTCTTGCTCAAGGAAACAACACATCACCCGGTCTGAGAATTGAACTCACAACCTTTCGATTGCAAGGCCAATGCTCTAACCACTAAGCCATGCGCCTTTATTTATACATAGATAATGGTATCACTCATTACACTGTAAATGACACAAAGTGAGTATGCAAGGAGATGATGGGTCTAAGACACACTTCTGAGAGCAGATTCTTTGGTGTCCAACCAGTAGAAAGATCACAGCCAATAAGGACAAAACGTAATAGAAACAGAAGTGACATAGGTCTCAGATTAATAGACCTGTCTTTGATGTATAATACCATGAAGATGTCCGATAGACAGCTGTTGGTGGGATCTTCTTTATATTGTCTTTGTTTTCTTTTTCATTCTCTCTCTTTGCTCCCATGGCCCTATCTACCTCTGAGGCCCTCAACATTTCTGGGCCACTGCCCCCCCCCCCCTCTCATCGCCATGTAATACACTCAGTAGCCCCAACCCTATTTCCAGAGAGACCTACCTACACGCAAATTGTAAATAATTTATGATAAATAAAATCATTAATTTATATATAATAAATGATATAATATGTATAAATAAATATTATATATTTTTTATTTTACTATATTTATATATAATATATATCATTTAATATTTAATATATTATATCATCTCTACCGCTCCCCCACTGCTCCCTTAGGCTCCAGTGCCCTCTGGACCTTCTCAATGCCCCCCCCCCGGTGGTGGGGATAAGGGTGGTGGTGGTAGTGCCCACTTTGAGAACCCTATCATGCTACCACCACATTAGGTTCCATTTTGCTGGGACTTTGGACCACCACAGACCTTGACTGTGGCCTTCAGAAAATCGTATATATTATATTATTTATTATATATAATTAACGATTTTATTTATTATATATTATTTTCAATTTACATGTAGGCAAGTCTCTCTGGAAATATGGTTGGGAGCGCTGAAGGTATGATGTGGCTATGTGAGGGGCAATAGCCCCAAAAGTTTGAGAACCTCTGCTATAAGGTCACTAATTGCTTATTGAGGTTGGAAAGTGCATTCTTCGCCAGAGAGGGACTCAGCATTCGTGACCATTTGTCTGTCTCAATAACTGGGCTATGTGGCGGTTCCTTCTCTAAAATGTTGATCTAGCTATATATATACATGTGTACGTGTGTGGGTGTTTTTACACAATTGTGTAGGCACACCTATATGAACCTTCCCCCTGTTCTACATTCTTTTTCATTCATAGATTTTTATCCACCCGCACCTATTTAGCCTTTGCCTTGCAGTTGCCTAACACCATCTTTTTTATGTAGGTGTATGGGTGTATATATACATATATATATATATTTTTTTTAGTTGTTCTGGTCCTAGCGGCTCGCTTTTCGGTTGCTGGCTTCACTTTGCATAGCTGTCTAAACGTAATGTTATAACTCTAAGGTAAAATTCCTTATTGAGTGCTTTTGGCTGCAATTCCTGACAGCATTCGTTAGCTTGTCCGCAACCAGAGCTTCAATTATGCTGTACTACCTTCTTATATATATATATATATATATATATATATATATATATATATATATAGTGAACCATATCTGTCTATAATATACAGTTATATTTACACACACACATTCATTCGGTAGAGGGTCGGACGCCTTGCTTTGACGCAAAGAGTTACGGCCCTTGCCATTCTGAGTTCAAATCCCGCCGAGTTTAACTTTGCCTTTCATCCTTACGGGGTCGATAAAATAAAGTACCAGTAATGTACTGGGTATTTGATGGCCTTGTGCCAAAAGTAGAAACAATTATGTATCTAATTCTGTGAATGAAACAGAAGAGGGTATATTTATATATTATATGAGATGGAGTGTGCTTGCATTACTTATAGTGTATACAGTATGTGTTTGTGTTCATATACAAACACTCCCTTCCACTTTCATTCATAGAACTATCTGCAGTGACTCATTTATGCATGCTTACACACACACACACACACACACACACACACACACACACCTATATGCAAATGCCATTTTTATATATTTATGTCCTGTTTTCTTTCTTCACTTAGCCTATATTTATTTCATAATTTCATGCATGGATATATATTTATATATATATATATACATATATACACACTCAAACACACATATACATACCTCCCACATGTACACACACACACACACGTACATACCTCCCACATGTACACACACACACACACACATACATACCTCCCACATGTACACACACACACACACCTCTCACATCTACACACACACATACATACCTCCCACATGCACACACACACACACAAACACACAGACACACACATACATATCTCCCACACATGCACATGTACACACACTAACGCACACATACCTCCCACATGCACATACATACACACACACACACACACAAACATACATACCTCCCACATGTACACACACACACACAAACATACATACCTCCCACATGTACACACAAACATACATACCTCCCACATGTACAGACAAACATACATGCCTCCCACAGGTACACACACACACACACACACAAACATCTCCTTTTGGGGACACCCTGTATATGTATCTGTATATATATATATATATATATATATATATCATCATCATCATCATCATCGTTTAACGTCCATATTCCACGCTTGCATGGGTCTGGACGGGAGTTTTCCCACTTGAGGCAAGAGTGGTTGTCTTGCTCGCATAGGACTGTCTGGCGGGTTTTCTACGGCTGGATGCCCTTCCTAACACCAACCACATTTACAGTGTGGAACTGGGAGGTTTTTACCGTGTTACCTACACGGCCACATTACAGCGTGGACTGTGTGTTTTTTTGTCATGACACCTACACGACCTCATTTGTTTCGGGCTGGATGTTGTGACACCAACATAACTTTACATTGAAAGGGGTGATGTGGATGGGGCGGGGGTAGTGGGACGAGGGTGTATTTTGTTAGAGGTGCCTACTGACTGTAGTAGGTTTCACTTTGTACTTAGGTAAGGCGGGTCTTCTCTATTACTGTGTAGCGCCAAAGCTCTCGGTCCAGTGACATTGTCTTGGAGAGGTGTAAGTGTGTGAGGTCGGAATTTATCAAGTCGTCCCAGGTTTTTCTGGGTCTGCCTACTCCGTGGCTACCGTCTATTTTTATTGCCCTGCACTTTTTTATACAGCTGTCGTCTTTCATGCGCATCACGTGACCATACCAACGTAGTCTTCTCTCGAGTAAACAACATCTGATCCCTCTTATTTCTAATTTCTCCCTTAGTACGTTTATACACATACATACACAGGGTGTTCCCCAAAAATGTATATACATTTTGATTAGGATGCTGTTGAAGTGTGTATATATTTTTTGGGACACCATGTATATATAGTATAAACGTTTTATACACTTAACCTGTATATTCTACCATTGGTTTCTGGGGTCCAGTCATGATCACCACTGTATGATGGATATTTGTGTCCACATGCCTGAAAGAAGGGCCGGTTTAAAAGTGCCTCTTTCAATATATAGTAGTGGCCATGACTGGAACCCGAAACCAATGATAGCACATACATGTTAAGTCTATGAAACTTTGTTTATACTAAATAAGCTCTCTTTCAACAGATTGAGCATTGTTTTTGATGTTTCATATATGTATTTCTACCAACAACATATGTAAAACACGGACATTAAATGATAATGATGATTATATAAATCATCATCATCATCATCACCATTTTATGTCCATTCCTTCATGGTAGCATGAGTTAGACGGGTTGTCCTGTTGTGGGCAATGTTAGGTCGGGTGACCTTGCCTTGCTCATACGGGAACTGATTTTGGCTTGATTTCTACAGCTGGGTGCCCTTCCTAAAACCAACCTCATTTACAATGAGTGCTGGGTGCTTTTTTTCTGTGGCGCCTACACGACCACTTTACAGTGAGGGCTTGGTACCTTTTTTGTCGTCACACCTCCATGACGACTTTGCAGTGGGAGGGGATGGGGGCATATTGTCTATATGCCTCATTGTTGGCTTGTCCCCGTGGGAAGTTCGATATATATATATATGAAAATGTGTGAAATCCTTGGTACAGTTCATCATCATCATCATCATCATCATCATCTTCGTTTAACGTCCATATTCCACGCCTGCATGGGTTTGGACGGGAGTTTTCCCACTTGAGGCATAGGACTGTCTGGCGGGTTTTCTACGGCTGGATGCCCTTCCTAACACCAACCACATTTAGTGTGGAACTGGGAGGTTTTTACCGTGTTACCTACACGGCAACATTACAGCGTGGACTGTGTGTTTTTTTGTCGTGACACCTACACGATCTCGTTTGTTTCGGGCTGGATGTTGTGGTACCAACATAACTTTACATTGAAAGGGGTGGTGTGGATGGGGTGGGGGTAGTGGGACGGAGGTGTATTTTGTTAGAGGTGCCTACTGACTGTAGTAGGTTTCACTTTGCACTTAGGTAAGGCGGGTCTTCTCTATTACTGTGTAGCGCCAAAGATCTCGGTCCAGTTATATATATGTATATATAAAGCCAGGAAAAATGCTACATCTACTGTGGAAAATGGCAGTTCTTTACTGTTACAGATGTGCAAGATACCCGTAACTGGTGCAATGTCAGTGACATGTCCATGCATGAAAATGGTTAAATGGCTATCACACTAATTTTGTGGCACATTTATTTCAAGACTAGTAGTAAATTATTTGTTTTACTGTTTTACATCCTATGCAGCCCACTACTTGAAAAAAGTTGCCCATGCCTGTTCTAGACAGATGCTCTGACAAGGACTAAGGGTGTGGTCCATCATATTCTTGTTCACTATCTTGAGTAATTTTCCCACAATTGCTAGTTAGTCTTTGACCCTATACAAGGTACATCCATTATTTTTGACAGGTCTTGTTTATATCCTGTTAAGTTTCTTAGCAACCCTGCTCACCAGTCTAGACTAATGTGGGTGTAAGTTTAGTTGACAACCAATTGGACCCTATATTAAGTTGTACTGGTTTATATGTTATTAGTAACGCTGAAAGCTGCCTTACATAATATATCCATATACACATTTATATCCTGTGAAGTGGTTGTGTTGGTGATATGACAAAAAGCATTCGGTCCACCCTGTAAGGTGATCTTGCTTGTGACACAATGAAAAATTACCCAGTTCAACCTGTCAGCTGGTCATTTTGGTGCCGTGATAAAGGACAGCCAGTTCATGCTGTAAATGTGGTTGCCATTAGGAAGGGTATCCAACCATAGAAACCAAGCCAGAAGCAGCTCTGTATAAACGAGGCATGGCCACCTGATCTGACTTGTCTCACAATGGGACAGCTTGTCTAACTCCTGTTAGCATAGAAAATGGATGTTAAACGGTGATGATGATGATGATATATGGACATATATATATAATATACTTACATATAACTGGGCAGAGTTTCATCTTGGGACAATTTTACTTTTAACAAATATATATACATTAAATTACACATACATATATGTGTTTACATACTTACATACATCCTGATAGCCAACTGCATACATACACACTAACACTCAGTCATGTTTTATTTTCTAATCAGAGAGAGAAGAGCAATGCCCATGATCCTTACAACATAATGGGTTCTGCGAAAGGCATCTATGGGCCAGGTGGTGGCATTGAACTGGGTTACAGTTTACCCTTTAGCATTTAAACCAACCATATCTGACCAGAATTATGTTACTTCTTTCTGTTCAAAGCATCCATAACCAGCTGTTCATACAACTTTCAGGTATTGTTCTCAAAATAAATGATATCAACATCTCATAGATTCGATATTAGGTGCGATAAAGCCTTTACCATGAATATACAATAGTAATTATAGAGTAATGTAAATGTTGAAGGGTTAAATCTACCATTCAAGTAGTCCACAGTGGGATTTGAACTCAGAATGCAATGAACCAGAACAAATAAATACCATGAGGCATTTCAGCCAGTGCTCTAACTATCATGTTAATCCCTAGCCTTTGACTAGTACTTTAATTTATTAACCTCCCAAAATTTTTAAAGGTAAAGTCGAAGAATTTGGACAGATTTGAACTCATTGCACAGACAGACTGAACATTAATTCTATTACACACATACTTTAATGCACTTATATGCATGCATTCTTACATCTGTAGACATAGATGCACTCATATATATATATATATATATATAATAAAGAGGGTTTGGTAAGATACCAGGTGGACCATAATGCACTAAGTACTCGATACTTGGGGTAGTAGAGTGGGTAATAGGAAAATATTCTGGATCTAGCTGTCGAAACGGCCGGAGCTCAACCATCGGGGTCCTGAATCTTTTTATATCATCTTCATCATCATCATTGCTTAACATCTATTTTTCATTTTAGCATGGGTTAGACAGGAATTGTCCCACTTGAGGCAAGTTGATCGGGTGACCGTGTTTCGCTCGTATAGGACTGTATCTAGCAGGTTTTCTATGGCTGGATGCCCTTCCTAACACCAACCACGTTTACAGTGTGGACTGGGAGCCTTTTTACTGTGTCTCTACACGACTTTATATATATATATAACACATATATAACACACATATATATATATATATATATATATATACTCTGAAAGTACTGTAGCTAGAGTCAGAACTGGTTGGAAAAAGTTCAGAGAGCTTATACCACTATTAGCCGCTAAAGGGTTCTCCCTAAAAATGAAAGGCAGGTTGTACGATGCCTGCATACGAACAGCAATGTTGCATGGTAGTGAGACCTGGGCATTGTGTGCAGAGGATATACGCAGACTAGAGAGGAACGAAGCTTGCATGCTCCGCTGGATGTGTAACAGTAATATACGTGAACGGCAAAGCATAAACGAACTAAGGAAAAAATTAGAGATAAGAGGGATCAGATGTTGTTTACTCGAGAGAAGGCTGCGTTGGTATGGACACGTGATGCGCATGAAAGTCGATAGCTGTATAACAAAGTGCAGGGCAATAAAGATAGACGGTAGCCACGGAATAGGCAGACCTAGAAAAACATGGGATGAGCTGATAAACTCCGACCTCACACACTTACACCTCTCCAAGACAATGTCACTGGACCGAGACCTTTGGCGGTACTCAGTAACAGAGAAGACCCGCCTTGCCAGTAGGCATCTCTAACAAAATACACCCCGTCCCGCCACCACCCCCACCCCATCCACACCACCCCGTTCTATGTAAAGTTATGTTGGTGCCGCGCCATCCAGGCCGAAACAAATGAGATCGTGTAGGTGTCACGACAAAAAAACACACAGTCCACGCTGTAATGTGGCCGTGTAGGCAACACGGTAAAAACCTCCCAGACCCACACTGTAAATGTGGTTGGTGTTAGGAAGGGCATCCAACTATAGAAAACCTGCCAGACAGTCCTATGCGAGCAAGACAATCACTCTTGCCTCAAGTGGGACTACCCCCGTCCAAACCCATGCAAGCGTGGAACACGGACGTTAAACGTTGATGATGATGATATATATACACACACACACATATACGTATATATATATACATGAATCTATTTGCTTATAAATGCATAGTTACATATACACATACACACACAGTCACATATACTTACATTAATTTAACGAGTTCACTAGGTAACCTGCTGTACTGCACTACTTCTGCACTATATACTAATGTTCTATTGAACAATGGATCATGTGCATTAAATGTGCCCTCAAATGTGCTGATTGCTTTGCAGCAGAAATACACTATATTCAGTCTTGGCAATCAATTTTTCCCTGATTTACTTCTGAATGACTTCTCACAAAACAGCTGTTCCTTCTTTACTTCTTTCTTTACTTCTTTCTTTCCTTTTTTTCATTCTTTCTTTTTCTTTCTTTCTTTTTCTCTTTCTTTTTCTTTCTTTCTTTTTCTTTCTTTCTTTTCTCTTACTTTCTTTCCTCTTTATCTCTCACTTTCTCAATGTCTCTCTTGTCTTTGTGTCCACCCTCTCTGTCTCTCTCTCTCTCTCTCTCTCTTCACTCTATCTGACTGGCTCTCTTTCTCTTTTCTTATTTCCAGTCTTTTTCTGTTTTCCTGTCTTTTCATTGGCTCTTTTTGTTTTTCTTTGTTATCTTTCTTTGTTGCTTTTCTGTTCTGCCTTTTTTCGTGTCTTCTCTGCCTTTTTCCTTCCTGTTCTGTACCAGCACACATAATAAACTCATATCTGTCTGCTTATTTAGCAATACAATCGCAATCGCTAAATGCTTTGGCAAGGAGTTACAAGAGAAATGCACTTCTGCTGACGAGTTTCAACAAGAATGAAACATGTCCTGCACTGCTGTCTTCCATACTTGCCAAGATAAATATAATCTTTGGTCACTAACTAATATTAATTCTCTTTTATTTCAGTCAATGAGGGAATGTGTGTTAGAAAAGGTAGTCAAATCTTCAAACCAAACCCTGTCATCTTAGAAGACAGCAAGGACACAGTCGATAATGTAGTCCTTTTTTAAAATTATTATTACTTAGTCAGGAGGAAGGGCGATACTTGTAAACCTTTTATAAGCCTCTCATGGACAGGAGGGAATATGGTATCCTCAAACCAGAGATATAACCTCAATACTTGCTACAGAATAGACTCTCCTAAAGGCACCTAAGTAGATTATTGCAGGATTTGATTTCAGATCATAAACAGTCAGAAAAAATACTGCACCGCATCCTGTCAAACGATTCAACCAGTCAACTGCCCTAAATTAGTACTTTATTTATTGACCCTTAGAAGGATAAAAGGCAAAGTGGACTGTGGCAGGATTTGAACTGACCACTCAGAGAGCCAGAATATATATTGCAAAGCATTTTGTATGACACTCTAGTGCTTCTGCTAATATATTACTTTATGCTTTCATAAAAGAATTGTCAACAACCACCTAAGATGCCTTTCCTATTATTAATCACTTTAGGTACCTTTCTTGTTACCAACCAGTTTAAGTACCCTTCCTTTCATCAAACATTTAAATGCCTTTCATCTTGCTTAACTACTTAAAATAGCCTTCCTTTCACCTACTTCTTAATGCTTTCGTTATCATATTTGTAATGAAGACACTGCATGTGATTTTAAAATCATTTTGAAAATTATCAAGAATTTACAGGGATTTAGTAATATAATTTTCTCATTATTAAGCTGGATCAAAACTTAAGTTTCTTTCATAAAATTATGACTGAAGGTTTTTAGATATACATAAACACTTTATAATAAAGTTTCAAGTGGTTTGGTATCAAAAGGGTTAAGATGCCCTTTTATTGCCAGGCATTTTATATTGGTTTTTTAATTTGTCATAATGTATTATTATATTCAATTTTTTCTTTTCTCACCCTCTCTTTCATTTTCTTTTTCTAGATTTTGTGTTTTGAAAATTCCCCTGCCTACAACTTGAACTAGCAACCTCACGGATACTGATTATAATAGTGTATACTTTGATGAAGGTACATACTAAAACATATCCTACTCTATGGAGACAAAGAGACTGGTGAGTTGCATTTTGTTGTTCATCTTTGTTAATGCTTTAGTCAGAAGAGACATTCTGTCAATACACTACCCTGGACTGGTGCTTTATTTTATTGACCCCGAAAGAAGGGATATCAAAGTTAACCTTGATAGAATTTCAACACAGAGCATAGAGAGTTGGAACAATTACTGCAAGGCATTTTGTTCTCTGCTTTAACAACTCTGCTAATTCACCTACAAGGAGTAGAGGCCATTGCAGTAGCAGTAGAAAAGATTAAGGAAACAGCATGTCTGTGGGCTAGAGATTAAAGTGTTGTTGTTGATATTCTTATTGTTATTAGTTTTGGAACATCAGCAAAATAGTTGGCTCATTTCATTATCCTCACCATTTTTACTTCCATTTTTCCATGCTTGCATCAGTTGGACGACTCCTCTCCAACACAGCATCTTTCTACTTGTATTACTTTGCCATCTCCTTCATGAGGTTTAGCATTCTACGATAACTTTTCACTACTTCTACCCAAGTCATTATAGTCTTCCTTTTCCACAGTTTCATTCTACTTGGAACTCCTGGCACATCTTTACCCAACTGCCATCATCCTTAGGTATTATATGTCTGTATCAACATAGTCTTCACCTCTGCACACTACATTTGATTTCTCTTATGCTCAGTCTGTTCTTTTAGCTTATTATGTATTGTCATTTATGCACACCAACATTGCACATCCAGCAAAGTATGCCCACTTCATTTCTTTCCAGCCTTTACAGATCCCCCGTATTCAAATCTCATCTCTTGCGACTGTGATATTATCATTCTACGTACACAAACATCATATAATCCACCCTTCACTTGAAGTGAGATTCCTTTTGTTACCAGTTGAGGTAATAGCTCCTTGACCTTTCTTCACCTTGTTCTTATTCCAGCTGCTATGATTTCTTCTGATGAAACTAATTTCACTTCACTTTCTGCTGCGTCAAGATATTTAATGAAGATATCTATATCATAAATTGCCATATCTCTCTCCCATCTAAAATTCTTTCAAACCAATGACATTACAAAAGCCAGCAATGGTCTTGCTATGTGGTCCCTTATCCTGCTAGAAACAATAGCTGTATCACCCTCAAATTACATCTTCACAACCTTAAAAAAATTTAAGTTCACTTAGTATAATGTAATCATAGAAACACATTATATGAAAATAAAAATGAGATGGTCATAAGTTGAACATCTTAGATCATAGGTCAGCTGCTCCAGTTGAATAACAACTATGCATCCACAAGGAAGCTTCTACATAGTCGCTTAAGCTGCTTGAAATAGCAGCCATATCACCTTCAAATTTATCATCATCATCGTCATCATTTTACGTCCACTTTACCCTGCTTGCAAGGGTGGGACGGGAACTGATTCTGGCTTGATTTCTACAGCTGGATGCCCTTCCTAACACCAACCTTTTTTTCCATGGCGTTGACACGTCCACTTTTACAGTGTGGGCTGGGTGCCTTTTTTTTTTTCCATGGCACCTCCATAACCACTTTGCAGTGGAATGATATGGACCCCAGTCCTATCAACTCATTTCTACAGCTGAGTAAACTGGAGCAATGTGAAATAAAGTGTCTTGCTCAAGGTAACAACACATCACCCGGTCCGAGAATTGAACTCACAACCTTTCGATTGCAATACCAATGCTCTAACCACTAAGCCATGTGCCTCCATATCATCTTAAAAATAGGAAAGTTATATATTAGATATCATCATCATCATCATCATCATCATCATTGTTTAACATCTGCTTTTCTATGTTGGCTTGCATGAATTGAGAATTTTAGATAAACAAAAAGGTGGGATAGTCACGGCTGGAATGCCTTTCACCATATGTCTGCTGGTTTAGAGCTGACATGAGATTAAACAACATCAACAACTATAAACATGTTCCGTCTAGTCAACAGGCTGCAGGATAATTATTTTACATCACCTCGTTAGCACTCTTTATAGTTGAAAAGCACTGTTTAATAGTAATGTTACTGTTGTTGCTGCTGTTCTTGATCTTACCAGAGATTACTATATATAAATATGGCCCATGAGATGCTTTGATGTCTGCTCCAGTGATTTGAATGCACTTCTTAATGCTAGTATTAAATATCATCTATTGCTCTTTCATGTAGAACTTTGAGGGGCGGAGTGCAATTGTGCAGGGCGTGAAACTCCATGAATGAATCCCCTCTTCTCGTCTTACCAACCCCTTCCGGATAACTGCGCCTTCCTTGTTAGTTTGCTGCACTGCAAGAACGGCGTAGCTTAGTTCATTGTGTAAGCGGCAAGTAGAAAGGAAATAATCTGGGATATATATATTATACATGTATATGTGTGTGTGTGGTTGTATGTGTGTATGTACGTATGTTCATTCATTTATTTTTCTGGTTTTATTATTTTATAAATTTTTACCAATAGAGAGAGAGAGCTGGTTTCTAACATAGAAACAAGATTCTTTCATTGGAATTTAGTCTGCATCAACTAGGTAAACACATTTATGTCTATGTTTGTGTATGTGTTGTGTGTAGAGGTATGGATGTTATTGCATGTGTGGATCTGTATGTTTTAAGAATATATGTGTTTATGTGCATATGTTTCTGTATCCTTACATGTGAATATGCAGTTATTACATGTTGAGTTGTTTTACCAATAGAGTACATGTTTTACGTGTTTTTACAATTCCATTAATGGACTGTACTTGCAATTTCTTAACTAGCGGTAACCTTTCTGGTTCTGTGAAGTCTAGCTTCTCAAGATTTTTACTGAGGTAGTTAGTAACGTATCCAAGAGCCCTGATGATGACAGGTACTAATCTAATGGTGTAGACAGGGTGAAGTATTTGCAGATTCCTCATAAGTTCAGCATAAATATTCTCCTTTACACTGATCTTTAGCATTATATTAACATTTGTTAGGCAGCTGATTTCCTCTACTGAGTATGCCTTCTTTTCTCTGTCTCATATCACTGTCTGGTCTGTTGTGTTTGCATTTTATTGGGGTTTTGATTCAAACATTCCACCAGTACTCTTTCATATTATGTATACATATGTCCTCAACATCAATATGTCTTCATAGGTTGTTAGTATCATCATTGGACAGCTGCTTATATGTGGGTGACATTTTCAATGTTTATTCCAGAGTCCTGCATCTAAGTGTTTTGCCTACGTCCTTATCTCTTTTGTGCATAAGGTATTTCATTATTTCCTATCTTGGATTGCAGAAGCATATCCTTCAAAGTGAAAGCCAATATACTGGTTGTTGGTCCAAGATAGACTATTTTGCTTATTATCTATATTACTCTCACTTTGAAGCTCTCTGGTCAGCTAAACTCCTTTCTGGCTTCTAACTGTGGGCTCATTGTAAATTATCTACTCTCTATATTAAAAACAAGTGACTCTACTGTATATTCACACATCATGCAAGATGTTCATGTGTGTGTGTGTGCACGCATGTACACATGTGTGTGTATCTTTCACTGGTGTAGGGATATAAATATCTGAAAGAATGAAAAAAAAAAAAAGCAGTTCTTTCCAAAGTAAGTTCCTTGAGATAATTGTTTTGCATTGAGTTAAACACCCCTTCCTTTGTTACTTTCGCATCAGAAATACAGTGAAATAGTTATTAGCCCACTGAGAACTTGTAATCAGCAATACTACCGTTCCCAACTAATGTTAAAGCCCCTGTCACATATATATTGGTTTGGACATGTGCTGCGCATCGACAACGATTATTGGGTGAAGAAGTGCCAGAAAATGCCAGTGGAAGGGAGCCATGGTAGGGGTAGACCAAGAAAGATCAGAGGTTGTGAGAGCTGACCTCAAAATAATTAACATCAAAATCTCATAGATTCAATATTATGTGAGATAATTATCACAAAAATACAATAGTAAATATAGAGTAATGTACATGCTAAAGGGTTAATCCTTGTGGAGCCCATCCCTGTCCAGTTCACAACACAGCTGATTGTTAAAGAAGAAGAAACAGTGGAAGTATCGATTAAATCGACCCCAGTGCATTACTAGTACTTTATTTTATTGACCCCGTAAGGATGCAAGGCAAAGCTAACTTCGGTGGGATTTGAACTCAGAACATAAACGGCCATAACTCTATGCTGTGAAACATGTTGTCCGATGCTGTAATGATGCTGTCAATGACTTGAAAACTCTGGTACAAACACTACACTTGTGACAATTATTGACACATAGTGCTGGGCCCATGGTACCATGTGACAACAAGTGCAGAGAGATCTCCAGATACAAAGCAATGCCTGTGCCGTGAAGCTTTTGTAGTGAGCAAAGACACTGCACAAAGCCAGTCCCACTCTCTTAACCAAGATGATATTTACCAAAAAGAAGAACAAGTCAACATCATTGGATACCATCAGGGTTGCAGGTGTTAAATCAGAGTTTTCCTTCTCCTAGAATTCTGCCTTGACAAAGGCTAAGGGGTCATCTGTCCCGGTGATTTTGGATGGCCATTGACTATAAGAGCTCCTTTGCCCTTTGACAGGTTTTATCTTTAGTCCTGCAGGATGTCCAAAGTCACCCTCCTCACCAAGAAACCTTGGTGGGGTTGCCAGTTTAGTCGCCAACGACCCAACCATGAGACAGGTTGTACATACATACATATATAATTACATACAAGCATACATACAGCACTTATGTGCGCACACACACACACACAAACACCCATACACACACATCCAAACATAGTTACATACATATTTGCTTGCTTACATTAAAAAGTTTCATTTTGCAAGACACTTATGTACACATGTATACAGCCTTTATGTACGCATATGCACTAACAAGCCCACACATACATGCACACTCCTATGCACATGCATACACACCGTCACTGTGAAAACATTTCAAATAAATTCTTCATTGGTTTTTGACAGTGTGTATTTCAATTGCTTGATTAATGGACCTACCTATTTAATAAGTTAGCATTTGTTTGAGTATTGCACCAACAGTATTACACCTTTGGTGGAATCTTAAGAGACTCGGCATGACACAATGACTGACAAGGCTATATATCATCATCTTAATCATTGTTTAATGTTATTTTCCATGCTAACCACTTTACAGTGTGTACTGGAAACAATTTACTGTGACTCCAGCATTACCACATTACTGTGTACACCACTGGGTGTTTTACATTGTAGCACCAGCACTAACATGTTACTGAGTGGTGGTTTGAGATAGTTCGAGATAAAATCTCTTCTTCAGAGAGAAATAGCGAGGGACTGTAGTAGTTTGAGTTTGGAGAAAGTGTTAAACCATGCTGGTTGACGGTGGATTGGCAGTATTGGTGGAGGGTCAGACGCCATGCTGTGCAACAGAGTTATGGCCCTTTGTGGTCTGAGTTCATATCACACCAAGATTAACTTTGCCTTACGGGGTCGATAAAATAAAGCACCAGTAATGCACTGAGATAATTGCTGGCCTTGTGCCAAAAGTAGAAACAGTTATATATATATATATATATCATCATCATCATTTAACGTCTATCTTCCACGCTAGCATGGGTTTAGACGGGAATTGTCCCACTTGAGGCGAGATTGGTTGTCTTGCTCGTATAGGACTGGCTGGCTGGTTTTCTACGGCTGGATGCCCTTCCTAACACCAACCACGTTTACAGTGTGGACTGGGAGGTTTTTACCGTGTTACCTACACGGCCACATTACAGCGTGGACTGTGTGTTTTTTTGTCGTGACACCTACACAACTTCATTTATTTAGGACTGGATGTTGTGGTACCAACATAACTTTACAGAGAAAGGGGTGGTGTTGATGGGGTGGGAGTAGGGGTAGTGGGATGGGGGTGTATTTTTGGTTAAGAGGTGCCTACTGACTGTAGGTTTCGCTTTGTATATAGGCAAGGCGGGTCTTCTGTATTACTGCGTAACGCCAAAGATCTCGGACCAGTGACATTGTCTTGGAGAGGTGTAAGTGTGTAAGGTCGGAATTTATCAAATCATCCCAAAAACATTGTTTACACTCTGCTAATGTATTGAGTACCTTACTGAACCTAGGACTCACACTCACATATATGTACATAACATGCAAGCATGGAAAAATGGACGTCAAAACAATGATGATGATATGTATATATATATATAATGGGGAATTTAGGTCGATATAATGCCAAAGGCACAGAAGCCAATGCAATTATTTCGATCTTGCCTACTACAGAATTGCTCATGAAGCAAATCCAAGTGATATGTTGATAGGAAAGCACACCAGAATAGTACAAATTAGGCTGATACCAATCAAAGAAATCTAAGAATTTCAACAATTTAATTAAGAAAGAGTTGAAATATTGACACTATATGTATATATATATATATATATATATATATACATTCACACACAGATGCATTATATATATATACATTCACACATTATATATATATATATATATATATACATTCACACACAGATGCATCATATATATATATATATATATATATATATATATATATATATATATATATACATTCACACACAGATGCATCATATATATATATATATATATATATACATTCACACACAGATGCATCATATATATATGTATATATATATATATATATATATATACATACACATTCACACACAGACGCATCATATATATATATACACATTTCACACACAGACACATCATATATATATATATACATACATACAAATTCACACACAGATACATCATATATATACTCATTCAGACACAGTATATATATATATAAACCATTCACATACAGGCGCATCATATATATTCATTCATACACATGCTGCATTGTTAGCAATTAAAATGCGATATGAAAAACTGGCATGCAACTAGTGAACTTACAAGACCTCAATTGAAAATATATGGTACATTGTAAATATATGTAAAATATGGATGTTGAGAATATTTATACTAACAGTTTGGAAACAAGTCTTTCTATTTTATATTTGTTCAGAAGATATCATAGATCAATCATGAATAAATAAGGAAAATATATTTATTCAAAAATACAAACCATGTCTGAACAAACTCTGAGAAACATTCGACAAGAACTATCCACACTCATACACACACACACACAGCCAGGCACAGCATTCTCATTTCTTTTCATAGGACCCTCATTCCTTCTCTCTCTCTCTCTCTCTCTCTCTCTCTCTCTCTCTCTCTCTCTCTCTCTCTCTCTCTCTCTCTCTCTCTCTCTCTCTCTCTCTCTCTCTATATATATATGCACGTTAGGAAGCTGTAGAAAGCAAGCCAATATAAGTTCTGTATAAGCAAAGCATGGTCATCTGACCTAGCATTCCCCACACCAGGACAACTTGTCTAACCCATGCTAGTGTGGAAGAATGGACGTAAAATGGTGATGATTCCAAATTCTGTTTCAATAGTTGGAACTTGTTCTCCATTTCTTTTATGGAATCATGTTTCATAGAGAAATTTCCATGGGCAGCCAGTCATAAACTCCTCTGTTATTGCCTGGACATCTATAACGAATAGCTGTGAGATGAGGACTTTGTTACAATATGGAAAAAGGTCATACATCATAAACTTTGATGTTGTTAAAAGGCCATGGGAGATAATTCTCCTTGAAAGATTTTGAAGCACTGGATGAACGTTTTTTTCTCTCATACCCATAATGAAGGTTGTATAGGCAGATTTGAGTAGAAATGTGTATGTGTTACCTTGTGTGTAATGTAATTTTGTACTTGAAACACTTCTAAAGCTTTCCTAAAACCTTAAAACCTGAACACTAAAAAGATACAAAATGTATGTGTGTTACCTAGTGTGTAATGCAATTTTGTAAATCTTAAACCTTTTTTTAAAAAAAGGTTTTTCGAAATATTTCTCCAAAAAATTAAAACCTAAACATTAAAAAATATGAGGGATGTTGTGTATATCTTGTGTATGTGTACTTGGGGATCTGTTATATGTGCATTTTTGTGTATGTATAGGTGACAGAAAGTCATTTCGGCAATCAAACAGATTTACGCAAACTCCAAGTGCTGCATATGGACAGAGGATGGTTACAATGACTGGTTTGAGGTGGTTACTGGTGTGCGTCAAGGTTGCTCGCTCTCTCCAATTCTCTTTGCCATAGCCATTGACTGGGTACTAAGAAGAGCGTCTAAAGACCAGGGTATATCTTGGGTGGGAGAGCAAAAGTTGTCTGACCTGGACTTTGCGGACGATATTGTTGCACTTGCAGAGAGCACAGCTGACCTGCAAATCATTATGAACAATATCAATGTCGAAGCAGGAAGCTTAGATCTCAATATCAGTGCTAAGAAGACCAAAAGCATGTTATCTGGGACACACCCATCACCAACTAGTGTTTTCATTGAACAGGGGGAGGTGGAGATAGTGGACAACTTCACTTACCTAGGAAGCTCCATTAACAATGGGGGCACCATGGACAGTGAATTGCAATGTAGAATGGGAAAGGCTTCAGCAGCATTTAACCAGCTTGTCAAGATCTGGAAGAACAGGAAGTTCACCCTCAAAACAAAGATGAGATTCTACAACAGCAACATGCTGTCCACACTCTTGTACGGAAGTGAAACATGGCACCTTAAGACCAGCCAAGAGAAGAAGTTGGACGCATTCGATTCCAGGTGTCTGCGAAAGATCCTGGGGATTAAATGGAGTGACCATGTAACAAACCAGGAAGTCAGGAATCGGACCAACCAGCAGCTAGTCTCTTCTGCCATCTGCAAGCGACGCCTGGGCTGGTTTGGGCACGCTTTGAGACTTCCCCCGGAGAGACTGGCGAACCAAGTACTTAAATGGAACCCACAGGGAAGCAGATGGAGAGGGCGACCCAAAATGAACTGGCGCCAGACAGTTGAGAGGGACCTGCGAGCGACAAACAAACAATGGCGGGACACTGTGCAACTGGCTGCTGACCGAACGCGGTGAACACTATGATTGCCTCATGCGTCGCAAGACGCGGGAGCTTCTGAGTCTGATAGGTGACAGAAAATAGGGTCATAGGGACAGGAGCTGACTTTTCCAATACAATGTCTAAAAACTTCAGTTTTGGAGTTTAATCATTTTGGTGAGTATAATTCTTACAAAATACTAAATTTTCATTGAAATAGAGTGGGCATCTCTAGTTCCATTTATGTATGGCATGGACTTATATCATTATCGTTTAATACATATATATATATCAATATGGGGGCATATTGTCTATATGCTTCAGTGTCAGTTTGTTCCTGTATATATATATCTATATATATATATCTATATATATAGATAATTAGTATATTTACCAACATATGCGTACAGATGTACACTAATGCTAGCAAATACATAAGTTATGTCATAGTACCTAGGTGGTTCTATGCAGGGGGATGCAGAACAATTATATGAAAGACGTAAAATAAGAAAATTTAAAAAATTAAAAATTAACTTACTAAAAATTTTAGTAAGTAAGTTAATTTTTAATTTTTAAAATTTTCTTATTTTACGTCTTTCATATATCTATCTATATATATATATACAGGAACAAGCTGACACTGAAGCATATAGACAATATGCCCCCATCCCGTCCCACTGCAATGTGGTCATGGAGGTGTCACGACAAAAAAAGCACCCAGCACTCACTGTAAATGAGATTGGTTTTAGGAAGGGCATCCAGCTGTAGAAACCAAGCCAAATCAGTTCCCTTATGAGCAAGACAAGGTCATCCGACCTGGCACTGCCCACAACAGGACAACCTGTCTAACCCATGCTAGCGTGGAAGAATGGACATAAAATGGTCATGATGATGATGATGATGTATATATGTGTGTGTATATAAGCTGTTGAGTTTTAATTTGATGATTGTTATACACAAAACTCAAGGCCCAAAATAACATCTGAAATCTTTTCAGCTTCAAAAATAATCCTTATATTTTTTGAACAGATGGAATTACTTGCTTACAAAATTGTAGTGTAAATATCTAAGTATTTCATTAAGTTTTGTTTTCATAATATTATCTTGAGTCAGAGTAACATTGTGTTTATGGTTGGTTCTTTGAATAAAAGATACCATCCACCTGACAGGCTTCCACACAGTTTCTCTCTACCCTGTTTCATATAGAAGGTTTGGGTCATCCAAAGTTTATGGTAGAAGATAATTGGCCAAAGCACTGCACTAATGGATTGAACTTGGGACCTCATGATTGTAAAGCAAATTTCTGAATAATCCTGCATTGTCTTCTATCTATGTAGACACATGCACTAACATACAATAATATACACACACACACACACGCACACGCACACGCACACGCACACACACACACTCTCTCTCTCTCACACACACGCACACGCACACGCACACACACACACTCTCTCTCTCTCTCTCTCACACACATGTACACAAATGTATATATGCGTGTAGAAAGGTACACCTAGGCATACCTTGGAGGTTGGCATATACACACACAACTTCACTTCACATCTACACATACACACACATATATACATACATGCATTCACATAATCCTTCACAGTTGCACACATGTACGCACACACACATAACCTGTCATAGATAGACTCTCTCTATATATATACATACATACATGCATACACACACACACAAATATATTTGAACAGGAGCATAACCAACAGATGCACACATACATACATACATACATATACACGCACACACACGCATATATGCCCTCGTCACAATCTCACACACACACATATAATCCCTCATAAATATATAGACACACATGTATAGACACATGTCCCCAGACACAGGTACAGCTGCAACATACCTAGTGCCCCGCAACTATATTTAAACAGTAGTTATGCACATATTTTCAATAGCACTGAAGTGCATAATGTGTCTTAGTGCATGATCTTTCTACATTGGTCAACAGCTGCATACTACTGTTGTTGAAGATTGTTATTGTAGTTGTTTAGCCCCAGGTAAGCCCTGATCCAGCAAACCTATAATTAAAGGCATTCCAGCTGTGATCATCCTGTCTTATTCAAACACAGTATCTAGGACTGTATTATCTAATCTGTTCTTTCTTTTCTCACTTACTCTTCCCACTCACACTCTCACAAATCTTTCTTTCTCTTTCCCTTTTTTTGTCATTCCTTTCTGTCTGTTTGTTTGCCTGTCTGTCCAACCATCTATCCATTTCTAAGAAATCCTATTAATGTGAATGCAGAGTTGGTTGCCAGGATAGTGGTAAAATGGCCTTGCTTCATCAGTGCATGCGCATGTGTTATTTAGTGAGTTGAATGCAGACAAGACTAAGTGGTTAAGAAGTTCACTTTGAAATTATGAGATCCTAAGTTTGATTCTACCTAGATTTGATTCCATTTGGTAGTACCACAGGCAAGTGTTTTTACAAAAGTTCAACAGGACTAAAATCCTTATGGATGAAATTAAGTAGACAGAAACTGTGTGAAAACCCTTCAGTTGGGCTGTATCTGTAATGCAAATGAAAATGAAATTCACAGCTGATGCATATGAAGATTTAACTGACCTCCTATGAGGCTTCTTGTATGTTTAATTATCGGGGCCCCAGTCTTATCATGGAAGGCAATGTGAAATGGTCTTGCTGAAGAAGACAGCATACCATCTTGTCCAGGAATAGAGCTCATAACCTTATAATCATGGGTCTAACAACTTACCTACTAGGCTTTGTGGTGCCAATCATGTCATACTACTTCATGCTGAATTCTGCCTGATAATTATTTGAGCTTGCACGTCTGGCATTAGGAAGGGTACCCAGCTCTAGAAACCAAGCCTAAATCAGTCCTGTATGAGCAAGACATGGTCACCTGACCTAGCATTGGCCACAACAGGACAACACATCTAATCCATGCTAAAATGAATGTAAAACCGTGATGAAGATGACGTCTCTGCAATATTCAGCCACATAGGGAAAATTAGCTAAGTCAGTCAGAATGTTGTATTTGTTCTGGCTCTCAAATCCTGCTGGTGTCAACTTCACGCTTCATCCTTTCATGGTCAATATAATAAAGTACCAGTTCAGGGCTATGAATTGGTAACATTATTAGATCATAACTTTGCCTTTCATCTTACTGGGTTGATAAAATAAAGTACCAGTAATACACTGGGTAATTGTTGGCCTTGTGCCAAATGTAGAAACAATTATTAGGTCATTGGATTAGATGCTTTGTAGTATTTGTTCTGGCTCTTTGTGTTCTTAGTTCAAATGTTGCTGTGGCCTGGTTGAGTGGTACACTTAATCCATCACCCAGTTTAACATCATCACCCAGTCTCTGGTTGCCTTTACTGGAGTCAACTGTTGCTAACAATTAAGTCCAGTTCTTCATTTTGAAGATACTCTCCTTTCGCCTACCAGTTTCAGAGGCTGTGACCTTTACACTCTGACTAAATAATAAAGATCAACCATTAAACCTGTGTAAATTAGGTGGTGGTAGGAAGAGCATTCAGCCAAAGAAAACCTGCTAAACAAAGGGTAATGAAGTCTCTTCAGTTTGACAAAGACATGACAACCTCTCTAGTTTTAGTGCTCTGATAAAATGCACTTGACAGAGTGCAGGGTTGTATGTGTGGCCTACAGTCTACCTGGAGGTCAGAGGCTCTGCTTGAATACTGGCTGGTCTATGACAATATGTCCAATCCCTTCTAGCAAGGAAAACAGGCATTAAATGATGATAATACATAAATAAATATGCATTATGAAAGAGTGAGCAAGTAATTCAGTTGAACAACTGGATTACCTCATTGTCGAAACCACTGGCAACATACATGCAAATACTAGAAAATATTTCATCTAACATGATTCTTTTCTTTGATGGGTTTAGTGAGGAAGAAGAGCCAGTAACTCATGATCTTCACAGATTATTCAAGACTAGTTAGATTGATATAATTGTTAATATTCAGTTTGAATGTCTGTAAGTTGATATCTGTTTGGAAAATGTGGGTGGGAGAAAAAGATCCTAGTGTGTTGAATGTTACGAGGAATTGTGGTTAGCTCAGGGTCTGGCATGAAGAAGTGTAGATTGACAGATACAGTATAGGTCATGCAAGAATTATATAAATATGATTATGACCGCTGAATCTGGGTAGTGGTGTTAGTACGTAACAAGCTTGTTGAAAAGAGCAGTAGCCATTGTCCAAAACACATTGGTATTCTCCATCAAAACTATAAATTTATGCTGGTTGACAGAATGAAGATACTCGAGCATGTGTTTGTTTAATGCAGGGGTTTTCAAAGAGGGTGCTATCGCCCCCCCCCCCCCCCCCCGGTGGTGTTGAGAAGATTCAGGGGGGGCGCTAGGACCTAAGGAGGAGGCGGCGGCAGTAGAGATGATATAATAGTATATTGAATATCAAATGATACATATTATATATAGATATAGTAAAATAAAAAATATATAATATTTATTTACACATGGTATATATTATATTATTTATTATATATAAATTAACGATTTAATTTATTATATATTATTTACAATTTGCATGTAGGCAGGTCTCTCCAGAAATAGGGGTGAAGGTGCTGAGTGTATCATGTGGCCATGAGGGTGGGGGGTCTCAAAAAGTTTGAGGACCTCTGGTTTAGTATCTAAGAAGCACATGGTACTTTAATGATCAACCTGCTAAATCTACTGGCAAAAGAATGAAAACAATAGGAGACGATGAATCTGCAGAGGTCCATCTATGTCGAGAAAAAGATTTTTTAAGTTTGTTATATTTACTGTTTTGGTCTTAAACTTTTAAACTGCCATTTTCAGTGAAGTTTTTGAAAAAGTTTTCATGATGGGCAGTTTCAAACTTGAATGCTGGCAAGATTTCATCCCCAGGCAAGGGTGGGGAGGAACCTTTGGTGTGGCAGTAACACAATAATAGGCTAACCTCGAGCAAAAATAAACAACAACATCTGCAAAGGAATTTCTAAAAGCCAGTGTGGGGAATGTTTAAAGGGCCAATGAGAGACACTCTGCACACATTTATATGATGTTTATGCTGTTGGTTGGTGTTGCATATATGGTGTTGGATGTGTCATTCTATTGTCTAGCATTCCTTTGCATTGTCTGATGTTTGTTGTTGTTGTTGTCTTTAATAGTTGTAATTGCTATCATTGCTGTTGCTGCTGTATTATTATTATTATTATTATTATTCGCCGAGGTTGACTTTGCCTTTCATCCTTATGGGGTCGATAAAATAAAGTACCAGTAATGAACTGGGTAATTGCTGGCCTTGTGCCTAAAGTAGAAACAATTATTATTATTATTATTATTAGTAGTAGTAGTAGTAGTTGCTGTTGTTCTTGTTTTTGTTGTTGCAGCTATAGTAATCGTAGTTGTCCTTGTTGTAGCCATAGCAGTGGCGGTGGTGGTGTGGCAGCGGTAGTAGTATTATTCGTATTCATAGTAGTAGTAGTAGTTATTGTTGCTTTTCTTCTTGTTTTGTTGTTGCAACTATAGTAATTGTAGTCATCACCTTTGCTGCTGTTGTTGCAGCCATTGTAGTAGTGGTGGTAGTAGTGGTAGTGGTAGTAATTGTTGCTGTTATTGTTTTTGGCATTGCAGCTGTTGTTGTTGCTGATGTCATTCCTTACTATTTACTCCATTCTTTTTCTTTTTACCTGTCCTTTCAACCCGCCTCTAAATAAATCTGCACCCTCCCACCACAGCTCCTCTCTCCTCCTTTTCTTCCAGTCCCTCCCTCCCTCCTTCCTTCGGTACCATTGCATACTCTGCAATGCAACCACTGCTACACTCCTTTCTAACATCACCCTCACCTCACCACCACCACCACCACCACCTTACTCACCTCACCACTACCTCACTCCCCTCAACACTACCACACTCCTCTCACCCCCCCACTCTACTCTGCCCCCCCCCCCCATCACTGTCCACCACCACCACCACTATACCCCGTCCACCACCACCACTATACCCCGTCCACCACCACCACTACACCCTGTCCACCATCACCACCACTATACCCCGTCCACCACCACAACTACACTCTGTCCACCACCACCACCACCACCACCACTATACCCCGTCCACCAACACCACCACCACTACATTACACTCATCACCACAGCTACACCTACACACCAATCCTTTCATCTTTTCTTTACTACCAAGGCCAACCACCATACCACCATAGTGTCTACCACTGAACTGCACAAAATACAGACACTGCATTGTCTTGACAGTTTTTTTTTTGTGATTTTTTTCTATTTTTTTGTATTCTGGTGGGTGAGTGGGTAGGGTGGGACAGCCTTTTTTCTTATCCTTTGTAGTTATTGCTTGTTCTACCTACTTACCTACCTACCACCTCCTTTTTATCACCACCAGCACCTACCCCAGTCAACAACCACCACCACCACGACCAGTCGTGGTTCTTGTTACAGCTCACACCTACATAGGTTTCATTGCCCTCCTATGAGGTTGCATCTCAGTACATTTCTTGGCTAGTTTAATGATAGGGATTTCGGTACTACAGAGCTGGGACAGATACAGGAAGGCATCCTATCCAAAGCTCTAACAATTTTGCTAATCTACCATGAAATAATAATTATTTATTGATTCCTAAAGTCAAACTTTTTAGAGTGTATTTGTTCCAGTACATGTACCCTATGGTGAAATCCTGCTATTGTCAATGTTTTAAAGCAGAGATTCTCAAATTGTTTGCCCCCCCCCCCCATACTTCCCTGTCGTGGCCACATAATACCCTCAGTGCCCTCACCCCTATTTCCAAAGAGACCTGCCTACACTTGTAAATAATATATAGTAAATGAAATCATTAATTTATATATAATAAATAATATAATATATATTATGTATGAATCATCATCATTTTACATCCGCTTTTCCGTTTGCAAGGGTTGGACGGGTCCTATTCACCACAGCATCTCTCCACTTGTCACAGTCCTTCGTCATCTCCTCGGTGAGTTTCAGCGATCTGCGGTCTGCTCTCACCATCTCTGACCATGTTTTTTGTGGTCTACCTCTACTGCGTCTGCCTTCTACTGGGATTTCTTGGCACTTCTTTACCCAGCGGTATTTTTTATTTTACTATATTTATATATATGTATCATTTGATATCTAATATACTATTATATAATTTCTACCCCCCCCCCCCCCCCCCCCAGGGGGTGGTAGTGCCCGCTTTAAAAATCTGTTTTAAAGTGTTTATATTTATCTAGAAAGATTCCATCATAATTCTGTTTAAGAATCTTTGTTCCAAACACTAGATAAATAATGAGAAAATTAACTATATATTAAACTATATATTAAATTCTTGATTATTTTCAAAATTATTTGAAAAATTATTTGAAAATTATAAGTAATGCCTTTCATTAGAAATATGGTAATGAAATGGTAAAACACTGAGGTTTTCCAAACATCCTGGCATTTTCTTGCCTCCAAAACGTTTGGCCTATTCATGGATTTTACACAATGTCTGATTCAGTTGGTAAAATGTTTGACCTTATTGACACTTACTAAAATAGCAGCCAAATCTCTGAACCCCCAACATCTCCTTATCATCTTAACCCTTTTGATGCCAATCAGCCAACCTAAAGCTGCCCCTGATTCTATGAAACAAAACCATCCATTCTAAAGGGTTCTTATTTGAATCAAAATCACTGAACATAATTATGTATGAACATTTTTTTTTATAAATGCCATCTTAATAAAAAAATAATTAGTAATTCTAACAAATCCCTGCAAATTCTTCATTAATTAATTGAAATACCATGTATTTCATTTGGAATAAGGTCATGAAAGGGTTAAAAAAAGAAAAGGTCACTATATATAATGTTCTAGATGTACTGTCTATATAAAAAAAAAAGGATGGGATGGTCACAGCCAGAATGCCTTTGATCAGAGTTGACCTATGGAGTTAGACAAAAAGAAAAAAGAACAACAATAGCAGCACTGCCTGAAAAAACAAAACAATATGATGGGATGGTCACAGCTAGAATGCCTTTGATCTGGGCTAACTTAGACTAAAAAACAATACTATCAATGACAGAAACAACAACAATGACAACTGCAACAGTCAGTATTAACAACACAAACAATAACCACACCAGCACCAACTACAACAACAACCACCACATCAAGAACAACAACTACAGTAACAAGAACATGAACAACAAAACAAATAATAACCATGCTATCAACAACAACAACAACAACCACAGTAATAACAACAACCCAACCATAACAGCAGCAGCAGTAACAATTGCAGCACCAACACTGAGAACAGCAACAACTGCAGCTGCAGTAATAAGGACAACAACAAGACAAACACCACCACCACCACCACCACACTCCATTTAGCATCAACAATCACACAAACCACCATACCAGCAACAACAACATCTTCAATAAGAACAGCATCATCACCACCACCACCACCACCACCACCACCACCAACAGCACTTAAGTCTACAACTACACCAGCACCACCACTAACAACTACTTCTGCAGCAACAACTGTCAGTAGAAACAACAATACAGCAACACAACAATCACACCAACTACACTACCAACTGCCACAGTAACAGACACCAACAACTGCATCAGCACTAACAACAACACTCAATAATACACACTACAACTATAGCAGCAACAACAACTGTAGCAGCAGTAATAACAACCACACCAAAATCAACCACTCTAGCACCTCCACCAACAACAACTATACAACCATCATCACCACCACCAGTAACACTACCAGCACTAACTACACCACCACCACCAACACTACCACCACCACCACCACCACCACCACCACCAACACTACCAGCACTAACCACATCAGCACTGCCAACAACAACAACCACTCTAGCACCTCCACCACGACTACCACCACCACGACTACCAGCACTAACCACATCAGCACCACCAACAACAACAACCACTCTAGCACCTCCACCACCACCACCACCAACACTACCAGCACTAACCACATCAGCACCACCAACAACAACGACCACTCTAGCACCACCACCACCAGCACCACCACCACCACCACCACCACTACCAGCACTAACCACATCAGCACCACCAACAACAACGACCACTCTAGCACCACCACCACCACCACCACCACCACCACCACCACCAACACTACCAGCACTATCCACATCAGCACTACCAACAACAACAACGACCGCTCTAGCCCCACCACCACCAGCACCACCACCACCACCAACACCAGCACCACCACCACCACCAACACTACCAGCACTAACCACATCAGCACTACCAACAACAACGACCACTCTAGCACCACCACCACCACCACCACCACCACCAACACTACCAGCACTAACCACATCAGCACTACCAACAACAACAACCACACCAGTACCACTACCAGTGTCACTACCAACAACCACCACACCAGCAACACCACTACCAACAACCACCACACCAGCAACAACACTACCAACCACCACCACACCAGCAACAACACTACCAACCACCACCACACCAGCAACATCACTACCAACCACCACCACACCAGCAACATCACTACCAACAACCACCACACCACCAGCAACACTACCAACAACCACAACACCACCAACAACACTACCAACAACCACCACACCACCAGCAACACTACCAACAACCACCACACCACCAACAACACTACCAACAACCACCACACCACCAACAACACTACCAACAACCACCACACCAGCAACAACACTACCAACAACCACCACACCACCAACAACACTACCAACAACCACCACACCAGCAACAACACTACCAACAACCACCACACCACCAACAACACTACCAACAACCACCACACCACCAACAACACTACCTACAACCACCACACCACCAACAACACTACCAACAACCACCACACCAGCAACAACACTACCAACAACCACCACACCACCAACAACACTACCAACAACCACCACACCAGCAACAACACTACCAACAACCAGCACACCAGCAACACTACCAACAACCACCACACCACCAACAACACTACCAACATCCACCACACCAACAACACTACCAACAACCACCACACCACCAACAACACTACCAACAACCACCACACCACCAACAACACTACCAACAACCACCACACCAACAACAACACTACCTACAACCACCACACCACCAACAACACTACCAACAACCACCACACCAGCAACAACACTACCAACAACCACCACACCACCAACAACACTACCAACAACCACCACACCAGCAACAACACTACCAACAACCACCACACCACCAACAACACTACCAACAACCACCACACCACCAACAACACTACCAACAACCACCACACCAGCAACAACACTACCAACAACCACCACACCACCAACAACACTACCAACAACCACCACACCACCAACAACACTACCAACATCCACCACACCAACAACACTACCAACAACCACCACACCACCAACAACACTACCAACAACCACCACACCACCAACAACACTACCAACAACCACCACACCACCAACAACACTACCAACAACCACCACACCAACAACAACACTACCTACAACCACCACACCACCAACAACACTACCAACAACCACCACACCAGCAACAACACTACCAACAACCACCACACCACCAACAACACTACCAACAACCACCACACCAGCAACAACACTACCAACAACCACCACACCACCAACAACACTACCAACAACCACCACACCACCAACAACACTACCAACATCCACCACACCAACAACACTACCAACAACCACCACACCACCAACAACACTACCAACAACCACCACACCACCAACAACACTACCAACAACCACCACACCAACAACAACACTACCAACAACCACCACACCAACAACACTACCAACAACCACCACACCACCAACAACACTACCAACAACCACCACACCACCAACAACACTACCAACAACCACCACACCAGCAACAACACTACCAACAACCACCACACCACCAACAACACTACCTACAACCACCACACCACCAACAACACTACCAACAACCACCACACCAGCAACAACACTACCAACAACCACCACACCACCAACAACACTACCAACAACCACCACACCAGCAACAACACTACCAACAACCACCCACACCAGCAACACTACCAACAACCACCACACCACCAACAACACTACCAACATCCACCACACCAACAACACTACCAACAACCACCACACCACCAACAACACTACCAACAACCACCACACCACCAACAACACTACCAACAACCACCACACCACCAACAACACTACCTACAACCACCACACCACCAACAACACTACCAACAACCACCACACCAGCAACAACACTACCAACAACCACCACACCAGCAACAACACTACCAACAACCACCACACCACCAACAACACTACCAACAACCACCACACCAGCAACAACACTACCAACAACCACCACACCAGCAACACTACCAACAACCACCACACCACCAACAACACTACCAACATCCACCACACCAACAACACTACCAACAACCACCACACCACCAACAACACTACCAACAACCACCACACCACCAACAACACTACCAACAACCACCACACCAACAACAACACTACCAACAACCACCACACCAGCAACAACACTACCAACAACCACCACACCACCAACAACACTACCAACAACCACCACACCACCAACAACACTACCAACAACCACCACACCACCAACAACACTACCAACAACCACCACACCACCACCAACACTACCAACAACCACCACACCACCAACAACACTACCAACAACCACCACACCACCAACAACACTACCAACAACCACCACACCAGCAACAACACTACCAACAACCACCACACCACCAACAACACTACCAACAACCACCACACCACCAACAACACTACCAACAACCACCACACCACCAACAACACTACCAACAACCACCACACCACCAACAACACTACCAACAACCACCACACCACCAACAACACTACCAACAACCACCACACCACCAACAACACTACCAACAACCACCACACCACCACACCACCAACAACACTACCAACAGCCACCACACCAGCAACAACACTACCAACAACCACCACACCACCAACATCACTACCAACAACCACCACACCAGCAACAACACTACCAACAACCACCACACCAGCAACACTACCAACAACCAGCACACCAGCAACAACACTACCAACAACCACCACACCAGCAACAACACTACCAACAACCACCACACCAGCAACACTACCAACAACCACCACACCACCAACAACACTACCAACAACCACCACACCAACAACACTACCAACAACCACCACACCACCACTACCAACAACCACCACACCACCAACAACACTACCAACAACCACCACACCACCAACATCACTACCAACAACCACCACACCAGCAACAACACTACCAACAACCACCACACCAGCAACACTACCAACAACCACCACACCAGCAACAACACTACCAACAACCACCACACCAGCAACAACACTACCAACAACCACCACACCAGCAACACTACCAACAACCACCACACCAGCAACAACACTACCAACAACCACCACACCAGCAACAACACTACCAACAACCACCACACCAACAACACTACCAACAACCACCACACCACCACCAACACTACCAACAAACACCACACCACCAACAACACTACCAACAACCACCACACCACCAACATCACTACCAACAACCATCACACCAGCAACAACACTACTAACAACCACCACACCAGCAACAACACTACCAACAACCACCACACCAGCAACAACACTACCAACAACCACCACACCAGCAACAACACTACCAACAACCACCACACCAGCAACACTACCAACAACCACCACACCACCAACAACACTACCAACAACCACCATACCACCAACCACCACACCACCAACAACACTACCAACAACCACCACACCAGCAACACTACCAACAACCACCACACCACCAACAACACTACCAACAACCACCACACCACCAACAACACTACCAACAACCACCACACCAGCAACAACACTACCAACAGCCACCACACCACCAACAACACTACCAACAGCCACCACACCACCAACAACACTACCAACAACCACCACACCACCAACAACACTACCAACAACCACCACACCAGCAACACTACCAGCAACACTACCAACAGCCACCACACCAGCAACACTACCAGCAACACTACCAACAACCACCACACCAGCAACAACACTACCAACAACCACCACACCAGCAACACTACCAGCAACACTACCAACAACCACCACACCAGCAACAACACTACCAACAACCACCACACCAGCAACACTACCAGCAACACTACCAACAACCACCACACCAGCAACAACACTACCAACAGCCACCACACCACCAACAACACTACCAACAACCACCACACCAGCAACACTACCAGCAACACTACCAACAGCCACCACACCAGCAACACTACCAGCAACACTACCAACAACCACCACACCAGCAACAACACTACCAACAGCCACCACACCACCAACAACACTACCAACAACCACCACACCAGCAACACTACCAGCAACACTACCAACAGCCACCACACCAGCAACACTACCAGCAACACTACCAACAACCACCACACCAGCAACACTACCAGCAACACTACCAACAACCACCACACCACCAACAACACTACCAACAACCACCACACCACCAACAACACTACCAACAACCACCACACCAGCAACACTACCAGCAACACTACCAACAGCCACCACACCACCAACAACACTACCAACAACCACCACACCAGCAACAACACTACCAACAACCACCACACCACCAGCAACACTACCAACAACCACCACACCACCAACAACACTACCAACAACCACCACACCAGCAACAACACTACCAACAGCCACCACACCACCAACAACACTACCAACAACCACCACACCAGCAACACTACCAGCAACACTACCAACAGCCACCACACCAGCAACACTACCAGCAACACTACCAACAACCACCACACCAGCAACACTACCAGCAACACTACCAACAGCCACCACACCAGCAACACTACCAGCAACACTACCAACAACCACCACACCAGCAACAACACTACCAACAGCCACCACACCACCAACAACACTACCAACAACCACCACACCAGCAACACTACCAGCAACACTACCAACAGCCACCACACCAGCAACACTACCAGCAACACTACCAACAGCCACCACACCAGCAACAACACTACCAACAACCACCACACCAGCAACACTACCAGCAACACTACCAACAACCACCACACCACCAACAACACTACCAACAACCACCACACCACCAACAACACTACCAACAACCACCACACCAGCAACACTACCAGCAACACTACCAACAGCCACCACACCAGCAACACTACCAGCAACACTACCAACAACCACCACACCAGCAACAACACTACCAACAACCACCACACCAGCAACACTACCAGCAACACTACCAACAACCACCACACCAGCAACAACACTACCAACAACCACCACACCAGCAACACTACCAGCAACACTACCAACAACCACCACACCAGCAACAAAACTACCAACAACCACCACACCAGCAACACTACCAGCAACACTACCAACAACCACCACACCACCAGCAACACTACCAACAACCACCACACCAGCAACAACACTACCAACAGCCACCACACCAGCAACACTACCAACAACCACCACACCACCAACAACACTACCAACAACCACCACACCACCAACAACACTATCAACAACCACCACACCACCAACAACACTACCAACAACCACCACACCAGCAACAACACTATCAACAACCACCACACCACCAACAACACTACCAACAACCACCACACCACCAACAACACTACCAACAACCACCACACCACCAACAACACTATCAACAACCACCACACCACCAACAACACTACCAACAACCACCACACCAGCAACAACACTACCAACAACCACCACACCAGCAACACTACCAACAACCACCACACCAGCAACACTACCAACAACCACCACACCACCAACAACACTACCAACAACCACCACACCAGCAACAACACTACCAACAACCACCACACCAACAACACTACCAACAACCACCACACCACCAACAACACTACCAACAGCCACCACACCACCAACAACACTACCAACAACCACCACACCAGCAACACTACCAACAACCACCACACCACCAACAACACTACCAACAGCCACCACACCACCAACAACACTACCAACAACCACCACACCAGCAACACTACCAACAACCACCACACCACCAACAACACTACCAACAACCACCACACCACCAACAACACTACCAACAACCACCACACCAGCAACACTACCAACCACCACCACACCACCAACAACACTACCAACAACCACCACACCACCAACAACACTACCAACAACCACCACACCACCAACAACACTACCAACAGCCACCACACCACCAACAACACTACCAACAACCACCACACCACCAACAACACTACCAACAACCACCACACCAGCAACAACACTACCAACAACCACCACACTAACAACAACACTACCAACAGCCACCACACCAGCAACAACTCTACCAACAACCACCACACCAGCAACAACACTACCAACAACCACCACACTAACAACAACACTACCAACAGCCACCACACCAGCAACAACACTACCAACAACCACCACACTAACAACAACACTACCAACAGCCACCACACTACCAACAACCACCACACCAACAACAGCCACCACACCAACAACAACACTACCAACAACCACCACACCAGCAACAACACTACCAACAACCACCACACCACCAACAACACTACCAACAACCACCACACCACCAACAACACTACCAACAACCACCACACCACCAACAACACTACCAACAACCACCACACCACCAACAACACTACCAACAACCACCACACCAGCAACAACACTACCAACAACCACCACACCAGCAACAACACTACCAACAACCACCACACTAACAACAACACTACCAACAGCCACCAAACCAGCAACAACACTACCAACAACCACCACACCACCAACAACACTACCAACAACCACCACACCAGCAACAACACTACCAACAACCACCACACCACCAACAACACTACCAACAACCACCACACCAGCAACAACACTACCAACAACCACCACACCACCAACAACACTACCAACAACCACCACACCACCAACAACACTACCAACAACCACCACACCACCAACAACACTACCAACAACCACCACACCACCAACAACACTACCAACAACCACCACACCACCAACAACACTACCAACAACCACCACACCAGCAACAACACTACCAACAACCACCACACCACCAACAACCACCACACCACCAACAACACTACCAACAACCACCACACCACCAACAACACTACCAACAACCACCACACCACCAACAACACTACCAACAACCACCACACCACCAACAACACTACCAACAACCACCACACCACCAACAACACTACCAACAACCACCACACCACCAACAACACTACCAATAACCACCACACCACCAACAACACTACCAACAACCACCACACCACCAACAACACTACCAACAACCACCACACCAGCAACAACACTACCAACAACCACCACACCACCAACAACACTACCAACAACCACCACACCACCAACAACACTACCAACAACCACCACACCACCAACAACACTACCAACAACCACCACACCACCAACAACACTACCAACAACCACCACACCACCAACAACACTACCAACAACCACCACACCACCAACAACACTACCAACAACCACCACACCAGCAACAACACTACCAACAACCACCACACCACCAACAACACTACCAACAACCACCACACCAGCAACATCACTACCAACAACCACCACACCACCAACAACACTACCAACAACCACCACACTAACAACAACACTACCAAATACCACCACACCAGCAACAACACTACCAACAACCACCACACCAGCAACAAGACTACCAACAACCACCACACCAGCAACAACACTACCAACAACCACCACACCAGCAACAACACTACCAACGACCACCACACCAGCAACAACACTACCAACAACCACCACACCACCAACAAGACTACCAACAACCACCACACCACCAACAACGCTACCAACAACCACCACACCAACAACAACACTACCAACAACCACCACACCAACAACAACACTACCAACAACCACCACACCAACAACAACACTACCAACAACCACCACACCAGCAACAACACTACCAACAACCACCACACCAGCAACAACACTACCAACAACCACCACACCACCAACAAGACTACCAACAACCACCACACCACCAACAACGCTACCAACAACCACCACACCAACAACAACACTACTAACAACCACCACACCAACAACAACACTACCAACAACCACCACACCACCAACAACACTACCAACAACCACCACACCACCAACAACACTACCAACAACCACCACACCACCAACAACACTACCAACAACCACCACACCAGCAACATCACTACCAACAACCACCACACCAGCAACAACACTACCAACAACCACCACACTAACAACAACACTACCAACAGCCACCAAACCAGCAACAACACTACCAACAACCACCACACCACCAACAACACTACCAACAACCACCACACCAGCAACAACACTACCAACAACCACCACACCACCAACAACACTACCAACAACCACCACACCAGCAACAACACTACCAACAACCACCACACCACCAACAACACTACCAACAACCACCACACCACCAACAACACTACCAACAACCACCACACCACCAACAACACTACCAACAACCACCACACCACCAACAACACTACCAACAACCACCACACCACCAACAACACTACCAACAACCACCACACCAGCAACAACACTACCAACAACCACCACACCACCAACAACACTACCAACAACCACCACACCACCAACAACACTACCAACAACCACCACACCACCAACAACACTACCAACAACCACCACACCACCAACAACACTACCAACAACCACCACACCACCAACAACACTACCAACAACCACCACACCACCAACAACACTACCAACAACCACCACACCACCAACAACACTACCAACAACCACCACACCACCAACAACACTACCAACAACCACCACACCAGCAACAACACTACCAACAACCACCACACCACCAACAACACTACCAACAACCACCACACCACCAACAACACTACCAACAACCACCACACCACCAACAACACTACCAACAACCACCACACCACCAACAACACTACCAACAACCACCACACCACCAACAACACTACCAACAACCACCACACCACCAACAACACTACCAACAACCACCACACCAGCAACAACACTACCAACAACCACCACACCACCAGCAACACTACCAACAACCACCACACCAGCAACATCACTACCAACAACCACCACACCACCAACAACACTACCAACAACCACCACACTAACAACAACACTACCAAATACCACCACACCACCAACAACACTACCAACAACCACCACACCAGCAACAACACTACCAACAACCACCACACCAGCAACAAGACTACCAACAACCACCACACCAGCAACAACACTACCAACAACCACCACACCAGCAACAACACTACCAACGACCACCACACCAGCAACAACACTACCAACAACCACCACACCACCAACAAGACTACCAACAACCACCACACCACCAACAACGCTACCAACAACCACCACACCAACAACAACACTACCAACAACCACCACACCAACAACAACACTACCAACAACCACCACACCAACAACAACACTACCAACAACCACCACACCAACAACAACACTACCAACAACCACCACACCAGCAACAACACTACCAACAACCACCACACCAGCAACAACACTACCAACAACCACCACACCACCAACAAGACTACCAACAACCACCACACCACCAACAACGCTACCAACAACCACCACACCAACAACAACACTACCAACAACCACCACACCAACAACAACACTACCAACAACCACCACACCAACAACAACACTACCAACAACCACCACACCAGCAACAACACTACCAACGACCACCACACCAGCAACAACACTACCAACAACCACCACACCACCAACAACACTACCAACAGCCACCACACCAGCAACAACACTACCAACAACCACCACACCACCAGCAACACTACCAACAACCACCACACCACCAACAACACTACCAACAACCACCACACCACCAACAACACTACCAACAACCACCACACCAGCAACACTACCAACAGCCACCACACCACCAACAACACTACCAACAACCACCACACCAACAACACTACCAACAACCACCACACCACCAACAACACTACCAACAACCACCACACCAGCAACACTACCAACAGCCACCACACCACCAACAACACTACCAACAACCACCACACCAACAACACTACCAACAACCACCACACCACCAACAACACTACCAACGACCACCACACCAGCAACAACACTACCAACAGCCACCACACCACCAACAACACTACCAACAACCACCACACCACCAACAACACTACCAACCACCACCACACCAACAACACTACCAACAACCACCACACCACCAACAACACTACCAACAACCACCACACCAACAAACTACCAACAACCACCACACCACCAACAACACTACCAACAGCCACCACACCACCAACAACACTACCAACAACCACCACACCACCAACAACACTACCAACAACCACCACACCAGCAACAACACTACCAACAGCCACCACACCACCAACAACACTACCAACAACCACCACACCAGCAACAACACTACCAACAACCACCACACCACCAACAACCAGCACACCAGCAACAACACTACCAACAACCACCACACCACCAACAACACTACCAACAACCACCACACCAGCAACAACACTACCAACAACCACCACACCAGCAACAACACTACCAACAGCCACCACACCACCAACAACACTACCAACAACCACCACACCAGCAACAACACTACCAACAACCACCACACCACCAACAACACTACCAACAACCACCACACCAGCAACAACACTACCAACAACCACCACACCACCAACAACACTACCAACGACCACCACACCAGCAACAACACTACCAACAGCCACCACACCACCAACAACACTACCAACAACCACCACACCAACAACAACACTACCAACAACCACCACACCAGCAACAACACTACCAACAACCACCACACCAGCAACAACACTACCAACAGCCACCACACCAGCAACAACACTACCAACAACCACCACACCAACAACAACACTACCAACAACCACCACACCACCAACAACACTACCAACAACCACCACACCAGCAACAACACTACCAACAGCCACCACACCACCAACAACACTACCAACAACCACCACACCACCAACAACACTACCAACAACCACCACACCACCAACAAGACTACCAACAACCACCACACCACCAACAACACTACCAACAACCACCACACCAGCAACACTACCAACAACCACCATACCACCAACCACCACACCACCAACAACACTACCAACAACCACCACACCAGCAACACTACCAACAACCACCACACCACCAACCACCACACCACCAACAACACTACCAACAACCACCACACCAGCAACACTACCAACAACCACCACACCAACAACAACACTACCAACAACCACCACACCACCAACAACACTACCAACAACCACCACACCACCAACAACACTACCAACGACCACCACACCAGCAACAACACTACCAACAGCCACCACACCACCAACAACACTACCAACAACCACCACACCAACAACAACACTACCAACAACCACCACACCAGCAACAACACTACCAACAACCACCACACCAGCAACAACACTACCAACAGCCACCACACCAGCAACAACACTACCAACAACCACCACACCAACAACAACACTACCAACAACCACCACACCACCAACAACACTACCAACAACCACCACACCAGCAACAACACTACCAACAGCCACCACACCACCAACAACACTACCAACAACCACCACACCACCAACAACACTACCAACAACCACCACACCACCAACAAGACTACCAACAACCACCACACCACCAACAACACTACCAACAACCACCACACCAGCAACACTACCAACAACCACCATACCACCAACCACCACACCACCAACAACACTACCAACAACCACCACACCAGCAACACTACCAACAACCACCATACCACCAACCACCACACCACCAACAACACTACCAACAACCACCACACCAGCAACACTACCAACAACCACCACACCAACAACAACACTACCAACAACCACCACACCACCAACAACACTACCAACAACCACCACACCACCAACAACACTACCAACAACCACCACACCACCAACAACACTACCAACAACCACCACACCAACAGAACTACCAACAACCACCACACCACCAACAACACTACCAACAACCACCACACCAGCAACAACACTACCAACAGCCACCACACCACCAACAACACTACCAACAACCACCACACCACCAACAACACTACCAACAACCACCACACCAACAACACTACCAACAACCACCACACCACCAACAACACTACCAACAACCACCACACCAGCAACAACACTACCAACATCCACCACACCAGCAACAACACTACCAATAACCACCACACCACCAACAACACTACCAACAACCACCACACCAACAACAACACTACCAACAGCCACTACACCAGCAACAACACTACCAACAGCCACCACACCACCAACAACACTACCAACAACCACCACACCACCAACAACACTACCAACAACCACCACACCACCAACAACACTACCAACAGCCACCACACCACCAACAACACTACCAACAACCACCACACCACCAACAACACTACCAACAACCACCACACCAGCAACAACACTACCAACAACCACCACACCACCAACAACACTACCAACAACCACCACACCAGCAACAACACTACCAACAACCACCACACCAGCAACAACACTACCAACAACCACCACACCACCAACAACACTACCAACAACCACCACACCACCAACAACACTACCAACAACCACCACACCAGCAACAACACTACCAACAACCACCACACCAGCAACAACACTACCAACAACCACCACACCACCAACAACACTACCAACAACCACCACACCACCAACAACACTACCAACAACCACCACACCAGCAACAACACTACCAACAACCACCACACCACCAACAACACTACCAACAACCACCACACCAGCAACAACACTACCAACAACCACCACACCAGCAACAACACTACCAACAACCACCACACCAGCAACAACACTACCAACAACCACCACACCAGCAACAACACTACCAACAACCACCACACCACCAACAACACTACCAACAACCACCACACCAGCAACACTACCAACAACCACCACACCACCAACAACACTACCAACATCCACCACACCAACAACACTACCAACAACCACCACACCACCAACAACACTACCAACAACCACCACACCACCAACAACACTACCAACAGCCACCACACCACCAACAACACTACCAACAACCACCACACCACCAACAACACTACCAACAACCACCACACCAGCAACAACACTACCAACAACCACCACACCAGCAACAACACTACCAACAGCCACCACACCAGCAACAACACTACCAACAACCACCACACCACCAACAACACTACCAACAACCACCACACCAGCAACAACACTACCAACAACCACCACACCAGCAACAACACTACCAACAGCCACCACACCACCAACAACACTACCAACAACCACCACACCAGCAACAACACTACCAACAACCACCACACCACCAACAACACTACCAACAACCACCACACCACCAACAACACTACCAACAACCACCACACCACCAACAACACTACCAACGACCACCACACCAGCAACAACACTACCAACAGCCACCACACCACCAACAACACTACCAACAACCACCACACCAACAACAACACTACCAACCACCACCACACCAACAACAACACTACCAACAACCACCACACCAGCAACAACACTACCAACAACCACCACACCAGCAACAACACTACCAACAGCCACCACACCACTAACAACACTACCAACAACCACCACACCAACAACAACACTACCAACCACCACCACACCAACAACAACACTACCAACAACCACCACACCAGCAACAACACTACCAACAACCACCACACCACCAACAACACTACCAACAACCACCACACCAACAACAACACTACCAACAACCGCCACACCAGCAACAACACTACCAACCACCACCACACCAACAACAACACTACCAACAACCACCACACCAGCAACAACACTACCAACAACCACCACACCAGCAACAACACTACCAACAGCCACCACACCACTAACAACACTACCAACAACCACCACACCAACAACAACACTACCAACCACCACCACACCAACAACAACACTACCAACAACCACCACACCAGCAACAACACTACCAACAACCACCACACCACCAACAACACTACCAACAACCACCACACCACCAACAACACTACCAACAACCACCACACCACCAACAACACTACCAACAACCACCACACCACCAACAACACTACCAACGACCACCACACCAGCAACAACACTACCAACAGCCACCACACCACCAACAACACTACCAACAACCACCACACCACCAACAACACTACCAACCACCACCACACCAACAACACTACCAACAACCACCACACCACCAACAACACTACCAACAACCACCACACCAGCAACAACACTACCAACAACCACCACACCACCAACAACACTACCAACAACCACCACACCACCAACAACACTACCAACAACCACCACACCAACAACACTACCAACAACCACCACACCACCAACAACACTACCAACAGCCACCACACTACCAGCCACCACACCACCAACAACACTACCAACAACCACCACACCACCAACAACACTACCAACAGCCACCACACCACCAACACTACCTACAGCCACCACACCACCAACAACCACCACACCACCAACAACACTACCAACAACCACCACACCAGCAACAACACTACCAACAACCACCACACCAGCAACAACACTACCAACAACCACCACACCAGCAACAACACTACTAACAACCACCACACCAGCAACAACACTACCAAAAACCACCACACCACCAACAACACTACCAACAACCACCACACCAGCAACAACACTACCAACAACCACCACACCAGCAACAACACTACCAACAACCACCACACCACCAACAACACTACCACCAACAACACTACCAACAACACTACCAACAACCACCACACCACCAACAACACTACCAACAACCACCACACCACCAACAACACTACCAACAACCACCACACCAGCAACAACACTACCAACAACCACCACACCACCAACAACACTACCACCAACAACACCACCAACAACACTACCAACAACCACCACACCAACAACAACACTACCAACAACCACCACACCAGCAACAACACTACCAACAACCACCACACCACCAACAACACTACCACCAACCACCACACCACCAACAACACTACCAACAACCACCACACCACCAACAATACTACCAACAACCACCACACCACCAACAACACTACCAACAACCACCACACCAGCAACAACACTACCAACAACCACCACACCACCAACAACACTACCAACAACCACCACACCAGCAACAACACTACCAACAACCACCACACCACCAACAACACTACCAACAACCACCACACCACCAACAACACTACCAACAACCACCACACCAGCAACAACACTACCAACAACCACCACACCACCAACAACACTACCAACAACCACCACACCACCAACAACACTACCAACAAGCACCACACCACCAACAACACTACCAACAACCACCACACCAGCAACAACACTACTAACAACCACCACACCACCAACAACACTACCAACAACCACCACACCACCAACAACACTACCAACAACCACCACACCAACAACAACACTACCAACAGCGACCACACCACCAACAACACTACCAAATACCACCACACCAATAACAACACTACCAACAACCACCACACCAGCAACAACACTACCAACAACCACCACACCAGCAACAACACTACCAACAACCACCACACCAGCAACAACACTACCAACAACCACCACACCACCAACAACACTACTAACAACCACCACACCAGCAACACCACTACCAACAACCACCACACCAGCAACAACACTACCAACAACCACCACACCACCAACAACACTACCAACAACCACCACACCAGCAACAACACTACCAACAACCACCACACCAGCAACAACACTACCAACAACCACCACACCACCAACAACACTACCAACAACCACCACACCACCAACAACACTACCAACAACCACCACACCAACAACAACACTACCTACAACCACCACACCAGCAACAACACTACCAACAACCACCACACCACCAACAACACTACCAACAAGCACCACACCAACAACAACACTACCAACAGCCACCACACCAGCAACAACACTACGAACAACCACCACACCAGCAACAACACTACGAACAACCACCACACCAGCAACAACACTACCAACAACCAGCACACCACCAGCAACACTACCAACAACCACCACACCACCAACAACACTACGAACAACCACCACACCAGCAACAACACTACCAACAACCACCACACCAGCAACAACACTACCAACAACACTACCAACAACCACCACACCAGCAACATCACTACCAACAAGCACCACACCAACAACAACACTACCAACAACCACCACACCACCAACATCACTACCAACAAGCACCACACCAACAACAACACTACCAACAGCCACCACACCAGCAACAACACTACGAACAACCACCACACCAGCAACAACACTACCAACAACCACCACACCACCAGCAACACTACCAACAACCACCACACCACCAACAACACTACGAACAACCACCACACCAGCAACAACACTACCAACAACCACCACACCAGCAACAACACTACCAACAACCACCACACCAGCAACAACACTACCAACAACAACACTACCAACAACCACCACACCACCAACAACACTACCAACAGCCACCACACCAGCAACAACACTACCAACAACCACCGCACCACCAACAACACTACTAACAACCACCACACCAGCAACACCACTACCAACAACCACCACACCAGCAACAACACTACCAACAACCACCACACCACCAACAACACTACCAACAACCACCACACCACCAACAACACTACCAACAACCACCACACCACCAACAACACTACCAACAACCACCGCACCACCAACAACACTACTAACAACCACCACACCAGCAACACCACTACCAACAACCACCACACCAGCAACAACACTACCAACAACCACCACACCACCAACAACACTACCAACAACCACCACACCACCAACAACACTACCAACAACCACCACACCAACAACAACACTACCAACAACCACCACACCACCAACAACACTACCAACAGCCACCACACCACCAACAACCACCACACCACCAACAACACTACCAACAACCACCACACCACCAACAACACTACCAACAACCACCACACCACCAACAACACTACCAACAGCCACCACACCACCAACAACACTACCAACAACCACCACACCACCAACAACACTACCAACAACCACCACACCAGCAACGACACTACCAACAACCACCACACCAGCAACAACACTACCAACAACCACCACACCACCAACAACACTACCAACAACCACCACACCACCAACAACACTACCAACAACCACCACACCACCAACAACACTACCAACAACCACCACACCACCAACAACCACCACACCACCAACAACACTACCAACAACCACCACACCAGCAACGACACTACCAACAACCACCACACCAGCAACAACACTACCAACAACCACCACACCACCAACAACACTACCAACAACCACCACACCACCAACAACACTACCAACAACCACCACACCACCAACAAGACTACCAACAACCACCACACCACCAACAACACTACCAACAACCACCACACCAACAACAACACTACCAACAACCACCACACCAACAACAACACTACCAACAACCACCACACCAACAACAACACTACCAACAACCACCACACCAGCAACAACACTACCAACAACCACCACACCACCAACAACACTACCAACAACCACCACACCAACAACACTACCAACAACCACCACACCAGCAACACTACCAACAACCACCACACCAACAATGACACTACCAACAGCCACCACACCAACAACAACACTACCAACGACCACCACACCAGCAACAACACTACCAACAACCACCACACCACCAACAACACTACCAACAACCACCACACCACCAACAACACTACCAACAACCACAACACCACCAACAACACTACCAACAACCACCACACCACCAACAACACTACCAACAACCACCACACCACCAACAACACTACCAACAACCACCACACCAGCAACAACAATACCAACAACCACCACACCAGCAACAACACTACCAACAACCACCACACCAGCAACAAAACTACCAACAGCCACCACACCAGCAACAACACTACCAACAACCACCACACCAGCAACAACAATACCAACAACCACCACACCAGCAACAACACTACCAACAACCACCACACCAGCAACAACACTACCAACAACCACCACACCAGCAACAACATTACCAACAACCACCACACCAGCAACAACACTACCAACAACCACCACACCAGCAACAACACTACCAACAACCACCACACCACCAACAACACTACCAACAAGCACCACACCACCAACAACACTACCAACAACCACCACACCACCAACAACACTACCAACAACCACCACACCACCAACCACCACACCACCAACAACACTACCAACAAGCACCACACCACCAACAACACTACCAACAAGCACCACACCACCAAAAACACTACCAACAACCACCACACCACCAACAACACTACCAACAACCACCACACCACCAACAACACTACCAACAGCCACCACACCACCAACACTACCTACAGCCACCACACCACCAACAACCACCACACCACCAACAACACTACCAACAACCACCACACCACTAACAACACTACCAACAACCACCACACCAGCAACAACACTACCAACAACCACCACACCAGCAACAACACTACCAACAACCACCACACCACCAACAACACTACCAACAAGCACCACACCACCAACAACACTACCAACAACCACCACACCACCAACAACACTACCAACAACCACCACACCACCAACAACACTACCAACAACCACCACACCACCAACCACCACACCACCAACAACACTACCAACAAGCACCACACCACCAACAACACTACCAACAAGCACCACACCACCAAAAACACTACCAACAACCACCACACCACCAACAACACTACCAACAACCACCACACCACCAACAACACTACCAACAACCACCACACCACCAACAATACTACCAACAACCACCACACCACCAACAACACTACCTACAACCACCACACTAGCAACAACACTACCAACAACCACCACTCCACCAACAACACTACCAACAACCACCAGACCACCAACAACCACCAACCACCACACCACCAACAACACTACCAACAACCACCACACCACCAACAACACTACCAACAACCACCACACCACCAACAACACTACCAACAACCACCACACCACCAACAACACTACTAACAACCACCACACCACCAACAACACTACCAACAACCACCACACCACCAACAACACTACTAACAACCACCACACCACCAACAACACTACCAACAACACTACCAACAACCACCACACCACCAACATCACTACCAACAGCCACCACACCACCAACAACACTACCAAATACCACCACACCAATAACAACACTACCAACAACCACCACACCAGCAACAACACTACCAACAACCACCACACCAGCAACAACACTACCAACAACCACCACACCAGCAACAACACTACCAACAGCCACCACACCAACAACAACACTACCAACAACCACCACACCACCAACAACACTACCAACAACCACCACACCAGCAACAACACTACCAACAACCACCACACCAACAACAACACTACCAACAACCACCACACCAACAACAACACTACCAACAACCACCACACCAACAACAACACTACCAACAACCACCACACCAGCAACAACACTACCAACGACCACCACACCAGCAACAACACTACCAACAGCCACCACACCAGCAACAACACTACCAACAACTACCACACCAGCAACAACACTACCAACCACCACCACACCACCAACACTACCAACAACCACCACACCACCAACAACACTACCAACAGCCACCACACCACCAACAACACTACCAACAACCACCACACCACCAACAACACTACCAACAGCCACCACACCACCAACAACACTACCAACAACCACCACACCACCAACAACACTACCAACAACCACCACACCAGCAACAACACTACCAACAACCACCACACCAGCAACAACATTACCAACAACCACCACACCAGCAACAACACTACCAACAACTACCACACCAGCAACACTACCAACAACCACCACACCACCAACAACACTACCAACAACCACCACACCAACAACACTACCAACAACCACCACACCAACAACAACACTACCAACAACCACCACACCACCAACAACACTACCAACGACCACCACACCATCAACAACACTGCCAACAACCACCACACCAGCAACAACACTACCAACAACTACCACACCAGCAACACTACCAACAACCACCACACCAGAAACAACACTACCAACAACCACCACACCAGAAACAACACTACCAACAACCACCACACCAGCAACAACACTACCAACAACCACCACACCACCAACAAAACTACCAACAACCACCACACCAGCAACAACACTACCAACAACCACCACACCACCAACAACACTACCAACAACCACCACACCAACAACACTACCAACAACCACCACACCACCAACAACACTACCAACAACCACCACACCACCAACAACACTACCAACAACCACCACACCACCAACAACACTACCAACAACCACCACACCACCAACAACACTACCAACAACCACCACACCACCAACAACCACACCACCAACAACACTACCAACAACCACCACACCAACAACACTACCAACAACCACCACACCAACAACAACACTACCAACAACCACCACACCAACAACAACACTACCAACAACCACCACACCAACAACAACACTACCAACAACCACCACACCACCAACAAGACTACCAACAACCACCACACCAGCAACAACACTACCAACAACCACCACACCACCAACAAGACTACCAACAACCACCACACCAGCAACAACACTACCAACAACCACCACACCAGCAACAACACTACCAACAACCACCACACCACCAACAAAACTACCAACAACCACCACACCAGCAACAACACTACCAACAACCACCACACCACCAACAACACTACCAACAACCACCACACCAACAACACTACCAACAACCACCACACCACCAACAACACTACCAACAGCCACCACACCACCAACCACCACACCACCAACAACACTACCAACAACCACCACACCACCAACAACACTACCAACAACCACCACACCACCAACAACACTACCAACAGCCACCACACCACCAACACTACCTACAGCCACCACACCACCAACAACCACCACACCACCAACAACACTACCAACAACCACCACACCACCAACAACACTACCAACAACCACCACACCAGCAACAACACTACCAACAACCACCACACCAGCAACAACACTACCAACAACAACACTACCAACAACCACCACACCACCAACAACACTACCAACAACCACCACACCACCAACAACACTACCAACAACCACCACACCACCAACAACACTACCAACAAGCACCACACCAACAACAACACTACCAACAACCACCACACCACCAACAACACTACCAACAACCACCACACCACCAACCACCACACCACCAACAACACTACCAACAAGCACCACACCACCAACAACACTACCAACAACCACCACACCACCAACAACACTACCAACAACCACCACACCAGCAACAACACTACCAACAACCACCACACCAGCAACAACACTACCAACAACCACCACACCACCAACAACACTACCAACAACCACCACACCACCAACAACACTACCAACAACCACCACACCACCAACAACACTACCAACAACCACCACACCAACAACAACACTACCAACAACCACCACACCACCAGCAACACTACCAACGACCACCACACCATCAACAACACTGCCAACAACCACCACACCAGCAACAACACTACCAACAACCACCACACCACCAACAACACTACCAACAACCACCACACCACCAACAACACTACCAACAACCACCACACCACCAGCAACACTACCAACGACCACCACACCATCAACAACACTACCAACAACTACCACACCAGCAACACTACCAACAACCACCACACCAGAAACAACACTACCAACAACCACCACACCAGAAACAACACTACCAACAACCACCACACCAGCAACAACACTACCAACAACCACCACACCACCAACAAAACTACCAACAACCACCACACCAGCAACAACACTACCAACAACTACCACACCAGCAACACTACCAACAACCACCACACCAGAAACAACACTACCAACAACCACCACACCAGAAACAACACTACCAACAACCACCACACCAGCAACAACACTACCAACAACCACCACACCACCAACAAAACTACCAACAACCACCACACCAGCAACAACACTACCAACAACCACCACACCACCAACAACACTACCAACAACCACCACACCAACAACACTACCAACAACCACCACACCACCAACAACACTACCAACAACCACCACACCACCAACAACACTACCAACAACCACCACACCACCAACAACACTACCAACAACCACCACACCACCAACAACACTACCAACAACCACCACACCACCAACAACACTACCAACAACCACCACACCAACAACACTACCAACAACCACCACACCAACAACAACACTACCAACAACCACCACACCAACAACAACACTACCAACAACCACCACACCACCAACAAGACTACCAACAACCACCACACCAGCAACAACACTACCAACAACCACCACACCACCAACAACACTACCAACAACCACCACACCAACAACACTACCAACAACACTACCAACAACCACCACACCACCAACAACACTACCAACAGCCACCACACCACCAACCACCACACCACCAACAACACTACCAACAACCACCACACCACCAACAACACTACCAACAGCCACCACACCACCAACACTACCTACAGCCACCACACCACCAACAACCACCACACCACCAACAACACTACCAACAACCACCACACCACCAACAACACTACCAACAACCACCACACCAGCAACAACACTACCAACAACCACCACACCAGCAACAACACTACCAACAACAACACTACCAACAACCACCACACCACCAACAACACTACCAACAACCACCACACCACCAACAACACTACCAACAACCACCACACCACCAACAACACTACCAACAAGCACCACACCAACAACAACACTACCAACAACCACCACACCACCAACAACACTACCAACAACCACCACACCACCAACCACCACACCACCACCAACAAGCACCACACCACCAACAACACTACCAACAAGCACCACACCACCAACAACACTACCAACAACCACCACACCACCAACAACACTACCAACAACCACCACACCACCAACCACCACACCACCAACAACACTACCAACAACCACCACACCACCAACAATACTACCAACAACCACCACACCACCAACAACACTACCAACAACCACCACACCAGCAACAACACTACCAACAACCACCACACCACCAACAACACTACCAACAACCACCACACCAACAACACTACCAACAACCACCACACCACCACCAACACTACCAACAACCACCACACCACCAACAAGACTACCAACAACCACCACACCACCAACAACACTACCAACAACCACCACACCAACAACAACACTACCAACAACCACCACACCAGCAACAACACTACCAACAACCACCACACCAGCAACAACACTACCAACAACCACCACACCAGCAACAACACTACCAACAACCACCACACCACCAACAACACTACCAACAACCACCACACCAGCAACAACACTACCAACAACCACCACACCACCAACAACACTACTAACAACCACCACACCACCAACAACACTACCAACAACCACCACACCACCAACATCACTACCAACAGCCACCACACCACAAACAACACTACCAACAGCCACCACACCACCAACAACACTACCAACAACCACCACACCACCAACAACACTACCAACAACCACCACACCAGCAACAACACTACCAACAACCACCTCACCAGCAACAACACTACCAACAACCACCACACCAGCAACAACACTACCAACAACCACCACACCAACAACAACACTACCAACAGCCACCACACCACCAACAACACTACCAACAACCACCACACCAACAACAACACTACCAACAACCACCACACCAGCAACAACACTACCAACAACCACCTCACCAGCAACAACACTACCAACAGCCACCACAACAGCAACAACACTACCAACAGCCACTACACCACCAACAACACTACCAACAACCACCACACCAACAACACTACCAACAACCACCACACCACCAACAACACTACCAACAACCACCACACCACCAGCAACACTACCAACAACCACCACACCAGCAACAACACTACCAACAACCACCACACCACCAACAACACTACCAACAACCACCACACCACCAACAACACTACCAACAACCACCACACCACCAACAACACTACCAACAGCCACCACACCAACAACACTACCAACAACCACCACACCACCAACAGCACTACCAACAACCACCACACCAGCAACAACACTACCAACAACTACCACACCAGCAACAACACTACCAACAGCCACCACACCACCAACAACACTACCAACAACCACCACACCAACAACAACACTACCAACAACCACCACACCACCAACAACACTACCAACAACCACCACACCAGCAACACTACCAACAACCACCACACCACCAACAACACTACCAACAACCACCACACCAGCAACAACACTACCAACAACCACCACACCACCAACAACACTACCAACAACCACCACACCACCAACAACACTACCAACAACCACCACACCACCAACATCACTACCAACAGCCACCACACCACCAACAACACTACCAACAGCCACCACACCACCAACAACACTACCAACAACCACCACACCACCAACAACACTACCAACAACCACCACACCAGCAACAACACTACCAACAACCACCTCACCAGCAACAACACTACCAACAACCACCACACCAGCAACAACACTACCAACAACCACCACACCAACAACAACACTACCAACAGCCACCACACCACCAACAACACTACCAACAACCACCACACCAACAACAACACTACCAACAACCACCACACCAGCAACAACACTACCAACAACCACCTCACCAGCAACAACACTACCAACAGCCACCACAACAGCAACAACACTACCAACAGCCACTACACCACCAACAACACTACCAACAACCACCACACCAACAACACTACCAACAACCACCACACCACCAACAACACTACCAACAACCACCACACCACCAGCAACACTACCAACAACCACCACACCAGCAACAACACTACCAACAACCACCACACCACCAACAACACTACCAACAACCACCACACCACCAACAACACTACCAACAACCACCACACCACCAACAACACTACCAACAGCCACCACACCAACAACACTACCAACAACCACCACACCACCAACAGCACTACCAACAACCACCACACCAGCAACAACACTACCAACAACTACCACACCAGCAACAACACTACCAACAGCCACCACACCACCAACAACACTACCAACAACCACCACACCAACAACAACACTACCAACAACCACCACACCACCAACAACACTACCAACAACCACCACACCAGCAACACTACCAACAACCACCACACCACCAACAACACTACCAACAACCACCACACCAGCAACAACACTACCAACAACCACCACACCACCAACAACACTACCAACAACCACCACACCACCAACAACACTACCAACAACCACCACACCACCAACAACACTACCAACAGCCACCACACCACCAACAACACTACCAACAACCACCACACCACCAACAACACTACCAACAACCACCACACCACCAACAACACTACCAACAACCACCACACCACCAACAACACTACCAACAACCACCACACCACCAACAACACTACCAACAGCCACCACACCAGCAACAACACTACCAACAACCACGACACCACCAACAACACTACTAACAACCACCACACCACCAACAACACTACCAACAACCACCACACCAGCAACATCAATACCAACAGCCACCACACCAGCAACAAAACTACCAACAACCACCACACCAGCAACAACACTACCAACAACCACCACACCACCAACAACACTACCAACAACCACCACACCAGCAACAAAACTACCAACAGCCACCACACCAGCAACAACACTACCAACAACCACCACACCAGCAACAACACTACCAACAACCACCACACCACCAACAACACTACCAACAACCACCACACCACCAACAACACTACCAACAACCACCACACCAGCAACAAAACTGCCAACAACCACCACACCACCAACAACACTACCAACAACCACCACACCAGCAACAACACTACCAACAACCACCACACCACCAACAACACTACCAACAGCCACCACACCACCAACAACACTACCAACAACCACGACACCACCAACAACACTACTAACAACCACCACACCACCAACAACACTACCAACAACCACGACACCACCAACAACACTACCAACAACCACCACACCACCAACAACACTACCAACAGCCACCAAACCAACAACAACACTACTAACAACCACCACACCACCAACAACACTACCAACAACCACCACACCACCAACATCACTACCAACAGCCACCACACCACAAACAACACTACCAACAACCACCACACCAACAACAACACTACCAACAACCACCATACCACCAACCACCACACCACCAACAACACTACCAACAACCACCACACCAGCAACACTACCAACAGCCACCACACCACCAACAACACTACCAACATCCACCACACCAACAACACTACCAACAACCACCACACCACCAACAACACTACCAACAACCACCACACCACCAACAACACTACTAACAACCACCACACCACCAACAACACTACCAACAACCACCACACCACCAACATCACTACCAACAGCCACCACACCACAAACAACACTACCAACAGCCACCACACCACCAACAACACTACCAACAACCACCACACCAACAACAACACAACCAACAACCACCACACCAACAACAACACTACCAACAACCACCACACCAGCAACAACACTACCAACAACCACCACACCAACAACAACACTACCAACAACCACCACACCAGCAACAACACTACCAACAACCACCACACCAACAACAACACTACCAACAACCACCACACCACCAACAACACTACCAACAACCACCACACCACCAACATCACTACCAACAGCCACCACACCACAAACAACACTACCAACAGCCACCACACCACCAACAACACTACCAACAACCACCACACCAACAACAACACTACCAACAACCACCACACCAGCAACAACACTACCAACAACCACCACACCAACAACAACACTACCAACAACCACCACACCACCAACAACACTACCAACAACCACCACACCACCAACAACACTACCAACAACCACCACACCAGCAACAATACTACCAACAACCACCACACCAGCAACAACACTACCAACAACCACCACACCACCAACAACACTACCAACAACCACCACACCACCAACAACACTACCAACAACCACCACACTACCAACAACACTACCAACAACCACCACACCACCAGCAACACTACCAACAACCACCACACCAGCAACAACACTACCAACAACCACCACACCACCAACAACACTACCAACAACCACCACACCAGCAACAACACTACCTACAACCACCACACCACCAACAACACTACCAACAACCACCACACCAGCAACAACACTACCAACAACCACCACACCACCAACAACACTACCAACAACCACCACACCACCAACATCACTACCAACAGCCACCACACCAGCAACAACACTACCAACAACCACCACACCAGCAACCTACAACCCACAACCACCACACCAACAACAACACTACCAACAACCACCACACCAGCAACACTACCAACAACCACCACACCAACAACAACACTACCAACAATCACCAGACCAGCAACAACACTACCAACAACCACCACACCACCAACAACACTACCAACAACCACCACACCAGCAACAACACTACCAACAACCACCATACCAGCAACAAGACTACCAACAACCACCACACCAGCAACAACACTACCAACAACCACCACACCACCAACAACACTACCAACAACCACCACACCAGCAACAACACTACCAACAACCACCACACCAGCAACACTACCAACAACCACCACACCAGCAACACTACCAACAACCACCACACTAGCAACAACACTACCAACAACCACCACACCAGCAACAACACTACCAACAACCACCACACCAACAACAACACTACCAACAACCACCACACCAGCAACAACACTACCAACAACCACCACACCAGCAACACTACCAACAACCACCACACCAACAACCTACAACCCACAACCACCACACCAACAACAACACTACCAACAATCACCAGACCAGCAACAACACTACCCACAACCACCACACCACCAACAACACTACCCACAACCACCACACCACCAACAACACTACCAACAACCACCACACCAACAACACTACCAACAACCACCACACCAGCAACACTACCAACAACCACCACACCAGCAACACTACCAACAGCCACCACACCACCAACAACACTACCAACATCCACCACACCAACAACACTACCAACAACCACCACACCACCAACAACACTACCAACAACCACCACACCACCAACAACACTACTAACAACCACCACACCACCAACAACACTACCAACAACCACCACACCACCAACATCACTACCAACAGCCACCACACCACAAACAACACTACCAACAGCCACCACACCACCAACAACACTACCAACAACCACCACACCAACAACAACACTACCAACAACCACCACACCAACAACAACACTACCAACAACCACCACACCAGCAACAACACTACCAACAACCACCACACCAACAACAACACTACCAACAACCACCACACCAGCAACAACACTACCAACAACCACCACACCAACAACAACACTACCAACAACCACCACACCACCAACAACACTACCAACAACCACCACACCACCAACATCACTACCAACAGCCACCACACCACAAACAACACTACCAACAGCCACCACACCACCAACAACACTACCAACAACCACCACACCAACAACAACACTACCAACAACCACCACACCAGCAACAACACTACCAACAACCACCACACCAACAACAACACTACCAACAACCACCACACCACCAACAACACTACCAACAACCACCACACCACCAACAACACTACCAACAACCACCACACCAGCAACAATACTACCAACAACCACCACACCAGCAACAACACTACCAACAACCACCACACCACCAACAACACTACCAACAACCACCACACCACCAACAACACTACCAACAACCACCACACTACCAACAACACTACCAACAACCACCACACCACCAGCAACACTACCAACAACCACCACACCAGCAACAACACTACCAACAACCACCACACCACCAACAACACTACCAACAACCACCACACCAGCAACAACACTACCTACAACCACCACACCACCAACAACACTACCAACAACCACCACACCAGCAACAACACTACCAACAACCACCACACCACCAACAACACTACCAACAACCACCACACCACCAACATCACTACCAACAGCCACCACACCAGCAACAACACTACCAACAACCACCACACCAGCAACCTACAACCCACAACCACCACACCAACAACAACACTACCAACAACCACCACACCAGCAACACTACCAACAACCACCACACCAACAACAACACTACCAACAATCACCAGACCAGCAACAACACTACCAACAACCACCACACCACCAACAACACTACCAACAACCACCACACCAGCAACAACACTACCAACAACCACCATACCAGCAACAAGACTACCAACAACCACCACACCAGCAACAACACTACCAACAACCACCACACCACCAACAACACTACCAACAACCACCACACCAGCAACAACACTACCAACAACCACCACACCAGCAACACTACCAACAACCACCACACCAGCAACACTACCAACAACCACCACACTAGCAACAACACTACCAACAACCACCACACCAGCAACAACACTACCAACAACCACCACACCAACAACAACACTACCAACAACCACCACACCAGCAACAACACTACCAACAACCACCACACCAGCAACACTACCAACAACCACCACACCAACAACCTACAACCCACAACCACCACACCAACAACAACACTACCAACAATCACCAGACCAGCAACAACACTACCCACAACCACCACACCACCAACAACACTACCCACAACCACCACACCACCAACAACACTACCAACAACCACCACACCAACAACACTACCAACAACCACCACACCAGCAACACTACCAACAACAAATGTACTAGCACCATCACCAACAACTCTACCAACAATAAAAACATCAGCACCCGCATTATCAACAACGACCATGCTATCAACACTACCAACAATAAACACACCAGCACTACCAACAACTACTATACTAGCACCATGACCATCAACCACCATACCAGCAACACCACCAACAATAAACACACCAGCACTAGCAACAACCACACCTGCACCACAACCACCAACCTCCACACCAATAACAACACCAAAGACTTGTAAATAGCTATGGTTCTCTAGCAGTATTTATATATTCCATACATAGCAGTGAGGAGTCCATGGTGCAAAGCTATATATAATTTTAAAGTCCATTGATTATAACTGCTACTACCAAGGAGGAGGAATAGGAGGAAGTAGAAGCGGAGGAGTGTTAGTAGTTAGAGGATATGTTGTTGGATTAAGAAGGGTTGTGATGGGAGTCTATGTGGTGTTAAGATTGGGGTAAGGATTGCTTGATGGTCTACCATTTAGCTCTTAACGTCCTGCACCACATGAAACCACATTAGCAAGATATTCCTGAAATGTATAAAACTGCACTATGACTGCATCAAATTAAAAATGAAGCCTTCAATTTAGTTTACTGTGAATTTTTATAATGATTTGTCCACTAGTAAAGATGATATAAAGATTTAAATTCACAGATTAATTTTTAGATATTTTCTACTAGATCATTATAGGATGGTAAGTGTTAATTATCAGCTCTGTTATGATGGTATTACTAATAATGGTGATGTTGGGGATAGTATATTTAGTAGCGGTAGCTGATGTTGCTAACCCCAACCCTTATCCGGTTGAGGTTTGATGAAACATATTCCAGCCAGGTCCATTCAGTTATATATTCAATGTTAGTGTATCTAAGTCAACTTTTTCCACTCAGCCTTTTTTTAAAGATGGTAGGGTGACATGGTTGTTATTTCCAAACAGCCACACAGAAACCTTCTTTTGCTCTTACTCTTTCTCATTCATTGACTCATGTAGTTATATCTAAGTGATGCTTTGGGTCGTTATATTAGCCTTCAAAGAATAGAGATAGCAGAATGAAACAAACTCTTTTGCTTTGTAGGGGTGAAGGCATCTCCTCTAGTGTTGGTGCAACAATAAAATGTGCCCAACACACTGTAAAAAAGATGGAAATTGAAGAGAGACAATGTACAGCAGAGAGGGCTTTTTACATTGTCAAGGACATGGCAACCTCTCTAATACTGATGTCATGATAAAATGCACCCAGTACATTCTGTATAGTGGTTCACAATTGAACAAAAAAAATATAAGGTAGAGAGAGCTTGTTAGTTTTGTCAAAGGCCTGATGACATCTCTAACGCACCATCTAGGATAGAATACACACTGTAACCTCTGTAAAGTGGCGCTAGGAAGGGTATCTAGTTGTAGAAACCATGCTAAAAATGGGGCATACAACAACCAGGATATGATCCTCTGACCGATCGAGGAGAGCAGTACCTCCAAATAAGACATGATTCAGACCATAACGACATCTCCAACCCATGCGATCATGGAAAGCAGACATAAAATGATGATGATGATGATGATGTGTGTGTGTGTGTGATCTTGGCGTTGACAAGATTGAAAACACTGAATGGGGAATAAATTTTCACAATGGACAAATAACAACAACACTCTGTCTGTCTCACTAAGTGCACATGATATGCTGGTTCCTTACCCACTTCTTTCTTGCCTGGAAAGTATCACTGCAAGGCCAATTATTAAGTGAAACCACACCTTTGTGTCTATGTAATCTGTCTTGGGAGACTGGTCCTTGATATATGTGTTTCTTTCCCAGCATGCTATGTTTGTCTGTCTGGGGTGAAGTTGGAAGAAGGTGGAAGAAGTCCAACAGTGATAATAGACATGTCCGTATAGGTGATTTGAAGGGTTTACCAGACAGAGAAGAGACTGAGAGGTGAAAGAGAAGAGGAGGAGGAGGGGGAGAGAATGAATGGTAGCCTTCAAGGGATATTAAGAGATAAGACAAAAAATACTCTATGTATATATATGTATATATATGTATATATATATATATATATATATATATATATATATAAATAAATAAATAAAATGATAAAATTGACATTGGTGTACTGAGTGCCGTGCATGATAAATTCCTAACTTATTAAAATTTCCTTTGTGGACAGCAAAGGCAATATAAAAACCTGCCGGTGATTGTTAACAACTGTGAATGTGAAGGGGAGATCATTTAAAGAAATTAATAATGCATTCTTAAGGAATAAACATATTAGGAAAAAAAGACAAATCTGTCATTCATTGTGGAGGCAAAGGACAGCTAAGACCACGTGTCTCTGCCTCAATAGTCTTCATCAGCTTAACGTTGCCCTTCTTGCCTCAGAATAGATCTTGACATTTTGACATAAAGAAAAAGAGTTGAGAACATTCTTGGCCAATGGTAATTTACATAATTAAAATGAAAAAGTGCTAAGAGAAAATAACTCAAAAGGGTTAACTGGATGAATTTGGATTACAAAGTGGATGGTCGTGTAGTTACATATGTGTGTTTGTGTGTGTCTGCCTCTGTGTGTGTGTATATCAATGTATGTGTGTGTGTGTCTCCGGATTAATCAGTATCAGTCTTTTTTGTTGATTAATTGAAATCATTATTATTGATAAGGCGGTGGATTGGCAGAGTTGGTAGAGGATTGGACATGCTTTCCAGCATAGTTACGTCCCTTTACGATCTGAGTTCAAATCCCGCCGAAGTTAACTTTGCCTTTCATCCTTACGAGGTCGATAAAATAAAGTACCAGTAATGTACTGGGTTATTGCTGGCCTTGTGCCGAAAGTAGAAACAATTATTATTGATAAGGATGGTCTGAGTTCAAATCCCGCCGAGGTTAACTTTACCTTTCATCCTTACGGGGTCGATAAAATAAAGTACCAGTAATACACTGCGATAATTGCTGACCTTGTGCCAAAAGTAGAAACAATTATTATTGATAAGGATGGTGGATTGGCAGTATTTAGTCATGACACTTTACATTGTGAGTTCAAATCCTGCTGAGGTTAGCTTTGCCTTTCATCCTTACGGGGTCGATAAAATAAAGTACCAGCAACGCACCGGTGTTGGTTTAATCAATTTCCCCTTCCCTTCAAATTACTGGCCTTGTGCCAAAAGTAAAAATAATTATTGTTGAAGAAAACCATGGGTGAAAACCATTGCAAGAAAACCATGGGTGACAGAAAAATACTGAAAACACATTGGATTCAACATATAGAACTACATAAGGGGCATGTAGTATTTCATATGACAATGTAATATAACTCTATTCCTAGTGCTCAAATGCATTGACCTACTCAACTGGAAATTAGTTTCAACTACCTAGTGTGTGTAACTCCCTGTAGGTTAACCCTTTAGCATTTAAACCACCCGTATCTGACCAGAATTCTCTCACCTCTTTCTGTTCAAACCAGCAGTAACGTGCCACTCATACTTATGTTAAGGTATTGTTTTCGAAATAAATAATATCAAAATCTCATAGATTCAATATTATGTGAGATAAAACCTTTACCATGAAAATATTATACTATAATATACAGAGAGTAATGTAAATGCTAAGGGTTAAAAGGGTGTTAATGAAGGAGAATGACACTCCTACCCACCTGAGAGGATATGTGTTTAACTGATTTTTTAAAAAAGGAATTAATTTAATTATAAAGATTCTGATTACATGTTTATTTAACCCTTTAGCATTTACATTACTCTATATTTACTATTATATTTTCATGGTAAAGGCTTTATCTCATAATTATCTCACATGATATCGAATCTATGAGATTTTGATATTTATTTTGAAAACAACACCTTAACAGCTGGTTTGAACAGAAAGAGGTGAGAGAATTCTGGCTGGATATGGCTGGTTTAAATGCTAAAGGGTTAAAGGTATTCAAAATGTTTCCCAGTAATAATGATTCCTGTTATCTTATCTTACTAAAACAAAACATACAATTTAATGATCAAATTTAAGAACTGGTAAATTTATATGTTTGTCAACAGTTCTCTATTTTTAAAACAAAGCTGATTTCTTGCAGGCATGTGTATGTTACCTTTTATGGTAAAATCTGCCTAATTTTGACACCATGTGCTCTGAAATAATAGCTCATTAATTGTAATTAATTTTGAAATATTATAATACTATACTTACACAATACATAATTACACATTAGATAATCAACAACTGATTAATCAGCCAATTTGATTATTGGTCCATCCTTAGTATATATATATCATCATCACTGTTTAACGTCTATTTTTCCACTCTAGGGTTAAATGAGTTGTCCTGTTGTGAGCAATGCCAGGTCAGGTGACCATGTCTTGCTCATACAGAACTGATTCTGGCTTGGTTTCTACAGCTAGATGCCCTTCCTAACACCAACCTTATTTACAGTGTGAACTGGGTGCTTTATATCATAAAAAGTGATCAGTGACATTACTTAGGTTTGTCATAAACAATATTTCCAGTTAGAATGATTGTTTTGTGACATATATCATATTTTAGTAAAAAGTATTAGTTGGTATGTAGAAGGTTGCCACAAAAGTCTTTTCCCAACCCATCTAAGCATGGTAAAAGTGGATTTAAAAATGACGATGATTTTTATATATCATTGTTTAATGCCCGATTTCCATGCTAGCATGGGTTAGATGGGTTGTCCCATTTGAGGCAAGTTGGGTTAGGTGACCGTGTCTTACTCTTATAGAACTGTTTCTGGCTAGGTTTCTATGGAGTAAGAGACAAGATAAAACAATAACTCCATGGAGTAAGAGACAAGATAAAACAATAACTCATAACCATTAAGCCATAACAAGTACACATAGAATATATATATTAAGTATAACAAGATAAAATTTCAATTAGAGTTTTTTGAGCAGTTATTAATTTTTTCAGGCGTCCCCCTTCCCTGCACACTTTTATTCCAACCCTGCTGCTTATTAAATTTTGCTAATCTATCTCTGGCAAAATTTTATTGTAAGTGATTCATATCAATACAGCAGCTGGAGAATCTAATAATAATTTTATTTTACATTAAAAAAACATATGATAAAAAAAAAAAAGAACATTACAAGAAATCTCATATTTACGAATGTACATTATACACCCCCCCCCCTCCCGCTTATTAGAATTTAAGCAAATGTGCACCCCCACCCCTGCTTATTCCAATGCCCTCTATTATTTGGGACCTGAGAGTACGTATGTTTCACAGATGATTGGCTCAAGACCTATATTTATGTTACAGACTCAACTCCATCAATCTGCTCATCAGATTTGTTGATTAAACTAAAAACAAAATCTCATCGTTTGCTGTGATATTACTTTGTTATACTCCTTGCAAATATGATGAAATAATATATCTGATTTGATTCTGCTTAATTGTATATCTGATAATTGCATTACTTCAATACTCTGTACTATTTAGCATCAAACCTCTGTAACATTGGTTGGTTAATTGTATTTGCAAATAAAGTCAATTTCAGTTAATTGTATAACATCTTTTTCTAAATTTGAGAGAATAAAACATTGGTAAAAATCTAGTTTAGAATTAGATATTTGATTTAATATAAATAAGGTGATTCTGAAAAATTCTATTTTCATGATTGAAAATGACAGTCATTGGTACTTCATGTTTACAAAATGATGATGTCAAAAAATCTCATGTATTTCATTTACCCTATTTTCAGTTGCATAATAAAGTATTTCAATAAATATCCACATTGTTAATAAAACTGAAGGCACGTAGCTTGGTGGTTAGAGAGTTGTATTCGCAGTGATGAGGTTGCAAATTCAATTCTTGGACTGGGTGATGCGTTGTGTCCTTGAGCAGGACAGTTTATTTCACGTTGCTCTTTCTACCAGGAGTTGCGACCAGTAGATAGTATCAGCAATGGAAAGACCAATGGAAACATTGTTTCCTTGGTTTGATTTGACAAGGTCCACCCCATTCGGCAAGCGAATGAGGTCTGGGATCTTGTTGATTGATCAGAGCGATAGATAAAACTTTTTAAATGATAGTTTGGAACCAAGTGGGGGAATAGACAGTATTTTGTTGTTTTCAAAATAGGTATTTTATATGATTAGCCTCTAACCCAATTAAATTTGTTTTCAATCAATATGCTCCAAGTTATTATTGAATAACTCGAAGCATGTGAAAGTCATTGTCGAGGACATATGAATCTGGCTAAGGTAATTGAAGAACATCAAAGTAAATGGTAAAACCTGATAGGTGATAATTAAAATGGTTGCATTGTCATCATCATCATCATTTTACGTCCGCTTTTTCCCTGCTTGCAAGGGTGGGACGGGAACTGATACTGGCTTGATTTCTACAGCTGGATGCCCTTCCTAACACCAACCTCATTTACAGTGAGTGGTGGGTGCTTTTTTGCCATGGCACCTCCATGATCACTTTGCAATGGAATGATAGGGACCTCAGTCCCTATCAGCTCATTTCTACAGCTGAGTAAACTGGAACAATGTGAAATAAAGTCTCTTGCTCAAGGAAACAACACATCATCCGACCCGAGAATTGAACTCACAACCTTTCGATTGCAAGGCCAATGCTCTAACCAAATACTGTCTATTCCCCCACTTGGTTCAATACCAATCAATAAACAAATAACTTGGGACTGTGTTGAACAAAAGTAAATTATGTATAGACAGTAGTTGCTTTATGGGAATAACGAGATTGGAACAATTAGGGGAAGCATTGCAGCAAAGAGTTACGGCTCTTTATGGTCTGAGTTCAAATCCCGCCGAGGTTAACTTTGCCTTTCATCCTTACGGGGTCGATAAAATAAAGTACCAGTAATACACTGGGTATTTGCTGGCCTTGTGTCAAAAGTAGAAACAATTATATAATGGGTGGTGGATTGGCAGTATCGGTAGTGAGTCGGACGCCATGCTTTGACGCATAGAGTTACGGCCCTTGCCATTCTGAGTTCAAATCTCGCCGAGGTTAACTTTGCCTTTCATCTTTACGGGGGTCGATAAAATAAAGTACCAGTAATACACTGGGTAATTGCTGGCCTTGTGCCAAAAGTAGAAACAATTATTTCAATACTAGATGTAGTATTATCTAACGTTCCTTTGAAAATAGTGAAGTGATTTTTGTGAAAATAGTGAAGTGAGGTGATACCTAATTTGGGACCCTATCCTGGCTTATGGATCTTCCCCTCCCCTGACTTTGAAATGTGAGGTTAGTTTTGTTGCAGAAATTACTAACAGATACCTGTCCTGAGTGAGGGCCTGTGATGAGGCTTGTAATCATGTGGAACAGAGATATCTCATGCCTTAGTGCTCCATAGGGAACAAAAGGGACTAAAGCAGGAGGAGGGGAAGAAGCAGAAGAAGAAATGTTGTTGTTGTCATCATCAAGACATATGAATCTGTTTTAGATTGGGTTATTGAAGAATATCCACAGGATTAAATAAAACATTTGTCATGCCAATTCATATCAACAACAAAAAACCAAAACAAACTTAGGCTGGGTGTACACAAAATGAGTTTAAACCTTTTTTATACTAACCCACTTCAAATTGCCTCTGGTGTTATGAAACCAAACCATCCCTTCTAAAAGGTTCCTATTCAGATTAAAGTTTCCCAACAAATACCATCTTAAAACTGAAATAATTAATCATTTTAGTGAATTCTTTATTAATTTATTGAAATGTAGTGTATACCATTAGAAATATCATCATGAAAGGGTTAGGTAAAAAAAAATTATTTTATTATATAATCTATAGAGGAAGAAATATTGGTTATTAATGGAAAAGATTGTTGTTACGACTACTGGTGTGATTGGTTGCTAGATTGCTGCTCTTCTCTGTCAAATTGTATGAATGTGTCACATGTGAGGAAGTAGCTCTGTGAGGTGGAAAGACTGATGTAGCAAGTAGCTCTGTGAGGTGGAAAGACTGATGTAGCAAGTATCACTGGGTTTTCTTTGTGTCAATGCTTTTCCTATCTTGTTCATAAAGTCTAGCTGATTAACTAATGGTGTGGAGTTTGCTTTATTTTTGTTTGGTTATTGTTTATGTGTATTTGAAAAATAAATATCTCATGTGTGAGATGGCCACAGTATCTTACTACTGACAACATATTGAAATCTCATGATATATTACCAATACTACAAATTTGGTCATTGCATACACTAGTTAATTGCAGAAGAATCTCAATTCTTGAGGCCATGCAATTAAGTGCATACAACATAAAAACAAACATAACACTTGCTAACAATATAGAAACTGAAAGATCTTTTCATAAGAAGAACTAGGTAATATGTATCTTCAGAGAAGAACTAGGTAATATGTTTGTTGAAAAAGAGATGAGGAATCTATAATATAGAATACATTACAGAGTTTGTATGAGACAAGTGTATGCAGCATGGCCAAATGGTTAAGAGGTTCGCTTCACAATCATTAGGTCCTGGGTTCAATCCTCCTGTGCAGCATTTTGGGCAAGTTTCATTTACCATAATATTGAATTAGCCAATACATTGTGAGTAGAGAAAAACTGTTTGGATAGACTGTCTCTATAATTCAAAGAGCCAGATGTCAGACTGAATTTTCCAGGGAATTACATTATAAGTAATCATGTCTGTGGAATGCACAGCTATGTACATGTTAATTTCACAAGCAGACTGTTCCATTGATTAAATAACTGAAGCACTCATAGTTGAAACTGACAGAGGTCCATTCTATTTGTATGGGATAATCTGCAACAACAAATCAGATCTTTGGATGGAACAATGTTCCAGACAGACAGAATGTGATATGGTAATGAAATGGCATTGTAGATAGTGGTATAAAACCTAATAAATAAAAAGGCCTGGAGAGAACGGAAGACTGTTGTGAGCAAGGAAAAATTTCATGTAGCTAAAAGAAAAACTAGATGTCAGGTATACATAGTAATAGAAGTGAAAGTAAGATGTTTACTAGTGTTCTGCAATATGAGGATCAGAGGTGTGAGGTATTCCAAATTGCAAAGCAATGTGTCAGTGTCGATCATGACTGACTTGGACTTCTATGGAGAAATGTGGATATATAGTAATAACAATGCATTAACCCTCACTTTCAATGAGAAGGAGGTGTAGAAATGCTACTATGACACTAAGACAGGTAGCTGAATGAGGAGAATTTATTGGGGAGAGAGTGACGCACACACACACATATATATACAGGGTGTTCCCCAAAAATGTATACATACTTTGATTACCTGTACAGGCAATATTTATTAGAATGCTATTGAAGTGTGTATACATTTTTTGGGACACCCTGTATATATATAATGTATTTTCTCTTCTATTTTGACAAATGAATGTTGCAATTATATGATCAAGGGAACTACTACCTACTCAGTGAATTACAGTGTAAGTAGCTGAGTATTCCACAGACATTTGTACCTCTAATGAAAAACCTAGGATGAATCAGTGTGACAATGTGTGTAACATTGTTTCACCCTTGAATCACCTCTTCTCATAACACAAATTGATTTATAATTCTAGAAGTGTCATTTTTTTCCTTTTATCTAATCCTAAAGGTAAAATAAACATTATCTCTTAAAAACTCATCACCATTTTTAACAGACCGATTACAGAAACTTAATATGCCAGTGTACACTTGTAAATCAATTATTATTTTGTATCTTTTCCTCTATGGAAGCAAAATTCTTTGAAGAACTTTTTTAAGACTTCTTTTAACCATACAACACCGAAATTATCTATATGTATCTGATAAATATCACTAAACATTTTTTTTTAGTTTATAAGTAAATGATGCAGAAAGTTTGAGTAAGGTGTAAGTTATATGCATGCATGTGTGTGTGTGTTTATGAACAGATTCAGGACCCTGACGGCTGAGCTCCGGTCGTTTCGACAACTAGATCCGGATCTAGCTGTCAAAACGGCTGGAGCTCAGCTGTCGGGGTCCTAAATCTTTTCGTATTACCCGCTCTACTACCTCAAATATCGAGTACTCTGGTGGGTTATGGTCCACCTGGTTTTTACCACACCCTATCTGATATATATATATATATATATAGGAACCAGTAAGACCCCGACAGCTGAGCTCAAGCCGTTTCGACGGCTAATTCTGGACTAAATGAAAATTTATCCTGGTATTTAAATAGCCGATCTTCTCAAGGGGTAATTCCATATATGGTCAAAGTGATTGTCAAAAATCAGTAGTAATTCTGTGGTTGCAAATTAGTAGGGGAGATGGTGGCTAAACCTGCCAGTAGGAGAAAGAGGGGAGGGGGTGGAGTAGACCCAATCAAGCGTTGGTAGTGCCAGCTACAGCTGGGCATGAGGTCAAAGAAGATACAGGGGAGGGGCAGGGGGAGGAAGTCGGAACGGTAGGTAGAACAATGGGGGGTAGAAATATATGAATATTGGCAACAGGTACAAAATTGTGGGATCACCAGCTGTCAAAATGGATGTACGCATTTTCGCCCCCTACCAATGGTACAGCTGGTCCATCCAGGGTCACAGTGTTTGACATGTGGGAAGTCAAACACTCTCCATAGATTAAGATCAAAACAAAACTTTGTGTATAGAATTAAATGCATGACATATAAGTTGTACAATATGTTTAAAGGGTCAGTTAGACTTGTTGACAAAAACACACCTAGAAAGTGACACAGAGGGAAAATGTTAGCTAGTTTTAACTGTTACTACTAGATAGTGTGGAAGACACCAAGACAAAAGGACAAGACAGTAGTCACGTGATAGAAGAGGAGATATGTCACAGTAAATAGGCAACTTAATTATTGCCAATGTTGGAATATTATCTATGACACATGTGGCTCCCCTTCACTTCTTTTGTTAAATTACTTATGTTGTACATTTAATTCTATATGCATAAGTTTTCTCTCGTTTTCATCTTAATACTTCAATACAAGCAGTACCGTTGGTAGGGGTTGGAACTGTGTATATCCATTTGACCGCCGATGGCCACTGAGTTTTGTACCTGTTGCTAATATTGCAAAATTATCTGTGATGCATGCAGCTCCACTTCTCTTTTGTTAAGTATATATATATCCTCAATTTATCTTATTTCTCATCCTTTCTTCTGATGAAGGACTAGCGTCCGAAACGTTAAGACCCTCTTCCTGTTATATCAAGCGTTAACCTAATATATCCCTTCCATATACTGTACCGATTGTGTTGTTATTTCTGTTTACCTTTTACATATATATATATAAAATCTGTATTTAATTAGTTACAACAGTGACAAATACAGGTACTTAGGTTTTGTTGGGTTATACATCGCCAACTCATTCTGCCTGTTGGCAACTTATCCTATGGTCTGAGTGTTCTTACCCCTGGATATTTCTAACAAACTTATACTACAGTATATATATATATATATATATATATATAGAACATCATTCAACAGGATATAGGCATTTATACCACATTAGCTGCCCATCTCGGTATCATTTTAACACATTTTCTTATTTCTTATTCTTACTCTACTTTGATAAAGGGTTTAACCCAAAACGTCAGATCCTTTCTCTTTTAATTCGGCATAAATATTTTCACTGTACACACATTATCTATATTTTTGTGCTTACATTTTATTAACCACATCTTTTTTTACTTTTTGTTTACTTGGTTTTAAACTCCTTATTCATGTTTTTTTTTTTAACCTATATATGTTTAGGAAGGTGTATGGCTTAGTGGTTAGAGCGTTGGAATTGAATCGGGAGGTTGTGAGTTTGATTTTTGGACAGGATGATGCGTTGTGTCCTTGAGAAAGACATTTTATTTCATGTTCCTCCAGTTTACTCAGATTTAGAAATGAGTTGCGATGTCATGGGTGCCAAGTTGTAATGGCCATTGCCTTTCCCTTGGAGGGGAAGCTGCTATGCATGGGCGATCACTGATTTTCCTCTAACAAACTTGCCTGGACTTGTGCCACAGAGGGGAACCTTCTAGGTACAAATCCCATGGTCATTCGTGACCAAAGGGAATTTTTATTTTACCTTTTATACATATATCTGAAGCTGCATGAATGTGTATTTAAACATGTCTTATTTACATATTTCTCTGTAACTTGGAAAGGACGAATAGCTTGACCTGAGTTTTGTTTCTAATTGGAACTATTCGCAAAAGATGTGCATATCTTGTAACATTCATGGAGAAATATATAACTATTAGCTTTATAAGCCTACCAAATATGTGTAATGTGTAAGTACCAATTTAGATATTATTAGTGTGTTTGCTGTAATTCAGTTATATATTAACCCTTTACCATTTAAACTGGCCATATCCAGTCAGAATTCTCTCACCTCTTTCTTTTCAAACTGGCCATAACCGGTCACTCATACTTATGTTAAGGTATTGTTCTCAAAATAAATAGTATCAAAATCTCATAGATTCATTATTATGTGAAATAAAGCCTTTACCGTGAAAATTGAATAGTAAATCTAGAGTAATGTAAATACTAAAGTGTTAAACATTGCACTGAACTATACTATAAGTACATACCTGTACGAGAATACCTTCTTCCCATCAATGTCAGAAGCCTCAAAAATTGTAATGGTCGTCACCCTTCATTCCCTGGCTAAAAACAGTAGAACATAAAAAGGAGTCTCACTCTATTGAATTTATTTTTCCAGCTTGTCACTTGACTGTTATATCAATATTGTGTTATCAAGCTAAAGAATAAATTGCTGCTGTCTCATAAAGGTATATGTGTATGTATCTATGTATGTATGTATGTATGTATGTATATACTTATACTTACATATATATATATATATATATATACATACACACACACACATATATACATATATACATATACACATATATCTACATTATACATATACATTATACATTATACATATACACACACACACACACACATATATATATATATATATATAAATACATATACATTATACATATATATATACACACACACACATATATATATAAATAAATACATATACATTATACATATATATACACACATATATACATTATACGTATATATATATATATATATATATATATATATATATATATATATATATATATATATATATGTGTGTGTGTGTGTGAAGAATCAGGACTTCTATGGAAATCATATGTTCATGTTTGCACAGCTGTTGTTCTATCCATGGTTGACCTCATCAAAGGTTTTGCTTCACTGGCAAAACTAAAAGCTCTGAATATGATAGCTTAATCAATACCTTTGATAGGGTGACTTCTATTGAAACTATCACTGAAAACAGATGTGAATAATCCGGTGTCATTTCTCATTCATGAAGCCAGACAACTGCAGATCCAATCTGCTCACCCCCCACCCCCCCTTCTAGCCAATCTGCTCACCCCCCACCCCCCTTCTAGCCATTTTCTGCTCTGGGCTTCACACTTCACTCTATGTCCAGCTACCAAAACCTAAATAACTAGATATTGACACTAGGTGCTATGCTAAGGAAACATTGTCCATTGTTACGTGGGTTGAGACATGACATTTTAAGGTAGGTTTTCCAATGTTGGATGCCTATCCTAATGCCAATACATACTTTATTTTAGGTGCTGTGTATATATGAGGTGCATGGCTTAGTGGTTAGAGTGTCAGGCTTACAATCGTGAGGTTGAGTTCAATTCTTGGACTGGGCTTGAGACACTTTATTTCTCTCTGCTCGAGTTCACTCAGGTGTAGAAATGAGATGTGAATTCACTGTTACTAAGCTGTGTTAGCTCTAGCCTTTCCATTGGACAACATCGGTGGCATGGAGAGGGGAGACTGGTATGCATGGGCAACTGCTGATCTTCCACAAACAACCTTGCCTGGACTTGTGCCTCAGAGGGGAACTTTCGTGACCAAAGGGTTTTTTTTACCCTAGTGTATATATACTGTTGATGTTCATTGAACAAGCACATTTTGTTTTAAATGGTGACTGGCATATTCTTTCCCTCATATATCGAATGGTTAGGACTCCCGATCTTTACCTAAGTGGCCTATATTGGGTTCCCAGCTTGGGAACAACTATTTTGTCTAACCCATGGAAATTTGATGTTAAACGGTAATAATTGTTTCTACTTTTGGCACAAGGCCAGCAATTACCCAGTGCATTACTGGTACTTTATTTTATTGACCCCATAAGGATGAAAGGCAAAGTTAACCTCGGCAGGATTTGAACTCAGAATGGCAAGGGCCGTAACTCTATGCGTCAAAGCATGGCATCTGACTCTACCGATACTGCCAATCCAATAATGATTGTAACACACACACACACACACACATATTGATCAACCTGAAGATGCCATGCTATGGGACTACATGGTTCTGAAGCAAACCCCTTAACCACACAGCTAAGTCTGCATCTATATCACAAACATTATCATAACTTTACATCTATTTTTCATGCTTGCATGGGTTTGACGGACTGTCACATTCAGAATTTAGACAGGTCACGTGACCACATCTTGCTTATACATCCTGTCAAGGCATGGAATATATATGACATATATATGACATGGAATATATATATGACATGTCAAACATGGAAAAGCAGATGTAAAATGGGGATGATGATGATGATGATGATTATATATATATATATATATATATATATATATATATATAGTAATAATAATAAATTTGAAGACTAAAATCCAAAGAGGGCTCGATAAGGATAAATATATATCAAATATATAAGAACCGTAGAGCAAATATTTATTAAAATAACAGATTAAAATTTAAGCAAAGAATCGCTGCTTTCACCCTTAACGCCATCTTCTGAAACTAAAAAAATCAATCTGTGAACGCAGAAGTAAATATTTCGAAAAACGTTGCAGCCGAAGGAAGACAAGAAGACGATACTTTGGTTCGTGGAAACGTTCCCTGGCAAAGAGCGGAAAAAAGCGAAGATAATACGTCATTAATAGGAGCGGTGAAAACAATTACACGCAATGACAAACCACGTTTAGTGTATAAATGAAGTCGTAGACTAATATTCTATTAGGTGGTTCCTGGAGACGTTCTCTGGCAATGAATGGGAAAAACGAAGATAATACGTCATTATGTGTATCGTTGAGAACAATTACACGCAAAGACAACAAAACCACGTTTATGGTATAACTGAAGTCGTAGACTAAAATTCTATTTAGAAACCGAATGATTCTCGGCTTCAGAGTTAAGAATAATGTAAATAAATTACAGAGGTTTTCGCGTATGCATGTGTATGTACTTATATGGATGCATGCATAATAACCTCTGCAATTTATTTACATTATTCTTAACTCTGAAGCCGAGAATCATTCAGTTTCCTAAATAGAATTTTAGTCTACGACTTCAGTTATACTATGTGGTTTTGTCTTTGCATGTAATTGTTCTCACCGCTCCACATAATGACGTATTATCTTCGTTTTTTCCGTTCATTGCCAGAGAACGTCTCCAGGAACCACCTCATAGAATATTAGTCTACGACTTCATTCATACCATAAACGTGGTTTTGTCTTTGCGTGTAATTGTTTTCACTGCTCCAAATAATGACGTATTATATTCGTTTTTTTCCATTCTTTGCCAGGGAACGTTTCCACGAACCAAAGTATCGTCTTCCTGTCTTCCTTCGGTTGCAACGTTTTTCGAATTATTTACTTCTGCGTTCACAGATTGATTTCTTTAGTTTCAGAAGATCCCGTTAAGCGTGAAAGCAGCAATTCTTTGCTTAAACTTTAATCTGTTATTTTAATAAATATATATATATATATATATATATATAGTTTCCAGTAGGTATATTGGTGTTATATTAAGCAGAGAGTAATAATAATAATAATAATAATAATAGAATTGGCAGTATCGGTAGAGGGTCGGACATGCTTTCCAGCATAGTTACGTCGCTTTACGATCTGAGTTCAAATCTCGCCGAGGTTACCTTTCCCTTTCATCCTTACAGGGTCAATAAAATAAAGTACCAGTAATGCACTGGGTAATTGCTGGCCTTGTGCCAAAAGTAGAAACAATTATATTATAATACACAGAACCTACTTTGATGTTAATAGTTTTAGTCCAATATTCAATCTCAAGGACCACCAGATGACCACTTCGAGTACTCTGACAAACACTTTCTCTAGGTCAACAAAAACTACATATCGAAGCTTATGCTTAGCTAATAACTTCGCTTGAGTTGTCTTACTAAAAAGATGACATCTGTGGCACTCCTCTCAGACATGAAACTGAACTGCATCTCATCTAATTTGACTATTTCCTTAATTAATTATGTTAGAACTCTTTGTGATACTTTCATAACTTGATCTGTTAGTTTTATTCACGTGTAGTTGCTCCTGTCCCTTTAATGATTGTACTGCTGCACCAGTCATTGGGTATGACCCCATCCTGTATTATCTGATTAACTAGTTCAACCCCTATCTCCCCAAATGCTTTTAGCATCTCAGCATCTATCTCAGACGGTTGTGCATATATATAAAGCTTATGAATTATTCAATTGCTGGAAGCGTTTGAAATTTGGAAATGTGAATCTCAAATGCCTGTATCCCCTATTTTTCCATCACTAGGTTAATGTACTAAATTTTCACAACTATTATCTATAGTGGTCTACTGTTATTGCTGTTATCTTTTTCATTTGGGATTCTCACATTTTCATATATATGTATGTGTATATATATATATATATATATATGTATATGTATATATATATATATGAAAATAAATAAAATGGTTGACTGAGTGCGCATATGTTCTTTACTCAATTTTTTTTCTGTCCCTTCCTCTTCTGACTCTATCTTTCTATTTCATCTTTTATTTCTCATTCTATCGTCTGATGGAGAACTATTGTTCGAAACGTTAAGACTCTTTTCCTATTATTTCAACCATGAAACTAATATATTTCTTTATTGTACTGTGTTATTTACTTTCTTATTTCTGTTTACTTATTTTTTACACACACACACACACACACACACACACATGTA
>OZ024740.1:158720245-158730245 GCA_964016885.1 Eledone cirrhosa
ATATGGTTTTATAAATATAGTTTCCATTTGTTAATATCGTATTTTTTACTCCAATTATTTGTTGAGTGCTTTATATCAGTTATAAAAATATTTGCTTGTTGCATCACAACAATTTAAATAGAAATTTTACATATATATATATATATATATCATATATACTAGATGGTGAGACATCGTGTAAAAGGTGATTTGAGAAGTATACTATTGCCACAGGTGTTAATATACAGTAAAACTATCTAATGGGGCTTATTCATGATAATGGCACCAATTCTAAAATATTTAATGTAAAATATGATTTCTCATTTACGTTTGTGCAATAAGCATTATCAATAAAAATTATACTGTATTGCTCTTTGAAAGAAAGGGAGACAGTGAATTATACAACCCTCCTCCTCCTATTGATCTATATTTTCAAGTATGTATGTATCATATATATATTAGTATTCATATATATAACGAAGGAAGTGTGGCAAGGAACCAGATGGACCATAACGCACCAGAGTACTCAATACTTAGGGTAGCAGTGTGGGTAATAGGAAAAGGTTTAACCCCGACGGCAGAACTCAAGCCGCTTCGACGGCTAGTCCAGAAATAGCCATCGAAATGGCTCGAGCTCTGCCATCGGGGTTAAACATTTTCCTATTATATCTATCTTTAGAGAGAGAGATATGTATATGTATAGATGTATATATATGTGTGAGAGAGAGAGATATGTATAGATGTATATATATCTTTAGAGAGAGATATGTATATGTATAGTTGTATATATATGTGTGTGTATGTCAATAAATATATGTGTGTTTATATATGTATATATATATATATATATGTGTGTGTGTGTCAATAAATAAATGTGTGTACATAAATATGTAGATAAATATATATACATATATGTGTGAGTATATATGTATATATATATATATATATATATATATATATATATATAAATGTGTGTACATAAATATGTAGATAAATATATATACATATATGTGTGTGTATATATGTATATATATATATATATATATATATATATATATATATATATATATATATATATATATATACAATGATATTAAATAAATTGAAACTATATTTATAAAACCATATTTATTCTATTATATATATATTTCAAGGGTTCCAAAAACTTTGGTACGCTTTCATCAGATAAAATACAAAGTGTGTTTATAAACTTTTGACATAGACAAGGAAGGAAAATTCAACTGATAAGGTATGTTCCTTGGCTATGTCAAAATTTATAAAACACACTTTGTATTTTATTTGATGAAAGCGTACCAAAGTTTTTGGTACCCTTGAAATATATATAATAGAATAAATATGGTTTTATAAATATAGTTTCCATTTATTTAATATCATTGAATATTTACTCCGGAAAACTGCCGAGTGCTCTGAATCAGTTATAAACATTTATATTTGTTGAATTTCCAACAAATTAAATATCCCTTCTGCTTATATATATATATATATATATATATATATATATATATATATAAATATATATATATATATAATATGTGTGTGTGTGTCAATAAATATATGTGTGTACATAAATATGTAGATAAATATATATGCATATATGTGTGTGTGTATATATGTATATATATGTATATATAGATGTATATATATGTATATAGATGTATATATAGATGTATATATATGTATATAGATGTATATATAGATGTATATACATATATATATATGGATGTATATATATATGTATATAGATGTATATATATATATAGATGTATATATATATATATAGATGTATATATATATATAGATGTATATATATATATAGATGTGTATATATATATATAGATGTATATATATATATATAGATGTATATATATGTATATAGATGTATATGTATGTATATAGATGTATATATATATATATATATATATATATATAAACATGTATATAGGTATATATATATATATATATATATATATATAAACATGTATATGTATGTATATAGGTATATATATATATATAAACATATATGCATCAAAATAGACGGTAGCTACGGAGTAGGCAGACCCAGAAAAACCTGGAACGACTTGATAAAATCTGACCTCACACACTTACACCTCTCCAAGACAATGTCACTGGACCGAGATCTTTGGCGCTACACAGTAATACAGAAGACCCGCCTTGCCTAAGTACAAAGTGATACCTACAGTCAGTAGGCACCTCTTAACCAAAATACACCCCCATCCCACTAACCCTACCCACACCGCCATCTACACCACCCCTTTCGATGTAAAGTTATGTTGGTACCACAACATCCAGTCCTAAACAAATGAGGTCGTGTAGGAGTCACGACAAAAAAAACACACAGTCCACACTGTAATGTGGCTGTGTAGGTAACACGGTAAAAACCTCCCCGTCCACACTGTAAACGTTGTTGGTGTTAGGAAGGGCATTCAGCTGTAGAAAATCCGCCAGATAGTCCTGAGCAACACAACCAATCTTGCCTCAAGTGGGACAATTCCTATCCAGACCCATGCTAGCATGGAAAATGGATGTTAAACGATGATGATGATATGTATATCTATTAAAATAACAGATTAAAGTTTAAGCAAAGAATCTGTTATTTTCATAAATATTTGCTCTTCGGTTCTTATATATTTGATATATATTTATCCTTATCGAGCCCTCTTTGGATTTTAGTCTTCAATTGTATTATTATTACTATATATATATATATATATATGTATAATATGTATAGCAGCAAGGGCAGTGCCCCACCATGGCCTCAGCTGGATGACTAGAACAGGTAAAAGAAAAGAAAAATATATGTATGGATATATGAATATATATGTATGTAGATGTATATATATATATACATACAAATACAAATATATACTGTATATGTATGGATATATGCATATTTATATATACATATAGATATATGTATTTATGTATATATATATGTTAATATATGTATATATATATATCTATATACAAATCTATATATATATATATATATATATATTTGTATGTATATTTATATGAATATGTATATATGTACATGTGTATATATCTATATATATATATATATATGAATCCATTATGTTTGTATATATATAAACACATATATATATACATTCATCATCATCATCATCATCATCACCGTTTTACGTCCGTTCTTCCACGCTAGCATGGGTTAGACGGGTTGTCCTGTTGTGGGCAGTGTCTGGTCGGCTGACCATGCCTTGCTCATACAGGAACTGATCTGGCTTGATTTCTACAGCTGGATGCCCTTCCTAACACCAACCTCATTTACAGTGAGTGCTGGGTGCTTTTTCGTGGCGCCTACACGTCCACTTTACAGTGTGGGCTGGGTGCTTTTTTGCCGTGGCACCTCCACGACCACCTTGCGGTGGGTGGGGGGCATATTGTTTATATGCTTCAGCATGTACCCATGGGAGGTCGGGTACCCTGTATTACTGCGTGACGCCAGAAGTCACGGTCGTGTGTCATTGACTTTGAGAGGTGTAGTTGGTAAGGTCGGCTTTTATCACCTCATCCCAAGTCATCTTGGGTCTCCCCACTCCGCGGTTTCCATCAACTTCTAGTGCTCTGCACCTTTTTATGCAGCTGTCATCCTTCATACGCATCACATGTCCATACCAGCGTAACCGCCTCTCCTGCACGCAGCATTTGATTCCTCTTATGCTCAGTCTCTCTCTCAATTCATTTATGCTTTGTCGTTCACGTATATTTACTGTTACACATCCATCGGAGCATGCAGGCTTCGTTTCTCTCTAATCTACGTAAGTCTTCCACCTTCAGCGCCCAGGTCTCACTACCATGCAACATCGCTGTTCGGATACACGCATCATACAGTCTGCCTTTCATTCTGAGGAGAAGCCTTTTGCAGCTAGCAGTGGTAGTAGTTCCCTAAACTTCTTCCATCCCGTTCTTACCCTAGTTATTGTACTTTCTGAGCACCCACCTCCGTTGCTAATTCGGTCACCTAGTAGCAGAAGCTGTCTACTGTTTCTACAGGGCCCTCCCAGAGATTGGTGGTACTTGTTTCCTGTGGCTGTTTGCTTGCTGTTTCAGCACAGCTGCTGCATGTGAATCCTACATTCTTAATTAAGCTTCCTGAGATCCCGCTACATCTCTTGTGTACCCATTGTTTGCATTTGGGGCAAAGAATGGGAGTTCCTACCTACACCTTTCCTACATACTGAGCAAGGCCATTTCCCTGAGGGGATCTGGGTTCTGTTTTCTCGTCTACTTATAAGGACCTTAGTCTTTGTCATGTTGACTTTGAGGCCCTTTCTCTCTAGTCCCTGCTTCCAGGTTTGGAATTTATTCTCTAGTTCTACCATAGATTCAGCTATGAGTGCGAGGTCATCAGCATACAGGAGTTCCCATGGGCATCCGTTCTTAAACTCCTCCGTTATTGCCTGCAGACTATGATGAACAGGAGAGGGCTAAGAACAGAGCCCTGGTGGACCCCAACCTGTACGCTAAATTCCTCGCTATACTCATTGCCAATCCTAACTTTGCTGACTGCTCCCCTATACATGGCTTGTACCGCTTTCACAAGCCATTCATCTACTCCTAGTTTTCTAAGAGCCCACCAGATTACTGCACGTGGAACTCTGTCAAAGGCTTTCTCAAGGTCGACAAATGCCAAGTAGAGTGGCTTACTTTTAGCTAGGTACTTTTCCTGTAATTGCCTCACAAGGAAGAGGGCATCAGTGGTGCCTTTCCCTGGTACAAACCCAAATTGCATCTCGTCTATATTCACCCGGTCCCTAATCAGCTGTGCTATAACTCTTTCTGTTACTTTCATGACCTGGTCCATCAACTTTATACTCTATAGTTTCCTGCTATCTAGTGCATCGCCTTTACCTTTGTAGCAGTTGACAATGATGCTACTGCACCAATCTTTTGGTATGGCCCCCTCTAGTATTATCTGGTTAACGATACGTGTGGTTATAGTGTGACCTACAGACCCAGATGCCTTCCAGCATCTCGGCAGCTATACCCGATGGAACCGTTGCCTTCCCTATCTTCATATCTCTGATTGCCTTACTTACTACGCTGCCGCTGACTTGTACTGCTGGTCCCTCTATAGGGTCTACGTGGGGTAGGGTCTCTTCTTCCCATGCATTCTCCTCATTTAGTAATCTATCATAATGACTCTTCCATGCATCTTTCTTCTCAGCACTTGTGAGGGCAAGCTCACCTTTATCATTCCGGATACACTTCTCTCCAATGACATCACAACTATCTCTGACACACTGCCTCGCAATCTTGAATACCTCCTGTTTCTGGTCCTCACGTTGTAAAACATGCTTGAATTTTCTATCCTCTGCTTCCCTCCTAGCTAAGTATACTTGTCGCCTAGCTTCCCTCTTGGTCTCTATGTAATGTACCCTGCTCCCCCCGTTCTTCCATTCTTTCCATGCCTGTCTCTTGGCCTTGACTGCTTCATCTACCTTATTGTTCCACCACCAAGTCACTCTCCTCCTTGAGGTCTTACTCCAGCCACAAACCTCATCCGTCGCCTCTAGTAAGTTATTTTTAGGAACTCCCAGTTCTCTTCTACGTTAAATGTCTCTATCTGTTCTTCTTTACTGTCGTAGGCGTTGAGTAAAATATCTTTAAATCTGTTACTGGTTGAGGGGACTTTCAGCTTCCAGATCTTTCTTCTCCAGGTTGGCCTCTGTTTCAGGGCTCGTCTAGTTCTGACCGTGAGGTCGCTGACAACTAAGCTATGTTGGGATGTACATTCCTCACTAGGGAAGGCTTTTCTGTTTACGACCGTCCATCTGTCACGTCCTCTGATGAGGATAAAATCTAACTGACTAGAGTGCTCCCCTGATCTATAGGTGATCAGGTGGTTGTCGGGTTTTTTAAAGTTTGTGTTACATATCGACATGTCATTGGCGTCGCAGAATTCTAGAAGTCTGAATCCTTCCTCATTCCTTGTGCCAACTCCATGGCCTCCATGTACTCCATTGAAGCCGTCGCAGTGTTTACCTACGTGTCCGTTAAAATCTCCTGCAATGATTAGGAAGTCCTTGTCGTCTGTTAGAGCAGTAGTGTGTATTAGGGACTCGTAAAACCTATCCTTAAGTTCGTCTGGCAGCCCCGATTGGGGTGCGTAAGCTGATATTATTGTGGTAATTGTCTTATTCAGGACTAGTCTGAGTTTAATGATTCTTGCATTTACCCTGTACACTGAGATTACTTTATCTACCCACTTGTCAGCTAATAGTATACCTACACCACCCATCCCATCGTCATTTCCCACCCAGAAAAATTTGTAGCACTGGCTTTTTCCTACAAGGACTCTAGCAGACCCTCCTCTCCATCTAGTCTCTTGCACACAGCATACATAAACTTCCTTTCGCTCTAGCATTTCTACGATTTCTCCTGCTCTTCCTTTCATTGAGCCTACATTGATGGTACCAACTCGGAGTTTTGGGCATTTGTCGACACTCGTAGGGGAGGGTCTCTGGGTTGGCGCTTCACGTGGGTGCTTGGTAGCTCGCAGATTCATATTTCATCTATTGATTCAGAGTTGCTCGTGTATTCCCAGCTCATCCATCCATAACGGTGGGAAAATTGAGGGCTAGAAGGACAGTGGTGGTGGGGTAATGGCAGGGTGTGTTGGGATGCGCCAGAGGAGGAGAGAGTTAGTTAGGCAGGTAGTAGCAGCAGCAGCAGTGGAAATGGCATGCTAGGTTTGATTGGTCGAATAGACTATGGTGGTGTGTGGGGGTGGGGGGGGAGGGAAATTGTGAGGTAGGAACTGAGGGTCGCATGGTAAATATCCAAGTTAATACTACATCAGTAAAATTAACAATAATAACGTCATGAAAAAAGCTACTAAGAGAAACCCTCGAAAATTTATCGCTAATACAGCAGGGAAAATTTAACGCTAATACAGCAGGGAACATCATAATATTAACGACAATATGTAGGCTAAAATACCTTCGTAGATTAGATGGATGGCTGGCTGGGAAAATTTGAATCAGCTCTAGTGGTACATTTTAGCAGAGAAGAATGGGAAAGTGTCTTATCTCTTCAATATTTTCAGATTGAATGAATTAGGTTAAAGACAGGGTAGTAAGCCTTAAAGAAGTGCATAGAGAGGGGGGGGGGGGGGGGGTAGGAACTGAGGGTCGCATGGTAAATAACTGAGAGAGATACAATAGGATTAGAATACCGCATGGTAAATATCCAAGTTAATAAGTTAATACTACATCAGTAAAATTAACAATAATAACGTCATGAAAAAAGCTACTAAGAGAAACCCTCGAAAATTTATCGCTAATACAGCAGGGAAAATTTAACGCTAATACAGCAGGGAACATCATAATATTAACGACAATATGTAGGCTAAAATACCTTCGTAGATTAGATGGATGGCTGGCTGGGAAAATTTGAATCAGCTCTAGTGGTACATTTTAGCAGAGAAGAATGGGAAAGTGTCTTATCTCTTCAATATTTTCAGATTGAATGAATTAGGTTAAAGACAGGGTAGTAAGCCTTAAAGAAGTGCATAGAGAGGGGGGGGGGGTAGGAACTGAGGGTCGCATGGTAAATAACTGAGAGAGATACAATAGGATTAGAATACCGCATGGTAAATATCCAAGTTAATAAGTTAATACTACATCAGTAAAATTAACAATAATAACGTCATGAAAAAAGCTACTAAGAGAAACCCTCGAAAATTTATCGCTAATACAGCAGGGAAAATTTAACGCTAATACAGCAGGGAACATCATAATATTAACGACAATATGTAGGCTAAAATACCTTCGTAGATTAGATGGATGGCTGGCTGGGAAAATTTCAAATCAGCTCTAGTGGTACATTTTAGCAGAGAAGAATGGGAAAGTGTCTTATCTCTTCAATATTTTCAGATTGAATGAATTAGGTTAAAGACAGGGTAGTAAGCCTTGAAGAAGTGCATAGAGAGGGGGGGGGGTAGGAACTGAGGGTCGCATGGTAAATAACTGAGAGAGATACAATAGGATTAGAATACCGCATGGTAAATATCCAAGTTAATAAGTTAATACTACATCAGTAAAATTAACAATAATAACGTCATGAAAAAAGCTACTAAGAGAAACCCTCGAAAATTTATCGCTAATACAGCAGGGAAAATTTAACGCTAATACAGCAGGGAACATCATAATATTAACGACAATATGTAGGCTAAAATACCTTCGTAGATTAGATGGATGGCTGGCTGGGAAAATTTGAATCAGCTCTAGTGGTACATTTTAGCAGAGAAGAATGGGAAAGTGTCTTATCTCTTCAATATTTACATATACACATATTCATATATACATGTTCATATATACATGTTCATATATACATGTTCATATATACACATATTCATATATACATGTGAATCGCGATGATCACGCCTGATTAATTATATATAATATATCTATATATAATTATATATAATATATCTATATATAATTATTTTCCATTTTGACGTTATAGTCACTTATATATTATGAAATACTGTTGGCTTCTTGCTCATATTTTCATTTATATATATATATAGATATATTATATATAATTAATCAGGCGTGATCATCGCGATTCACATGTATATATGAATATGTGTATATGTAAATATATGTATATATGAATACAAAAATATGTATATGCATATACGTACACATATGGTTATGTATATATATATATATAGATATCTATATATATATACATACACATATGTGTATGTGTATATATATATATATATACATATACACACACATACATACGTGTATGTATATATATATAGATATCTATATATATATATATACATAACCATATGTGTATGTATATGCATATACATATTTTTGTATTCATATATACATATATACCTGGATTTCACAAAATCTCTGGATAAAATCTCAGTCTAGATTTTTTTAAAATTGAGTTTGAATTATTTTCCCATATCTTACGTTAATTATTTTCCATTTTGACGTTATAGTCACTTATATATTATGAAATACTGTTGGCTTCTTGCTCATATTTTCATTTATATATATATATAGATATATTATATATAATTAATCAGGCGTGATCATCGCGATTCACATGTATATATGAATATGTGTATATGTAAATATATGTATATATGAATACAAAAATATGTATATGCATATACGTACACATATGGTTATGTATATATATATATATAGATATCTATATATATATACATACACATATGTGTATGTGTATATATATATATATATACATATACACACACATACATACGTGTATGTATATATATATAGATATCTATATATATATATATACATAACCATATGTGTATGTATATGCATATACATATTTTTGTATTCATATATACATATATACTTTATTGGTCTTTTCCCTGGATTTCACAAAATCTCTGGATAAAATCTCAGTCTAGATTTTTTTAAAATTGAGTTTGAATTATTTTCCCATATCTTACGTTAATTATTTTCCATTTTGACGTTATAGTCACTTATATATTATGAAATACTGTTGGCTTCTTGCTCATATTTTCATTTATATATATATATAGATATATTATATATAATTAATCAGGCGTGATCATCGCGATTCACATACGACCTACCATACATCTTGCTTATATTATATATATATATTATACACATATATGTATATGGGATTAGTTCGGTATGCTCAGTTTTGGAAGGTGGGTGGTCTATGTTTGGTTTGCTGAATTTTGTGGGTTGAAGTAGTTTGGTAGTAGTCACGAGGGAAGGTTAGCTTTCTGTTTCGGGTGTTTTCTGCATGTTTCTGAACTGATTGGAGTAATAACCGTCTTATTTACATTCACATATATATATATATATGTATATATAAAAACACACAAACAACTACACACACACACATATATATATATATGGAACGAGCTGTAGAAATGGTAAGGAGCTCTGCCGTCGGGATCCTGAATCTTTATAATATATATATA
>OZ024740.1:158735245-158742745 GCA_964016885.1 Eledone cirrhosa
TCTCCTTGACACATTGCCTAGCAATCCTGAACACCTCACGTTTTTGGTCATCGTGTTGTAGAACATGCTTGAACTTTCTTTCCTCAGCTTCCCTTCTTGCTAAGTACACTTGTCTCCTAGCTTCCCTCCTGGCCACTTGATAGTCTTCTCTACTTCCCCCATCCTGCCATACTTTCCAAGCCTGCTTTTTGGCCTTGATTGACTCCTCCACCTTACTGTTCCACCACCATGTTACTCTCCTCCTGCCTATAGGTCTGCTCCAGCCACAGACTTCATATTGCTGAAGGTACCTTTTTACATGTGTTGTATTGAAGCGAATAACTATGTGTATACTCTGGGAGTTTGTTTAACATTACCTATTGAGTACGCTGAGATGCAACCGGTCCTAGCTGTGATACCTATGCTGGTTCTGTCAACGTTTTATATATATGTATATATATACAAATTTTAGTACTGCATCAACGAAGCTTTTGGTAGCAGCCAAGCTAACGAATGCAGTTTCGGTGTGTAGCTAAGCACTCAATGGAGAATATTACCCCAGCATTATAACATTAAGTTTAGACAGCTTTGCAAATCAAATACAGCGACTGATAGACGGGGCGCAGAGACCACAACGACGAAAAAAACTGAACTCAGGAAAAATTTATGACTGACCTGGACCCTTGCGTAGATATTACATGCAACACATAATGTATACCATACAATATACATCACATACAACATCTCCGCTAGGTTTCTGTAAATCCGAAATCGACAAAATCCACTTGCAGGGGTCTGTAGGTTAATGGCTTTTGACGACAGAACAAAGGAATTTACCTCGTCAACAAGTTTTTCGTTCTATTCCTCACGGGTGTGCGTTCTAGCAGTAAATACCGCCAGAGGCACATGGTTTTCCCAAAGGGAGGTAACCCCCGTTTTGGCGGTCAATTCGAAATTTGGAACAAAGGAATAAAATTCCCTTACACAAACCGAATTAAGCACTCAACTAGAAGTTACCAACATAAACAATTAATCAATCAATAGAATTGTCTAATTAAATTGATCAATTAAGCGTTAATTCTAGGGGTTAATAATACAAATTTTAGTACAGCATCAACAAAGCTTTTGGTAGCAGCCAACCTAACGAATGCAGTTTCGGTGTGCAGCTAAGCACTCAATGGAGAATATTACCCCAGAGTTATAACATTACGTTTAGACAACTTTGCAAATATATATATATGTTAAAAATACACCCCTGTCCCACTACCCCACCCCATCCACACCACCCCTTTCGATGTAAATTTATGTTGGTACCACAACTTTCAGTCCTAAATAAATGAGGTTGTGTAGGTGTCACGACAAAAAAACACGCAGTCCACGCTGTAATGTGGCTGTGTAGGTAACACGGTAAAAACCTCCCAGTCCACACTGTAAATGTGGTTGGTGTTAGGAAGGGGATCCAGCCGTAGAATACCCGCCAAACAGTCCTATACGAGCAAGACAACCAATCTTGCCTCAAGTGTGAAAATTCCCGTCCAAACCCATGCTAGCGTGGAAGATGGATGTTAAACGATGATGATGATGATGATGATGATTACAGCTTTGTAAAAATATATATATATATATATATATATTTACATATACATAATTATTCTATTATGTGTTCCAGCTGATACGCTGAGGCCATGATGGGTCACTGCAGTTGACACTACACTTCAGGTGTACTTAGCACACAGGGAGGCTGAGAGTAGGAGGTTTGCCAATGTTCTGCGGCGGGAAGATCAGAGGCGTGCGGTGTTCCACATTGCAAGGCAATGCAAATCAGGATGTTGTTGGATATGATGCTGGTGTACTTAATGTCACGAATGGATTGATCAGAAAAAGGAGGCCTGGAAATGTCATTATGAGAGACTGATGAATGTGGAGAACGAATGAGAAATTACCCTCAGTAGATCCGACAGAGGGACCAGCTATTGAGATTGACGAATATAGGGTCCAAGAGGCGATTAAAGAAATGGTAAGGCTGCTGGATCATCGGGGATAGTTGCTGAGATGCTGAAGGCATCAGGGGACGTAGGCACTAAACTGGTTGCACACATCATCAATCAGGCTATATATGGTGGTGTCATACCCAAAGACTGGTGCAGCAGTATTCTCATAAATTGCTACAAAGGTAAAAGGATGCTGTGGAGAGGAGCAATTATAGGGGTATAAAACTGATGGATCACGTTATGAAAGTGGCAGAAAGAATATTAGCACAACTAATTAGAGAAAGGGTCAAACTAGATGAGATGCAGTTTGGTTTTGTATCTGGGAAATGTATAACAGATGCTCTCTTCTTGGTGAAACAATTACAAGAGAGGTTCTTAGAGAAGAATAAGCCACTATACTTAGCCTTTGTTGACCTAGAGAAGGCCTTTGATAGGGTACCCTGATGTGTCATCTGGTAGTCCCTAAGAAAACTAGGTGCTGAGGAATGGCTTGTGAGGACAGTGAAAACTTTGTACAGAGGTGCTGTCAGTAAAGTCAGGGTAGGAATGAGGTTTAGTGAGGAATTCCAGATACAAGTAGGAGTACATTAAGGTTCGATCCTCAGCCCGCTCTTGTTCATTATAGTCCTCCAAGCCATAACAGAGGAGTTTAAGACTGGTTGTCCATGGGAACTTCTCTATGCTGACGATCTGGTTCTTATAGCAGAATCAGTAGAGGAGCTAGAGAATAAATTCTGGCTATGGAAACAGTAGTTGGAAGCAAGAGGACTGAGAGTGAACATAGCTCAGACAAAAGTGTATATAATGATAATCAAAAACGACACCACCATTACCACGGATATATATTATAAACACACAGACACTCATCAATATCTGCTTTTAGGTCGTGCCATCCACCTAATACAAAACGCAACATCCCATACTGCCTAACCAAAAGAATTTGTACCATTGTAGAAGATACGAATACCAGGTACAAACGCCTAACAGAACTAAGAGAATTTTTGCTCAAACAAAAATACCCATCTCTACTTATAGAAAATGGCATACAGCAGGCTATAAAAATACCTATACAACAACTTAGGACAACCCAAGGAAGAAGAAACCAAGAACTGGTCATACCATTTATAATGACACACAACCCATGTCACCAGAATATCTTCAACACTGCCAAAGCAAACCTACCGATCATTGCTCAAAGTAATGAATTAAAAGGCTTAATCACAGATCGATCTTTGACTCTTAGTAAAAGACAGCCGAAAAATTTGAAGCAATTACTAACAAAAGCAAAGTTTGACCTTAACAACAAAGACCAATCCTTCACTGTATCTAAATGCAATGATAGTCGATGCGGCACCTGTCAATCCATACACGCCAGTCAATATATGAAAACAAAAACTGGAAAAATATTCTCAAATGCAAATATGAACTGCAAAAGCAGAAATCTAATTTACTGCATTAAATGCCCGAATTGTGAAGAACTATATGTCGGTCAAACTGGAAATGCACTATCAGAACGTACACGGGTACACCGTCAGCAAATCAGAGACCAAATGTCCGTCAGATACACCTAAGTAACCATCTAGCAACATGTGGTCAGGGAATATTTATAATATTCCGATTCTACAAATTACACAGCCCAAGTGAAATCAAGAGAAAAATCAAAGAAAATAATTTTATTGATAAATTCAAACCCAAGCTAAATGAACAATAATAATGCTTAGGAGTATTACTTCTACTATGACTATGACTACGACCATGTCGACTACGACCACTAACAGCAACAACAACAACAATAATAATAATAAAAGTGATGTTGATGGTGAAGATTACTAGAAAATGCTATTTTCATCATTTCTAAAAATAGCAAAACAATTGATGCTTTGGACAGGATCAATTAGTCGTCATTAAACATGTTCAACCAACCGTGGCGCCGAAACCAATCAGCTTTAGTAATTCAGGGAAACTACACACCGATTGGTCGAAGAACAGTTTGCAAGATTTAGCGTTCTGGAGCCACTTTTAACTGTATATAAGGTACAAAATTTACCCATCTCATTACAGTTGAAAATTGCAAACTTGACTGTCACCATGCATTATGAACCTTAAGATTGCGAAAGCATTAAAGTACTTGTTCAATTAACACTTAACATTTAATATGTTATCATACTATTTCATTATAATACCATTATAAATTTTAAAGGATTGTAAATAAAACGAGTAAATCAGACAAAGTTGGAATTCCTCTTATTAATATAATCTTCTATACACAAAGTCCATCGGTTTGCAACTCGGATCGTGGAGAGGCAGACCGATGCCTTCCGATGGCGTCGTCGGACGCTGGACGGAAGGACCGGTAAAGCTGCTCGGGGTCTGGTTTGGTCCGGACCTCTAGGTGGAGAAGAACTGGAACGAAGTGACGGCCAAGGTGTTTGCACTCACCCAGAAGTGGGCCGAGTGCAAACTATCCTTGAAAGGTCGAGCGGAGGTGGCAAACACTTTTATAGCATCCGCCATCTACTACCGCTTGACGGTCGTGCCTTGTCCAGCCAAAACGCTCGCCAAAATGGAGCGCGCACTCTTCCGATTCCTTTGGAAGAGGCGGGCTCCTTTGGTGAGAAGATCCATCTGCTGCCAACACCCTTCTAACGGAGGGCTGGGGATGCCGTGGTTGACGATGCGCAAACACGCGCTCAGGCTGCGGCATCTCTGCGTATTCCTCACCGGACAACCGGTGTAGGCCCCGTTCGTGAGGCGAGCCTTCCCATGACTCGTCTCGCTGACCGAGCTGCAGTCCTGGGTCAAGCAGAGACCGAGGAAAATGGGCGACTGGCACATCGAATGTGCTCAGGCGCTCACAGCCCTCTGGCAGGCGGACCCGGCGATCAGTGGAGACTCCACTTCGTCATTCTATAGAGGGTTGGTCCGCAGCAAGTGCGACGACGCGCTCGGTGAAACTCTAGGCGTAGAGGAAGATGAACTGGCCAGTCTGTTCGGTAGGACCTTCCGCCTGGGACCGATGGACAACTTCCAAAAGTCCCTGGCCTGGCAGTGCTACCGAGGAGCTCTACCAGTTCGAGACAAGCTCTACAGACATGGGCGCCCGGGCAGGGACCCTGCAAAAAAGATCTGTCCGAGGTGCGTGCGAGACGAAGAAACCGTCGCGCACGCATTCATACACTGCCCGGGCATCACTGACCTGTGGGTCTATGTAGAACGACTATTGTCGCGGGTGGGACCAATCCAGTTGACCACCGAGTCCATTGTCATGATCAAACCGCCACCCTCCTTCAAAAACGAAGGAGAGGCGGTTTTCCTTTGTGTGATAGCTATGGCGAAAGAGGTTGTATGGTGGACAAGGTTGAAAGGGCTGAGGTCAGACACCTTTCTCTCCGGCCAACAACTGATTCTTTTTTTCAAATACCACTTTGGAAGAAGAATCAGGATGGAGAGAGAGGTGCTGTACCCCAGCAAGTTTTATGAAAGGTGGGTGAAAGTGGCGAGAATGGCCCGAGTGAATGGGCCTTCTCTCTATATCAGCCTGTAGGTTGAGGAAAAGGAGGAGGAGAGGAAAGGAGTACAAGCTCTTCGTTATCCTGGAGATGAGGGTTGCACATTTTTTTTCGGGGGTATGTGTTACCCATATAAACTGTCTCCCTCTATTGGGGAAAATCGACTAACTTTTAAATTCCATCTGTGATGACATTTTACACGTTTTTATTGTATGTAAACTTCCCCCTTTGTATTTGTCCCCTTCTTTTGTGCCCCTGTGGCTAATAAAGAAATCTATCTATCTATATATATATATATATATACATATATATATATATACACATATATGTGTATATCATCATCATCATCATCGTTTAACGTCCGTGTTCCACGCTTGCATGGGTTTGGACGGGGGTTTTCCCACTTGAGGCAAGAGTGATTGTCTTGCTCGCATAGGACTGTCTGGCAGGTTTTCTACAGTTGGATGCCCTTCGTAACACCAACCACATTTACAGTGTGGGTCTGGGAGGTTTTTACCGTGTTGCCTACACGGCCACATTACAGCGTGGACTGTGTGTTTTTTTGTCGTGACACCTACACGATCTCATTTGTTTCGGCCTGGATGGTGTGGCACCTACATAACTTTACATAGAAGGGGGCTGTGTGGATGGGGTGGGGGTGGTGGGACGGGGGTGTATTTTGTTAGAGATGCCTACTGACTGTAGTAGGTTTTACTTTGTATTTAGGTAAGGCGGGTCTTCTCTATTACTGAGTACCGCCAAAGGTCTCGGTCCAGTGACATTGTCTTGGTGAGGTGTAAGTGTGTGAGGTCGGAGTTTATCAGCTCGTCCCAGGTTTTTCTGGGTCTGCCTATTCCGTGGCTACCGTCTATCTTTATTGCCCTGCACTTTGTTATACAGCTATCGTCCTTCATGCGCATCACGTGACCATACCAACGTAGCCTTCTCTCTAGTAAACAACATCTGATCCCTCTTATTTCTAATTTTTTCCTTAGTTCGTTTATGCTTTGTCGTTCACGTATATTACTATTACACATCCAGCAGAGCATGCAAGCTTCGTTCCTCTCTAGTCTGCGTATATCCTCTGCACACAATGCCCAGGTCTCACTGCCATGCAACATTGCTGTTCGTATGCAGGCATCGTACAACCTGCCTTTCATTTTTAGGGAGAACCCTTTAGCAGCTAATAGTGGTATAAGCTCTCTGAACTTTTTCCAACCAGTTCTGACTCTAGCTACTGTACTTTCAGAGCACCCTCCCCCACTGCTGATTTTATCACCCAGGTAACGGAAACTGTCCACTATTTTTATAGAACCCTCTGCGCAATTGAAAGAGCTAGTATTTTGTGGGCACTTGCTGTTACTTATTGCACCAGAGCACCGGCCACATGTAAAATCTATGTTCTTAGTTAGCTTACCTGTGATCCCACTACATCTTTTATGCACCCATACTTTGCATTTAGGACATAAAATGGAGTTTCTACCTACGCCTTTCCTATACACCGAGCACGACCATTTCCCAGAAGGGACCGCCGCCTTATTTTCTTTCCTACAAACTAGAACTTTAGTCTTAGCCAGGTTAATTTTAAGGCCTTTTGATTCTAGGCCGTGCTTCCATGTTTGGAATTTCTTCTCTAGCTCGGCCATTGATTCCGCTATGAGTGTCAGGTCGTCTGCGTATAGGAGTTCCCATGGGCAACCGGTCTTGAACTCCTCTGTTATAGCCTGAAGGGCAATAAATATAAAACAATCTCTTCTCAACATATATATGTGTATTAATAAACTTAAATTACCACACTAATAATGGAAAGATATGCTGATGAGAATAGGTACAAATATGCTATAATGAATGTGTCTAAAAGCGACCATAAGTATGTATATATATGTGAAAATGTATATAAATAAGTAAATATATATATATGTTTGATGTGTATAGTTAGATGTAAGTGTATTCATGTATTAAAGTGTTTATATATATATATATATATATATATATATATATATACACATAGACTGGAGTAT
>OZ024740.1:158755245-158770245 GCA_964016885.1 Eledone cirrhosa
ACAGATATATATATGTTTGTATGTATGTATGTATGTGTGTGTGTCTATATATTTTCTATTTTTGTTGAGCGAGAGACTCCTAGTCTTCATTAAGACATCTGTCTAGGAGAAGGTCACTCTGATATAAAACCTGCAACTTCATTTGCATCCAATGATGTAGACCAGTTCTTCTTTTTGGGGCAAATCCATTCGATGTTCAGAGAGTGGGATTGGCCCCATGTAAGGCCTTTCCTCACTTAAAAAAGCTTCAAGCGCAGGCATCACTTGATATGACATTTTTTGCGATGCATGGTATTGCTGGCCATAGGCAAGTCCCTAGCAGGACTAAAACGCCACATCCGTGATGCTCTTGCTTAGGTATCTAGTGATGGCATTACTTGAACTTGAGTTGCAGCCATCACATATATATGTGTGTATGTATGTATGTATAAAGTGCAAGCCCTATGCACGTCTGCGAGACCACTAGCTCTTCTGACTAAGTACTGACTTGATGTGTGATGCTTCATTTCATCTTTATTATACATCACCATTGTATAACATTATCATCATCATACCATCACTACAATGATCATCACTATCATCATCATAGTCACTATACATCACAATCTTCATCATCTTCTGTCGACATATGAGATAGTCCCAAAAGTAAGGGTCTTAATTTTCCTATGTATGACATGGTAATAATACCTTGTTGATTTATATAGGCATATTGGTTATGACTTTGGCTGCACGTACATGCTTGTTTCAACATGATTGATTGAGTCAGTCATGAGTTATTGCTATTTATGTACAGATGTGTTTATAACCTCTGTTATGTTTGCAATGGAGGAAAATATCGAACAATGGTACTCAATCAGATTTTGTGTGAAATTCAACAAATTTGCCACCAATAATTGAATTCTTTAATGCAAGCTTATGGAGATGCCTCTCTATTGTGAAGTAAGGTTTTTAATTGGCTCAAAGCTTTCAAAGAGGGCTGAGAAAATGATGAAAACAAACCTTGTTCTGGATGGCCAATCTCATCAACTGATGAACAAAATGTGGAAGTGGTGTGAGAGTGATGGTGAAAGATTGCTGTTTAAGTGTTAGGATGATTGCATCAGAAATGGGTTTGGAAAAAATGCAGTTTACAGAATTTAAAGGACCATTTACACATGCTAGAAATTTATGCAAAGCTAATGCCCAATCACTTGTCTGTGGAGCAAAAAGCCAACCAGTTGGAAGTCTGTCAGGATTTGCTTGTAAGACTCAAAATTGGGCCAAATGTCTTCGATAAAGTAATAAAAGATGAATCATGAGTGTTCGAGTATAATCTTGAGACAAACTGCTCACATAAACACATACAGGGTGAAAATGATGATTTTCATTTTTTCGACAGCCATGGTATTGTTCACAATGAATGTTTACCCCCAGGGCAGACAGTTAACCACATCTTCTACAATGATGTTTTGGAATGACTATGAAAATGTGTCCAGTGAGTCTAAAAGGACATTGCAGGAGATTGGGTACTGCAGCACAATAATGCGCCTGCTCAAACAGCACTTTCAATGAGAGAATTTTCTTGCAAAGTAAAACATTCCCACTCTTCCACATCCTCCCTACAGCCCAGATCTAGCTCTGTATGATTTCTACCTCTTCTGTGAATTGAAATCGAATTTGAAGGATTTTCATTTTGGGACTGTGAAGTATGTACAAAATGGTAACCGACTAAGGGAAAATGAATCCTGGTACTGTTACGATCAATAGAAAAAACGTTGGAATCACTGTACGACTTCCTAAGGGTCGTATTTTGAAGGAGATAACTTTTAAATTCATGAACATTTAAATAAAAACATCAGTTTTGATTTCCATCTTCTGTTGTATGCAAATTTTTACTCCTCTTTTCTATCATGTGTGTGATGTCTGGAGCAGATGTATGTTGTTGGATATGTGTATTTCTTTCTTGAGTTTGCCCCAATGCATGTGGTTGGTCCCAGATAGGGAACTTTTTAATGGTATTCCAACTGTTATCATTATCATCATTTAATGACTACTTTCCATGCTTGCATGGGTTAGACATGTTGTCACATTATTAGACAAGGCAGTTCAGGAGACTGCATCTTGTTCATATAGAACTGTTTCTGATTTGGTTTCTAGGGCTAGATGCCCTTCCTAATGCCAACCATGGTACTCTGTAGCATGGGTACTTTTTATCGTGGCACCAAAATGATCATCTCATGGTGGATTGGATGTTTTTTAGTCATGTCACCAACACAACCACCTTATAGGGTGGACTGGGTGTTTTTTGTCTGATTACCACATGGCCCCTTTTCAGGGTGGATGTTATTGTTGTTTTTGTTTTGATTGATAAAGTCTATGGTCAAAAATATTCCAGCTGTGACATTCCCACCTTTTTTTTCCACTGATTAAGAATTTATTGATGGACCTCTGTTGGTTTTGACAATGAGTGTTCCGGTTGTTCAATCAAAGAAACAGCCTGCTCATACAATTAACATCTAAATGGCTGAGTATTCCACAGGGAGATTCAATCTAACAAGGCTAATCCTTTTAATTACATGTGCACATTAACCGACAGGTTTTCAAACAGCTTCTGTCTACTCAATTCCACTCCCCCTCCTCTTCACCCTCAACATAAAGTCCCTCTACACGGTCATCCCCCATGCCAAGGGCCCATGTGCCCTCCAATGCTTCCTCAACCTTCACCCTTCTGCTCAACCCTCTGCCTCTGTCAAGATGGTCCTCACCCTGAACCACCTCACCGTCTAGCAACACTAACAAATTCTTCACACACTGGCTCCACCTTACCGGCCAACCATTGAGACGTTAGTTCTTGTTTGATAACCCTCAGATAAACAGGCGAAATTCCAGAGTAACAACACTCACTTTTTTAGCATTAATAATAATTGTTTCTACTTTAGGCACAAGGCCAGCAATCACCCAGTACATTACTGGTACTTTATTTTATCAACCCCGTAAGGATGAAAGGCAAAGTTAACCTCGGCGGGATTTGAACTCAGACTCTAAAGGGATGTAATTTTAGCATTAATAATAATAATAATAATAATAATGATAATATATATATATATATATAAGCAAAATGATTAATGAAAGAGTTACAAGCTGTTAAAACATATCTTTATAAAACTCTTATATATGTTTTGCCTGAGAAGAGCCCCATTGGGCGAAATATATATATATATATATATATATATATTGCCCTTCAGGCTATAACAGAGGAGTTCAAGACAGGCTGCCCATGGGAACTCCTATACGCAGACGACCTGACACTCATAGCGGAATCAATGGCCGAGCTAGAGAAGAAATTCCAAACATGGAAGCACGGCCTAGAGTCAAAAGGACTTAAAATTAACCTGGCTAAGACCAAAGTGCTAGTTTGTAGGAAAGAAAACAAGGCGGCGGTCCCTTCTGGGAAATGGTCGTGCTCGGTGTGTAGGAAAGGCGTAGGTAGAAACTCCATTTTATGTCCTAAATGCAAAGTATGGGTGCATAAAAGATGTAGTGGGATCACAGGTAAGCTAACTAAGAACATAGATTTTACATGTGGCCGGTGCTCTGGTGCAATAAGTAGCAGCAAGTGCCCACAAACTACTAGCTCTTTCAATTGCGCAGAGGGTTCTATAGAAATAGTGGACAGCTTCCGTTACCTGGGCGATAAAATCAGCAGTGGGGGAGGGTGCTCTGAAAGTACTGTAGCTAGAGTCAGAACTGGTTGGAAAAAGTTCAGAGAGCTTATACCACTATTAGCTGCTAAAGGGTTCTCACTAAAAATGAAAGGCAGGTTGTACGATGCCTGCATACGAACAGCAATGCTGCATGGCAGTGAGACCTGGGCATTGTGTGCAGAGGATATACGCAGACTAGAGAGGAACGAAGCTTGCATGCTCCGCTGGATGTGTAACAGTAATATACGTGAACGGCAAAGCATAAACGAACTAAGGAAAAAATTAGAGATAAGAGGGATCAGATGTTGTTTACTCGAGAGAAGGCTACGTTGGTATGGACACGTGATGCGCATGAAAGTCGATAGCTGTATAACAAAGTGCAGGGCAATAAAGATAGACGGTAGTCACGGAATAGGCAGACCTAGAAAAACCTGGGACGAGCTGATAAACTCCGACATCACACACTTACACCTCTCCAAGACAATGTCACTGGACCGAGACCTTTGGCGGTACTCAGTAACAGAGAAGACCCGCCTTACCTAAATATATAGTAAAACCTACTCCAGCCAGTAGGCATCTCTAACAAAATACACCCCGTCCCACCACCCCCACCCCCACCCGATCCACACCACCCCGTTCTATGTAAAGTTATGTTGGTGCCGCGCCTTCGAGGCCGAAACAAATGAGATCGTGTAGGTGTCACGACAAAAAAACACACAGTCCACGCTGTAATGTGGCCGTGTAGGCAACACGGTAAAAACCTCCCAGACCCACACTGTAAATGTGGTTGGTGTTAGGAAGGGCATCCAACTGTAGAAAACCTGCCAGACAGTCCTATGCGAGCAAGACAATCACTCTTGCCTCAAGTGGGACTACCCCCGTCCAAACCCATGCAAGCGTGGAACACGGACGTTAAACGTTGATGATGATGATGATGATGATATATATATATATATATGCATATATATATATATATATATATATATATATATATATATATATATATATATATATATATGCATATATATATATATATATATATATATATATATATATATATGCATATATATATATATATATATATATATATATATATGCATATATATATATATATATATATATATATGCATATATATATATATATATATATATATGCATATATATATATATATATATATATATATATATATATATATATACACGTGTGTGTGTGTATATATATGTGTGTGGAGGCACATGGCTTGTGGTAAGGGTGTTGGACTTACGATCATAATGTCATGGGTTCGATTCCTGGGTTGCATGTTATGTTCTTGAGCAAAACACTTCATTTCACGTTGCTCCAGTATACTCAGCTGGAAATGAGTACCAGCAATAGCTGGGGGTTTAACACTGATGGACTGGCATCCTGTCCAGGGGGGAGTCTTGTATTCTCAGTTGCTTCACGACATGAAACCGAGATAAGTACCAACCAAATGAGCCTTCTGGCTTAAGACAGACTTTAGACTTTTTAGTATATATATATATATATTATATATATATATATATATTATATATATATATATATATATAATGCAGACAGGTAAACAGATATAGTCTAATACACTACCACCACCACCTTTTCTTTTATCCTTTCCTGTCTCATGCTCATTAATGCAATCATCATTATCGTTAACTGAACTATTCTCTCTCTTTCTCTTTCTCTGCCATATCCTTTTTGTCTACCTTCTGCATCTCCCATTCCTCCCTGTCTCCCTCCTCCTTCTCCTCCTCCCTGTCTCCCTCCTCCTTCTCCTCCTCCCTTTCACCATTGGCATTTATTTACTTCTCCATTGCAACATTTAGCCTGAATGTAATAGAAAAAAAAAATTAAATAAGTAAAATAATAAAAATAACAATAATGATTTCAGTATTATTATTGTTATTGTTGTTATTATTACATTTTATTATACAGCAAGAGAAGACACCATTTGCAAGCTCTCCTGCATCATAATAGCTCTTAAGCAACATCTGCTGGTGGGGATTGTGATGATGATGGTGGTGGTGGCGGTGATTATGAAGTTTTGATAAAGGGCTGGGGGTTGCATTGAGTGACAGAGAAAAAGAGGCACCAGCAGTGTGGTAGTGGTAGTGGTAGTAGTAGTAGTAGTAGTAGTAGTAGTTATTGTTGTTGTGGTGGTGATGGTGGTGGTGGTCCTTGCAGGATAGGCTTCAGCATCGCTGTAGTCACTGTCGCTATTCATACATGCACCCACCAGTATCAATTGTTTGTGAGTGGAAGGAAGAATAAGACTTATTATGTCCGGCGCAGACTGAAACACCCCATCCTCCATTGTCAGGACCTGCCCTCTTCCACCTCATCATTAAAAGAAAGAGTGTGTGCATGTGTATGTATGTATGTATTTGATTCTATGGATATATATAAATGTGTGTGTATATATATATATATATATATCTCATCGTTTTTATGCCTGCTTTTGTATGTATATATATATATATATATATATATATATATATATATATATATATATATATATATAACTCTATGTGTTCCACCCGACAGGCTGAGGCCATGGTGGGGCACTGCCATTGACGCTACACTTTCTAGAGCCACCCTTCCTTGTTTGGCCATTGATGCAAAAGGGAGTTAAAGAGCAGGAGGCCTTTGAACCCCAGGCTATTGAAATATGTGGTCCTTATTCTTGATGCAAAGAATGGGACCTTTGGCACTACACAGTAGTGTCCTGTTCACAGGCTGGTCCAGTCCTCAATGCCAAAGTTTGGTGCTAACCCTTCTAGGATCTTTCATATGTATATCACTGTGTATCACTCCCAGTAGCTCACCTCTTTCATTGAGGCAAACCTCTTGGTGTAGCTTCGTTGGATTGCTTCAAGTTCTGTGGTTTGTTTGACACTGTGTGGTGACCACAGCTGAGAGCAATAGTCCAGTCAGCTGAGGAAGAAAGTTCTCCAGAGGACCAACATGGTTTCTGGGTCTCTGATCATGAAAGTCCTCAGAATCCAATCTGCCAGTCATCTGCACATTGCTGTTATTTTGGTTATGTGTGTATGAAATGATGCATCATTGCTCATGTCAATACCCAGGTCCCGTATTGATTTTGACTCTGGGATTGTGATTTCTCCTGGTCCAGTGTACCTTTGTTGTAGTGGCCCAGTGTTTGTGGGTTGATAGTGGCGGGGTTGAAATTTATGTCTATATATATATGTGTGTGTGTATATATATATATGTGTGTGTATATATATATGTGTGTGTATATATTTATATATATATATATATATATGTGTATGTGTGTGTGTGTGTGTGTGTGTGTATATATATACATACGTGTGTGTGTATATATATATATATATACATATATCTGTGTATGTCAGTGTGCGTGTGTGTATATATATATATATGTATTTATATAGACAGTGAAATCTCAGTTCACAAAACTTAATTCATTGCCACCCAAAATGTTCGTAAACCAAAACTATTTTTCCCTTACAAAATCTTGAGAGAGAAATAGTGATAGAGAGCCTGTCTGTGAAAGACAGATTTATATCACCATAGTAACTAAGTACACAGCATGTGATGCTTGCATCTTTGTTACTCAATTACGGAAGACGTTTTTTGTTTAGAAAAATTGTTCATGAACTGATTTGTTCATGATGTGTGGCATTCATGAACCAAGTTTCTACTGTATATATTTATATATCATAATAATAATGAAAATTATTGTGTTCATGTCTGTTCAGCTTTCATGCTTGTATGTGTGGGTTGGGCAGTAGAAGTATATCAAGGGTGAGGGTTTGGAGGGAAGAAAAGTAAGCAGGTTCGAGATGGATGAGGTACGTGGGATATTTAGCTAGGGAAAGTGAATAGGGTGGAGTGAAGAGAAGATTGTTGCAGACTAGTATTTCTTTTACGTATTTTTTTCCTTGCGTGTGGGTGTTCTGCAGTACAGCATGATGCCAGAAATCTCAATCCTGTGTCATCTCCTTTGTGAGGTTTAATTGGGCAAGGTCAGCTTTCATCACTTCATTCCAAGCTTTCCTAGGTCTTCCTCTTCCATAGTTTCCATTTACTTTGAGCACCCTGCACTTTTTTTATACAGCTGTGTTTCTCCATATGCATCACATGTTCATACCACCACAATTTCCTCTCCTGTACACTGCATCTAACCTGTCTTATGCCCAGTTTCTCTCTCAGACCATTGAAGCTTTGCCATTCATGCACACTACACCTCCATCAGATCATGCAAGCTTAATTTCTTTCCAATCTTTGTAGGTCCTCTGCACACAAAGCTTAAGTCTCACTTCCATGCAATATTGCTGTTCATGCACAAGCATCATACAATCTGCCTTCATTTTAAGCAAAAGAATTTTGTAGCTAGCAGAGGTAGTAGCTGTTTGAAATTTTTCCATCCAGTTCTCACTGTGGCTACTATACTTTCAGAACACCCACCTCGACTGCTAATTTGGTCACCTCGCTAACAGAAGCTATCAACTACTTCTACGGAGCCCTTTGAGCATTTAAAGGCACTTGTGAGTTCTTTCTGCTTACTGATCTTGTGCATCAACTACATATAAAACCTACATACTTTGCCAGCCTATATGTATGTGTATGTATACATGTGTATGTATACATGTGTATATGCATATAAAGGTATGCATACTATGTGTGTGTCTGTATATATATACATATATATAAAGGAAAACAGATGTTAAATGATGATGATGATTATATATATATATATATATATCCAACCCCAAATATAACAATGTGTGTGTATGTATATATATATATATATATATATATATATATATATATATATATATATATATATATATATATATATACACACAGAGAGAGAGTGTGTGTAAATATTCTAAGTTAACATTTAACATGTTAACTTAGAATATTTCATATTATTAAAAACTAATAAGAGAGACATGGCCAACACATGCACTCTGTTCGTTAGTTCCCACTCTTCTACTCTATCACCCTGTCTTCTTTATTATGACAAGTATGTGTAGTCTTCAATAATCTTAGCTAAACATCCTTCCCTTATGTCATGACTTCAGTGTTAATTCCGAACTACAAACATTTCTATCTCTCACCTAGTGCTCTGATAACTGCCCTCCCCTTGTCTATTACCACGGAGACAGCCTCATCATTGTCAGCCACCTGCATCGAACTATTACCGCAACCTTTCCTGTCTGCCCCGCGCCCACACCTTTTGTGGAGAGACAAACTTTTGTTAATCTACTTCTGTCTGAGGGCTGTCAGACAAATTTAGGATGTCTATCCTTTTTTCAGTTTTAATGATAGTGACCCTCCTAGGAAGCTGGGCCATCCGAACGAACTAAAAAATTTACAAAAGGAGCACCTCTGATCTTACAGAGAACAAACCTGGAACAATTGTGAATATTTAATGCCATATTCCAAAAAAGAAAACTTCAACAATAACAACTGCTTGGCCACCTTGTCATGTGTGGGCACACATTGACACTCATCACACGATTGCACCAGCTCCATTTTTTTCTGATGTAGAAAATGGGCATTAAACAACCCACACAAAACCAGAAACTCTCCTCTTGTCAAGTTTACAATTTCAGGTGCTGCCAGTATCAATGTTGGCAGGATTAGAGGTGGCGTCTAGAGAGATGGTAGGGTAGGTCAGAAGGAATTGTTATGATGTTACAGTGGTGGTGTGTGCATGTATGTTGTAAGTAAGATGGAGGAATCCTCAGCCAGACTCTGCAAAAACAAAGAACATCATCATCATCATCATTGTTTTTACATTGACTTATCTATGCTGTTGTATGGTACATTTTGAGGCAATGTTTTACAACCATATGCCCTTCCTGACATCAACCCTTTTAGCTGCTTTTTACAGTATACAAGGATATGGTGTACTTATTCTAAACTGGATACACATGGCCTATTGGTCACAGGTACAAATTCTTCTTGGTGGTTAACAGCATTGGAGTAGATACTGCATACTGTTGGCAGAGAAGTGTCTAAATAAAGTAATTAATGCAGTCAGAATATATGACAGAATAATTAAGCTTAGTATAGTCATGGGTAACATGTCAACAGCAGTAGTCTTTGTATATGTTACAACAATTTGGGCTGTCAAATGAGCAAATGAACCATTTATATAAGATCTTGCTGAAAAGAATGATTTCATTGTCATTAATGGACATGTTGAGAAACACCATGATGGCTACCAATGAAGTGAACATGTAAGTATTCATACTCACCAGGAACGCTGAAAATTATATCACTCATCACAGACCACTGATCAGCAATCTCAGAATAAGAGCTAGACAAACCACAAAACATGGCCATCTAGTAAAGGAAGGTACTACATCTAAAAGATCTCTCAGCTATATGTAGATTCAAAAGTATTAGATAATGCTTATGGCATGAAAGTAGATGAGGCAGAACTTTATAACATGCAGAACAACTGGGGGTTTCTATGAAACAACCTGTTTCAAACCACAGACTAGATTTGTTGATTGAACACGGTTCCAGTCACATAGATGGTGACATAGTTGTATAATAGATAGACCATAAAAGCTAAGAGACATGTCAGGACAGGTAGGAAGTAGAGAACTAGATGCTATATCACAACATGTACTTTACAAAAAGACAAGTTGAAACTATATGGTTTGCTGATATTCTGCAAAGATAGAATCAGAAACATGGCATGTTCCAGATAATAAAACATGCCATTGCAAATCAGAATGTTGTTCAAGTGCACAAAATGATAATGGTGTACTTTCCCTCATTGATACTAACAATAAAGAAGCATGGAAAAGTTAGTTCTGAGATGTTGCTAAATGAAGAAAATGTGTGGAAGAAAGAGAGATAAACAGGGAGGAGGGCTACTCCAAGTAGGCCTACTAGAGGAACTAGCAAATAAAGTTGACTGCTATAGAGTCAAAAGAACATGAAGGCAGGAAAAGCAGCTGACCACAAGGGATAGACACTAAAATGATGAAAATATTTGGCAAAGTAGGGTATGACCAAATCACTTGCATAATCAATCAGGTAGTACAGGAAGGTTTCATAACCAATGATTGGCATAGAGATATAATCATCAATTGCTAGAAAAGGAGATGCTTTAGAGAGAAGCAACTACAAGAACATCAAATTAACGGACTAAGTTATGAAAGTAACAGCTAATTTTTATTAGGAAAAGAATTAACTTTGATGAGCAGCAGTTCATGCTTGTGTCAGAATGGGATATCACTTCCTTGAGAGACAACTATAGGAAAAGTTCTTAAGAGCTTGCCAACTTATATCTTGCATTTGTTGACCTGGACAGGGTATCATGCTCAGTAGTTTGACAGAGTATCATGCTCAGTAGATTGACAGGGTATCATGCTCAGTAGTTTGACAGAGTATCATGCTCAGTAGATTGACAGGGTATCATGCTCAGTAGTTTGTTAGTCTCTAAGAAAACTAAGTGTAAATGAATTGCTTGTGAGAGCAGTACAAGCCATGTATTGAGATGCAGTCAGCAAGGTGAATATTACAATTTAGTTTAGCAAAGAATTTAGTGTGCGTATATCCTTCAGGACTCAGTTTTCAGTTCCCTGGGCCATACTACATTTGTTTAAGATTTACTGTCCATTAGAATTTCTGTAAGTTGATAGTGGAGTTCTGATTGTGAAATTTCTAATAGAATTAGAAAAAAATTTCATTTGTTAAGGCAAAACCTAGAATCAAGAGATCTTAAAGTAAATATAGCAAAGACAAACATCTTCATCCAGCTTTATTTAAATTACTCTGATATGAATATAAGGCTATAGAACTGCATATTCAGGTTTCGTAAAACTTTAACCCCTTATAATAAAAGACAGTGTTCATGATTTTCAAATAATTTTGAAAATATGAAATTGGAGGGATTTAGTTATATAACTTATTTTATCATTATTAAGCAGGTGGTTGGCACAATTTAACAAAGGTTTCTACATAAGATTATGATTGAAGCTTTTGAAATAAATATAAACACTTTAAAACAAAGAGTTTTGAATCACAGAACCAGAGGCAGTTTTAGGTTGTTTGGTATCAGAAGACTTAACAACATAACTATTTCATAGCATAATGTTATTATCAGTTGTGTATGTCTGATTTTGTTCCACGGTTATGACTGTTTACTTGTTTATGTAAAGCTAAAAATGATAGATAACAACTCTTTAGGTAGATGAGGTGATACATATATAACAAAGAATATAATTTCAAATATGTTTTCTCCTAAGATGGCGACTTCAGTTTTACCTAATGAGACTTTTACACCATTTCAAGAATCAAATATTTCAGAAAAATACAATTTCAAAAGAAATTATGTATTTCATGTTCTTCATGATATTCCTATAATCTTACAGTTTAGAAAATAACTCTAGAATTCCCATGAGAACTGCTAGTTTATCAAGTGTAATAATATGCCATATGTGTTTGTATATATATATATATATATATATATATATATATATATGATAATAAGTTGATAGGACTAGCATAAGAAGTTTTCCCTGCTAGTACCGGTTGCATCTCAGTGTACTCAATAGGTATATACACACACACACACACACACACACACACACACACACACACACACATATATATATATGGAGGCACATGGCTTAGTGGTTAGAGCATTTGCCTTGCAATCAAAAGGTTGTGAGTTCAATTCTCAGACCGGGTGATATGTTGTTTCCTTGAGGAAGACCCTTTATTTCACATTGCTCCAGTTTACTCAGCTGTAGAAATGAGATGATAGGACTGGGGTCCTTATCATTCCATTGCAAATTGGATGTGTAGGCGCCACAGAAAAAAAGCTCCCAGCACTCACTGTAAATGAGGTTGGTGTTAGGAAGGGTATCCAGCTGTAGAAATCAGCTTGATTTCCTTCCTAACACCAACCTCATTTACAGTGAGTGCTGGGAGCTTTTTTTCTGGAAAACCATTTCTATTGAGTGCTTCCAATCTATTGTAAAACTCTTTCTTTGATTTATTCATTGAACCTTGTTTAACCTTTAAATATATATATATATATATATATATATATATATATACACACACATACATGCACACATGTCCGTAACTCTTTAAAATTTACACACATTTCATTTTCTATCTCTGTCATGTTGCTGCTATAAGAAGTTCACTTTGCAATCATACTGTTCTGTGTTCTAACCCTACATTCACCCCTGTAAATAGTTATTTCATCAAAGTTACTCTTAAATTTAATCCTATATCACATTTGTATATATATATATATGCAGAACATTTACATAATTATATCCTAGAAATAAATTAATACAATGTCATTATTATCTTTAATCACTTCCACATATCTGTAATCAACATGAACTATTGGGTTTTTCATATGCAAACTATTAATTAATCAAAATGCTAATTTCCCAGTTGTTCATGTACCTAGTAATACTGGTATATACAATATATTAATCCTGGACTCCAAAAATTAAATACATTCAATGTAATTGCCATCATTATTGGTGCTATGAGTCTACTAGTGTTTATTATAAAATTATGTCCAGGTTAACTTTGAGATTAATACTGGTCTTGGTTTAGTCAACTAACCATTTCCCCTCACTTTTCTAGCTTTGTACCTATGTTAGTAATAAATATAACATCATGCAAGCCAAGTGAATTAAAGACAACTTAAGCTATATATCTTAAAATAAAAGTATATATCATCTATACTATTTGTTTGTCTTTTGTGGCTGGGTATATAAATAATTCTGTACGTAGATTAGAATTTAAAAAGTCTGCATACATACATGCATACTAACACACACACACACACACACACACACACACACACACACACACACACACACACACACACACACAAGCAGGGTGGAAGCAGTAATGTATGGGTTGGAGTGTGTGTGTGTGTGTGCAGGTGAGTGGTTGTGTGGGGCTGTTGAAATGGTAGTGTGACTGGGTTGTTGATTATAATGATGAAGTGTATGTATATGTGTGTTGATATGAGTATGTTATGTATGTGTGTTTATGCATGCGTAATTATGTGATTGTCTCTCTCTCTCACCGTATATATATATATATATATATATATATATATGTATATGTATGCATGATTGTGTGCTTGCGTGTGTGTGTGGGAGGATGTGTTATGTATGTGTATTTGCAACTGTATGTAAATCTATTTGGTGTTTGAGGAAGACCTGTCTTCTTGAGTACACTTGTTCATTTAAAACCTCATTCTCTCTTTCCCCCTCTCGCTTCATCGTTCATATTTCTGTTTCTCTCTCTTTTCTTTTATTCTTCTGGTTTACCTCTTCAAAGTGTTCTTGATTTCCTTTTTATCTACTCTGCTTAAAGTACTGATGGCTTGTAGCAGCGAACCTTTGAGGATATACACGATATACATGACTGTGTTTGTTTGTATGTATGTATGATTGTGTGTGTACATACATATATATGTGTGAGTCTGTGTATGTGTGTTGGTATCATATACAGAAGCCAGAGTTGAAGGAGTGCTGGGCAATGCATTATCCACCATGAAGCACTGTTTGTGATATGTCTATCCCACCAAAAGCACTCTTAACCCTTCCGATACCAAACCGGCTGAACCTATCTCTGATTTTATGATACAAAACTACTCCTTTTAAATTGTTCAAACTTTCATTATCAGCCTTCTTATTCCACAGTCTCAATCCATTTAGATTCCTTAACACATTTCTTCCCTACTCTTACACTCTATAGACATCGCATGTCTGTACCAGCATGACCTCCTCTTTTGCTGACTACATTCCTCTTGAACGTAGTTTTTTTCTCTCTTACATCATTCATGTACCCTAATAGAGCATAACGTGCTCACCTCATATGTTTTCCACCTTTTTATATCCTACATATTACATTGTTGATGTGACTTAGAAAACAGAAGGTATCAAGTACTCTCACACACACACATCATCATCATCATCAATATTTGAGGCATGTTGGGTCATGTAACCACGTCTTGTTCATACAGATATATATATGCGTGTATACACACACACACGCACACGCACACGCACACACATACATGTACATACCATAAAGTGGTCATGTTGGTGATATGGCAACCCCCCCTCTCCCCAAAACGCCCAGTCCACACAGTAAAGCGATCATTTTGGTGCCACACTGTGAAGGTGGTTGGCATTAAAAATGGTATCCAGCCATAGAAACAAAGCCAGAAACAGTTCTGTATGAGCCAGATATGGTCATCTGATCTCATTTATCTCACTATGGCACAGCTTGTATCACCAATGT
>OZ024740.1:158787745-158790245 GCA_964016885.1 Eledone cirrhosa
TCTGTAGGTCACACTATAACCACACAATACTAGAAGGTGCCATACCAAAAGATTGGTGCAGTAGCATCATTGTCAACTGCTACAAAGGTAAAGGCAATGCACTAGATAGAGGAAACTATAGAGGTATAAAGTTGATGGACCAGGTCATGAAAGTAACAGAAAGAGTTATAGCACAGCTGATTAGGGACCGGGTGAAAATAGACAAGATGCAATTTGGGTTTGTACCAGGAAGATGCACCACTGATGCCCTCTTCCTTGTGAGGCAATTACAGGAAAAGTACCTAGCTAAAAGTAAGCCACTCTACTTGGCATTTGTCGACCTTGAGAAAGCCTTTGACAGAGTTCCACGTGCTGTAATCTGGTGGGCTCTTAGAAAACTAGGAGTAGATGAATGGCTTGTGAAAGCAGTACAAACCATGTATAGGGGAGCAGTCAGCAAAGTTAGGATTAGAAATGAGTATAGCGAGGAATTTAGCGTACAGGTTGGGGTCCACCAGGGCTCTGTTCTTAGCCCTCTCCTGTTCATCATAGTCCTGCAGGCAATAATGGAGGAGTCTAAGACCGGATGCCCATGGGAACTCCTGTATGCTGATGACCTCGCACTCATAGCTGAATCTATGGTAGAACTAGAGAATAAATTCCAAACTTGGAAGCAGGGACTAGAAAGAAAGGGTCTCAAAGGCAACATGACAAAGACTAAGGTCCTTGTAAGTAGACGAGAAAACAGAACCCAGATCCCCTCAGGGAAATGGCCTTGCTCAGTATGTAGGAAAGGTGTAGGTAGGAACTCCATTCTCTGCCTTAAATGCAAACAATGGGTACACAAAAGATGTAGCGGGATCTTAGGAAGCTTAATTAAGAATGTAGGATTCACATGCAGCAGCTGTGCTGAGACAGCAAACAGCCACAGGAAACAAGTACCACCAATCTCTGGGAGGGCTCTGTAGAAACAGTAGACAGCTTCTGCTACCTAGGTGACCGAATTAGCAGCGGAGGTGGGTGTTCAGTAAGTACAATAACTAGGGTAAGAACGGGATGGAAGAAGTTTAGGGAACTACTACCACTGCTAATTGCAAAAGGCTTCTCCCTCAGAATGAAAGGCAGACTGTATGATGCGTGTATCCGAACAATTACACCTCTCAAAGGCAATGACACACGACCGTGACTTCTGGCGTCACGCAGTAATACAGAGTACCCGACCTCCCATGGGTACAAGCTGAAGCATATAGACAATATCCCCCCACACCCCCCACCGCAAGGTGGTCGTGGAGGTGCCATGGCAAAAAAGCACCCAGCCCACACTGTAAAGTGAGCGTGTAGGCGCCACGAAAAAGCACCCATCACTCACTGTAAATGAGGTTGGTGTTAGGAAGGGCATCCAGCTGTAGAAATCAAACCAGATCAGTTCCTGTATGAGCAAGGCATGGTCAGCTGACCAGACACTGCCCACGACATAACAACCCGTCTAATCCATGCTAGCGTGGAAGAACGGACGTAAAACGGTGATGATGATGATGATGATATATACATATATATATATATATCATCATCATCATCATCATCATCAACGTTTAACGTCCGTGTTCCACGCTTGCATGGGTTTGGACGGGGGTAGTCCCACTTGAGGCAAGAGTGATTTTCTTGCTCGCATATATATATATAGATATATATATTTCGTTTCTGAATTTGTTTAGCAAGATTCTTTATCTGAAAACGTGTGTTGAAACTGATATTGTTATACTTTGGGAGGGTCATGTTGCCAATAAGAAACACACGCACCAGTTGCTTTCACTTCAATTTATTATAATAAATTTATAAATTTAGGAATTTATAAATTTCTGGTTGGTTGGTTCCACAACCAGATGGTTGTTTATATATTGTCAAAGTTCTTTCGTCACACATTCTGTGACCTCTTCAGGGTATTCTTTTCTTTGTTTTTGTGCCTCTCTTTTGTTCTGTGCTACGCCATCTTGTTTCTGTGTGTGTGTTGTGTGCTCAGTCTGCGCATATATTCGTTTATTTATTTGTTTATTTACATGTTACAGGTTGCTTGTTTGTTCTATGTGCGTGTGTGTTTTCATTTTCTCCTTAATTGTAAGTTGTGATGTTGCTGTTCCACTCATGTTTTCTATTTAATTTTGGTTGTAATTCTTTTATGTTTATTGCCTCTGTGATTTGTCTAAACATTGCGTCTTTTAATATATACATATATATACACATTCATTTCATTTCATTAATTCATTTCATTTTACGTCCGCTTTTCCCTGCTTGCAAGGGTGGGACGGGAACTGATTCTGGCTTGATTTCTACAGCTGGATGCCCTTCCTAACACCAACCTCATTTAAAGTGAGTGCTGGGTGCTTTTTTGCCGTGGCGCCTACACGTCCACTTTGCAGTGGAATGATAGAGAACCCAGTCCCTATCATCTCATTTCTACAGCTGAGTAAACTGGAGCAATGTGAAATAAAGTCTCTTGCTCAAGGAAACAACACATCACCCG
>OZ024740.1:158795245-158812745 GCA_964016885.1 Eledone cirrhosa
ACAGTTGGGTGCCCTTCCTAACACCAACCACATTTACAGTGTGGGGCTGGGAGGTTTTTACCGTGTTGCCTACACGGCCACATTACAGCGTGGACTGTCTGGCGGGTTTTCTACAGCTGGATGCCCTTCCTAACACCAACCACATTTACAGTGTGGGGCTGGGAGGTTTTTACCGTGTTGCCTACACGGCCACATTACAGCGTGGACTGTGTTTTTTGTCGTGACACCTACACGATCTCATTTGTTTCGGCCTGGATGTTGTGGGACCAACATAACTTTACATTGAAAGGGGCGGTGTGGATGGGGTGGGGGTGGTGGGACGGGGGTGTATTTTGTTAGAGATGCCTACTGACTGTAGTAGGTTTTACTTTGTATTTAGGTAAGGCGGGTCTTCTCTATTACTGAGTACCGCCAAAGGTCTCGGTCCAGTGACATTGTCTTGGAGTGGTGTAAGTGTGTGAGGTCGGAATTTATCAGCTCGTCCCAGGTTTTTCTGGGTCTGCCTACTCCGTAGCTACCGTCTATCTTTATTGCCCTGCACTTTGTTATACAGCTGTCGTCTTTCATGCGCATCACGTGACCATACCAACGTAGCCTTCTCTCGAGTAAACAACATCTGATCCCTCTTATTTCTAATTTTTTCCTTAGTTCGCTTATGCTTTGCCGTTCACGTATGTTATTATTACACATCCAGCGGAGCATGCAAGCTTCGTTCCTCTCTAGTCTGCGTATATCCTCTGCACACAATGCCCAGGTCTCACTGCCATGCAACATTGCTGTTCGTATGCAGGCATCATACAACCTGCCTTTCATTTTTAGGGAGAACCCTTTAGTGGCTAATAGTGGTATAAGCTCTCTGAACTTTTTCCATCCAGTTCTGACTCTAGCTACTGTACTTTCAGAGCACCCTCCCCCACTGCTGATTTTGTCACCCAGGTAACGGAAGGTGTCCACTATTTCTATAGAACCCTCTGCGCAATTGAAAGAGCTAGTATTTGTGGGCACTTGCTGCTACTTATTGCACCAGAGCACCGGCCACATGTAAAATCTATGTTCTTAGTTAGCTTACCTATGATCCCACTGCATCTTTTATGCACCCATACTTTGCATTTGGGACATAAAATGGAGTTACACCTTTCCTACACACTGAGCATGGCCATTTCCCGGAAGGGACCGTCGCCTTATTTTCTTTCCTACAAACTAGAACTTTAGTCTTAGCCAGGTTAATTTTAAGCCCTTTTGATTCTAGGCCATGCTTCCATGTTTGGAATTTCTTCTCTAGCTCGGCCATTGATTCAGCTATGAGCGTTAGGTCATCTGCGTATAGGAGTTCCCATGGGCAGCCGGTCTTGAACTCCACTGTTATAGCCTGAAGGGCAATAATAAATAGTAGGGGTGTGTGTATATATATATGTATGTCTCTATGTCCCACGGTTGGGTCGTTGGCGACTAAACTGGCAACCCCACCAAGGTTTCTTGGTGAGGAGGGTGACTTTGGACATCCTGCAGGACTAAAAACAAAACCTGTCAAAGGGCAAAGGAACTCTTAAGAGTCAATGGCCATCCAAAATCACTGGGAGAGATGACCCTTTAGCCTTTGTCAAGGCAGAATTCTAGGAGAAGGAAAACTCTGATATAACACCTGCAACCCTGATGGTATCCAATGATGTTGACTTGTTCTTCTTTTTGGTAAATATCATCTTGGTTAAGAGAGTGGGACTGGCTTTGTGCAGTGTCTTTGCTCACTATAAAAGCTTCACGGCACAGGCATTGCTTTATATCTGGAGATCTCTCTGCACTTGTCGTCACATGGTACCATGTGCCCATCACTATGTGTCAATAATTGTCACAAGTGTAGTGTTTGTACCAGAGTTTTCAAGTCGCTGGCTGGACTAAAAAGTCACACTCGTTCAGCCCATCGGTAGGGGTTCTCCTACATGGATATAAATTAGTGGCTGTACTCGAAAACCAGTTGGCAGCCACACCATGTCTCTATATATGTGTGTGTATATATGTATATATATGTGTGAGTGTATATATATATATATATATACTCTCTAGCTACCTCATCCTTGATTTTCTGCTGACTAAATGTGAGTGAACCAAGAGGCTGTCCTTCTCTGCTTATCACCACATAGCTACCTATAAAATTTATTAACAAAACTCACAGAATATATCACAAAGTCACCCCTGATTCTAAATGGTTGTTCTAGTTTAGTATTACATACCTTAACTGGTTTTACTGCCAGACATTTGGTTGTCTATACAAATATATAGACATATTCTATACATCATATAGATCTTCCTACGTACATCACTTTTCCTTTGAACATTCAATTTTGTTTGGAGCTTTGCGTTATGTAGTGTATCTTGGACAAATATGACCTGGCAGTACTTATCCCTTTCCAAGCTTCCTACAAACATACATTACAAAATAGTAAGAAAGATAACAATTGTAGTCAAGTGCTTCCTAAACAGATTAATAAATTTACATTTGTGCTCACAAACACTGGAACACTTGGTTATCTTGCTAGGTATTTAAGTAATAGTCTAGGAAAAGTGACTAATACGCACTCTACAAACACAGTCGCTAAGGGGAACAGTGAAAATGTGCACGATTTTTCTGAAATTCAACATACAGTTTTTTACTGTTGTTATTTTCTAAATTCCACTGATGAAGCTTTTCTTTGTCAGTTGAAAGAAACCTTATGTTTAAAAGTTTTTAAAAAATGCTTTCATATACTCCCACATAATTTCATAAATGTATGTATGCTTATGGATATAGTGAAGATACTCAGAAGTGGTGATGTTGTTGGATTCGGGATCATAACACTGTGGATTTGACACTCAGACCAAGCAGCACATTGTATCTTTGAGCAAAGCTTTTTCATTTCTTGTTGTTCTTGACTACTCATCTAAGAAATTGAGTACCAGTTGCATGAGCAGCAGTTGAGGCTTTACCTTGCATCAGGTTAGTATCCCATCCAGTGATGAAGAAAAGGATCTTGTACTCACAGTTGCTTAATGCTACATGAAACCAAGATCAACTCTGGTCTGATATGTTTCTAGTCTCATGCGAGACTAACTTTCAAATACCTATGCATACATGTAAACATATATAGGTCAGTTGACACAGTTGACATCTCTTGCAATACCTTCATATCCACCCTGGCCTGAAAAACCTACCTAAAGTTTTCAATAAACTTAAAAATAATGTATATGGGTCTGGCATTCTACAAGACCAGCAATTTTTGTTGGGAGAGGAGAAAGTCAATTAAATTGACTGGTAACTTATTTTATCAATCCAGGAAGAAATGCAAAGCTGACCTCGACAAAATTTAAACTCAGAATATAAAGAGCTTGGAACAAATACTGTATACAATTTGTCTGACATTCTATTGATTCTACCAATCCAGTATTTCACTTCAAATCAGAAACTATCAACTTATACTTATTCATTGAATCATGTTATAAATACTAGAACATGGCCGGATGGTTAAGAAGTTTGCTTCTTAACCATTAGGTCAGAGGTTTAATCCAACTGTATAGCATCTTGAACAAGTGCCATTAACCATAGCCTTCAATCAACGCATGTTTTGTGAGTGGAATTGAGTAGATGGAAACTGTTTGGAAGCCCGCCAGAGGCACTATACCTGCAATTCAAAGGTCTAACCTATTCACATACTGTGTCAAACTGAATCTCCCTGAGAATTATGTTAATGTATCTGCAGAATGCTCAGCCACTTACATGTTAATTCCATGAGTAAGGTGTTCCATTGTTTGAACAACTGGAGTACTAATTATCAAAATGGAGGTCCATTCAATGTAATACCCATTATTTATGTACACATTAATCATTTATACAACTTCCACAAATATGTATAGCTCCTATCTCACATAAAATCACTACATAATCAGTCTGTTTTTCTAATGCATCTTAAAACAATCTATAAGCCTCTATATCTAGATTTTGTCAATCTAGAGAAAGCCTTTGATAGAGTACCCTGATCAGTCATCTGGTGGTCCTTAAGAAAACTAGGTGTAGAAGAGTGTACATGCTATGTACAGAGGAGCTGTAAGTAAAGTAAGAATAGGAAGTGAGTTTAGTGAGGAATTCAAGGTACAGGTAGGAGTGTATCAAGGTTAAGTTCTTAGCCTACTTCTGTTTATCCTAGTCCTTCAGGCCATAAAAGAGGTCCTCATAGCTGAATCCGTGGAAGAACAAGAGAATAAATTCTTGTTGTATAAACAGAACTTAGAATAAAAAGGACTGAGAGAAGTTTTAGCAAAACAAAAATTTTAATAAATAGGAAAGAAAATAGGGCACCGATTTCATCAAGGAAGTGATATGTAGAAAAGGAGTTGGCATGAACTCTATATGATGTACACAATGTGAATCTTGGGTACACATGATGTGTAGTGAGATAAGTGGCAACTAAGTGGAAAGGATGACTTTGTATATAGTAGATGTTTAGGGTCAATTAATAGTAAGAGTGCCAATAATGATAATAAAATATATAACAAATCTTTTCCAATCCCAAGAAGGATCCATAGAATTGGTTGATAGCTTCTGCTACCTAGGTGATATGATTAGCAGTGGAAAGAGTGCTCCAGGAACATAGTGTCAAGAATAAGGACAAGATGAAAGAAATTTTGAGAACTACTACCTCTGTTGACTACAAAAGCTTTCTCCCTACGAATAAAAGGTCAGCTGTAGGTGAAGTGCGATGCTGCATAGTAAAGCGACATGAGCAGTGAATGCAGAGGAGATGCAAAGGCTAGAGAGAAATGAGTCAAACAGGCTTCAATGGATGTGCAGTGTTAATGTTAGAGAACGACAAAGCATGGATCAACTGAGAGAGAAACTGGGTATAAGAGGAATCAAATGTAGTGTCTAGAAGAGGAGACTGCATTTGTATGGACACATGGATGATGATTGCTGGGTAAAAAGGTGCCAAATAATCCCAGTGGAAGGAAGCCACAGCTGAGAAGATCAAGGAAGATCTGGATGGAAGTGGTGAGCGCTGATCTCAAATCGCTGAAGCTGAGAGAGGAGATGACAATGGAACGCAACAAGTAGAGAGATGCTGTATATGAAAGTATGGAACAAGGACATAAAATGATGATATATAGGAAACCAAGCCAAAACTAGCCCTGTGTGAGCGAAACAGTTCTCCGACCTGATCTCTCCCAAAGGATAGCCTGTCATACCCATGTTAGCGTGGAAAATGGACGTTAAATGATAATGATGTTGACGATGATATATGTGTATGTATATATATATATATATCATCATCATCATCATCGTTTAACGTCCTTCTTCCACGCTAGCATGGGTCTGGATATATATATATATATTTATATATATAACAAAAGCAATTACTCAAGTTAAATAAAGAGTTATGCCAATAATATTGTGCTGATTATCATATATCATGCATATGTTGTCACTACAATAATAGATCAGTAAAACATCATCGCTTCCTTAATCATTTTCCGTCTTCTCCGACGACTCAAATAAACACAGAAATAACCAATAATCCTTGAGTTAAAAATCAGACTATAATATGCATATTAATTATCATCATCATCATCATCATCATCATCAGGTTTAGCGTCCGTGTTCCACGCTTGCATGGGTTTGGACGGGGGTTTTCCCACTTGAGGCAAGAGTGATTGTCTTGCTCGCATAGGACTGTCTGGCAGGTTTTCTACAGCTGGATGCCCTTCCTAACACCAACCACATTTACAGTGTGGGGCTGGGAGGTTTTTACCGTGTTGCCTACACGGCCACATTTACAGCGTGGACTGTGTGTTTTTTATCGTGACACCTACACGATCTCATTTGTTTCGGCCTGGATGTTGTGGGACCAACATAACTTTACATTGAAAGGGGCGGTGTGGGTGGGGTGGAGGTGGTGGGACGGGGGTGTGTTTTGATAGAGATGCCTACTGACTGTAGTAGGTTTTTACTTTGTATTTAGGTAAGGCGGGTGTTCTCTATTACTGAGTACCGCCAAAGGTCTCGGTCCAGTGACATTGTCTTGGAGAGGTGTAAGCGTGTGAGGTCGGAATTTATCAGCTCGTCCCATGTTTTTCTGGGTCTGCCTACTCCGTGGCTACCGTCTATCTTTATTGCCCTGCACTTTGTTATACAGCTGTCGTCTTTCATGCGCGTCACGTGACCGTACCAACGTAGCCTTCTCTCGAGTAAACAACATCTGATCCCTCTTATTTCTAATTTTTTCTTTAGTTCGTTTATGCTTTGCCGTTCACGTATATTACTATTGCACATCCAGCGGAGCATGCAAGCTTCGTTCCTCTCTAGTCTGCGTATATCCTCTGCACACAATGCCCAGGTCTCACTGCCATGCAGCATTGCTGTTCGTATGCAGGCATCGTACAACCTGCCTTTCATTTTTAGGGAGAACCCTCTAGCGGCTAATAGTGGTATAAGCTCTCTGAACTTTTTCCATCCAGTTCTGACTCTAGCTACTGTACTTTCAGAGCACCCTCCCCCACTGCTGATTTTGTCACCCAGATAACGGAAGCTGTCCACTATTTCTATAGAACCCTCTGCGCAGTTGAAGGAGCTAGTATTTTGTGGGCACTTGCTGCTACTTATTGCACCAGAGCATCGGCCACATGTAAAATCTATGTTCTTAGTTAGCTTACCTGTGATCCCACTACATCTTTTATGCACCCATACTTTGCATTTGGGACATAAAATGGAGTTTCTACCTACGCCTTTCCTACACACTGAGCATGGCCATTTCCCAGATGGGACCGCCGCCTTATTTTCTTTCCTACAAACTAGAACTTTAGTCTTAGCCAGGTTAATTTTAAGCCCTTTTGATTCTAGGCCGTGCTTCCATGTTTGGAATTTCATTATATTTATTATTAATGTAGCTTGAGTGAGGTTTTTTAATATTTTTTATTTGTTTCTTTTCTTTTGTTTAATTTTGCAGAAATATGCTAGAAGAATAAAACAATTTAACTTTCATATTTGCTATTTGTTGTATTATATGTAGGCCGTGACAGTCAATAAAATGGAAAATGTTTTTTTTGTATGGTTTAGTACCAAATGGTCCACAGCCCGGTGGCTGGTGACCGCTGCTCTAACTGATACTGCTATCCATTTGCTCTTATCCAATTAATAATTGTTTCTAACATTGGCACAAAGCCAAGAATTTGGGGGCAGGGAAAAGTTGATTATATTGACCCCAGTACGTAACTGGTGCTTTATTTTATCAAAGCCAAAAGGATGAAAGATGAAGTTGATGTTGACAGGATTTGAACTTAGTGAACCAGAACAAATATTTAGACATTTTTAATCCGATGCTCTTACGCCTCGCTCTCTCTCTCTCTCTCTCTCTCTCTCTCTCTCTCTCTCTCTCTCTCTCTCTCTCTCTCTCTTTATCTATCTCTCTCTCTCTTTCTCTCTCTCTCTCACACACACACTGATATATATTTCTCCTGGCTTATGTGTACATAAATGAGTATGTCTGTATTTCTCACAGTCTGTAATGGAATTATAGAATTAGGTACTTCCGTTTCTTGGTTGGTCTGTGGCAGAACAGAACTAGCTATGTGTATTTTTTTTTTTGCCTTTATTGTTTCTATGAGAGACATGTTTGTGTTTATGTGCATAAACATGTTAGTGTGTGTGTGTGTGTATTCCAGTTGTCTGTGCTGTTGCTGCTGCTTTTGTTTATACCCCCGTTAGCCCAGATCACATGAGCCTATGATCAAAGGCATTCTTGCTTTCATGTCTTTTTAGTATTTGCTAAGAACCCATGTCTACATTATCCAACATCATCCATTTTTTTTTAATACAGTAGAATGTGATTTGAGGGAGATTTGGCTACCATTTCTAGTATTCTAAGCAACCACATACAGACATGTTGTTATTATTAGCAGAAATGATGTGGAGTGAAGGCATGGGGTTAGAGTTTTCTTCTCATGTTCATATGGTTATGAGATTGATTCCTGGAAGTATGTTGTGTCCTTGAGCAAGACACTCTTTCACATTGCTGGCAAAAACGAGTTGCATCTGTAATTCAGAGGGACAGATTTTTGTTGCACTGAATCTATGGAATGCTCAGCCATTTGCATCTTAATTTCCCAATCAAGCTCTTCAATTTATTGAGTCAACTGGAACACTGGTCATCGGAGGTTACAGAATTCCAATAAAAATAAGTTGTTCTGCGATGAGGAAATTTATGTGAAACATTTTTTCCCCATGTTCTTTGGTATCTAAGGCAAAGGCAATAGATTAACATAATCCTCTCAGTTTTTTTCAGTCCTTTACATTATGAGGTCAATTTTGCTTTTTATTCTTCTAGGGGTTGATGAACTACTGTAACAGTTAGTTACGGGATTAATTTAAATCAACTGCTGATCTGTGTCTTCATGTAGTGTGCTATCTGTATGTATGGGCCCGTAACTCTTGATAGAGTCGTAGGTAGAGTCATACAGATGACTTCTTCTGGAGAAAGATAGAAAGTGAGAGAGAGGAAATGAGAAAGCGATATAGAGGAAGAATCAACCCCAGTACTAGACTGGTACTTTTTTTATCAACCTCCAAGGGATGAAAGGCAAAGTTGACCTCAGCAGGATTTGAACTCAGAGAGTTGGAACGAATACCCTAAAGCATTCTATCTGTTCTAATGACTCTGCCAATTCACCACCTAGTATGCTATAAGGATACAGCAAACTCTAAAATCTCTACCCAACGGTGGTGCTCAAATAACAAGTGAAGTGTCACACCCATTGGTGTTCCTTGTTGTCACATCAATATTATCTATCTGTAACTCCTTATATTACTGTCAACAATACACACATATACATCCTATTATTTAGTCATACATACACACCATCTATTGCTCTAAAAAAGTGAAGTTGTTGCTATTATGGCTAACACCTGTGTAGGTTTAGTTTGCATCTTATATGTCACTACGGCGCCCATACAACACCATCTGGAGTTACATGTCCATAATATAATGTTAAATTATTATAATGATGGCATTGTTATGCAAAGCGTTGTGTTTACAGGACTACTTTTCTTTATAATATATCTATCCCAGGTTCATGCTGGTACTCATTTCATTTCAATTGAACAAACTGAAGCAACATGAAAGTAATTGTCTTGATCAAAGGCACATCACGCTGCCTAGTCAAGGAATCAAATCCACAACCTTATGATTGTAAACTGCTAAATGGAGTATAAATTCAGAAAAATAGTTAAGAATCCACACTGTAAATGTGGTTGGTGTTAGGAAGGGCATCCAGTTCTAAAAATCCTGGTCAAATTCACAGTGCCGTCTGAGCAAGGTATGGTGTGGCCAATATGGTCAGACTTGTCTCATGATGTGAAGAACCCATCTAACCCATGCAAGCAGGGAAAATGGACGTTAAACAGTTATGATGATGATAATCTATTTGGTTGATAAACCTGTTAAAAAATGGCTACCACCTCCCTCAAGTTAAATCCAGCTGTCAGAAAAGAAGACACATTCAACAATGTTCGGGGCACACAGTGCCTGAAAAAAGATAGTTTGGTAATGGCTGGATCAGTTTTGTTCTTAGGTCTGCTGAATCACAGCCCTAACCAGGAATAGTGCCATCACCACTATTCATGGTTAGGGCTAGAATTAGTTGTAAGCTGCAAATTGTTTATTTTTATGTGTCTAAAAGATTTCCTGAACACTGACCTATAGTACATACAAGCATACTGGTATGGACTTACATAGACATAGTTGGTTTCACAAATAGCATACACACACATGCACACCAAGTCCGAACACAGAAGAGCCAAACTCCCACTATCATAGCCTTCATTTCTCCAATCCTCCCCATGTCCCACTATTATGAGTAAATAGGCTGCCCCACGATCCCGGCAGACAGAATAGAGAAAGCGTTTCCCCAGAGCATGGTGAGGGATATGCACTGGAAGAGCCATACCAGCTCGTGAGGCTCACACCTGCTCTGTGCCTCTGGTGGTGAGTAGGGAGGTGGCCCTAGGTGTTAGGAAGGGCATCCAGTTGTAAAAATCCTGGTCAAATTCACAATTCCATCAGCAGTTCTATTAGCGCCATCATCATATCAGCAACCACTACAGCCCTTCATTAGCTTAACTTAGTATTGCTCAACCACCACCACCCCACCCTCTTTGCTTCCTTTTACACTCCTACTACTATAACTTCAGTTACCAACAACTACCACCACCATCACTACTACCACCACAGCCAACACCAACACCACTACTGCTATTGGTTTGATGGCATCAGTTTTCACCTCAACTCCCCACCCGCCACCACCACCACTACCATCATCATCATCACTTCCGGTTGGTTGTACTTTTATCTTCCACCTTCTCACCACTGCCACCAACACCATCACCAAGGAGGCCAGCTCCTTAACATAACTATTACTACCTCCCCTCCCCACTAACACTATCAATGGTTGGCTGGGCCTACTACTCTTTCTGACGCCCCCCCCCCCACCACCACTACTATCATCATCATCACCACCATCACCACTGGCTGGCTGCACTATTACCCTTCCATCACCATCACTACCACTACCATGATTATCACCATTACTCCTCACTTAAACACTATCACCATCATCAAGACCACCACCAACACCAACAACAACAACTCCAATGGCACCAACATTCTTCTGAACTTAACATTTAGTTTCCTTACCTTTCTGCCACAACTATCCCATTGGCTGGGCTTATTTCTACTCTAACCCATATGACCATCTTCCTCTCCCTTGTTTTACTCTATATTTATTAAATTGTTAGAGCATCAGGTGTGATGCCTTGTGGTATTTGTTCCTGCCCATTGCATTCCAAGTTCAAATCTCACTGAGGTCTACTTGAGTGGTAGACTTAATCCTCTTGACCCTTGAAACCCTTTAGCAAAATCCACTTTCTTGTAAGTATTTAAGCCAGGTTTCTGATTTGGAGACAACTTGAAAAATGTCACAGTCCTTTTCCTCATGCTCCTTTTGTTCAATATCTACCTCACTGCTACCATCACCATCATCAAAAGACACTCTACTTTGTTACTCTGCATGCTAAAACAGTTAACCTAATCTCCCTCAAATCACACTCTACCAGTACATTACTGGTACTTTATTTTATCGACCCCGTAAGGATGAAAGGCAAAGTTAACCTCGGCGGATTTGATGATGTCCAAAAATATGGGATGGTCATAGTTTAAACATATTTGATCATATGACCGTTCCATCAGGGTTTACCTAGGGCTAAAGAACAACAACTTCTGATCATGTTTTTTTAGACATAGTATATCCAGGACTACATTTATCCAATGGGTTTTTTTCTTTGTGGTTTGAGTGAAATTTACGTTTGTTTTTCGCAGGTGTAGTGACCAAATAAAGATAATTTGTCAGCTTGTGTTGAGAATTTAATAATAGATGAGATGACACAAACTAATTTCAGTTTCAAAATATTGTATAATCTCACAAATTGATAACCTGAGAATGTCTAAGCAATCATCATAAAAAAAAAAAAAAAAATACATATGTATATATATATATATATATATATATATATATATATATATATATATATATATATATGGGTGTGCTTAAAAATCTAAAGACAAGGGAGATTATTCCAATTACCTCAGTTGATTGATATTGTGTTGGATAATATCAACAATGCAAATTGAAGTGGATCAGGTCTTTAACCCTTTAGTATTCACATTACTCTATATATATCTATTATACTTTCATGGTAAAGGCTTTACCTCACATAATTATCTCACATAATATCGAATCTATGAGATTTTGAAAGTATTTATTTTGAGAACAATACCTTAACATCAGTTTGAGTAACCAGTTGCAACAGAAAAAGGTAGAGAATTCTGGCCGGTTTTGGCCAGTTTGAACATTAAAGGGTTAACCCTTTTACACCATATTTCCAATGAAAGACACTGCCTACGATTTTTAAATTTTTTAAAAAGTAATCAGCAACTTAGAGGGATTCAATAAGTTGGTGTTTGTTTAATATAAGAAATCATTATGAAGCTGTTTGGAATATAGCAAAAGCTCTTGGTAAAAATCACGATGGAAATATTTTATATAGATATAAGGGCTTTAGAACAAACAGTTTTGTATCATAGGACCCATGCATATTTCAGACAGTTTTATATCAAAACAGTTAAAATATAAAAAACGAGGGCAATTTATCCAATTAGATCATCATCATCATCATCATCATTTTACTTCCATTCTTCCACACTAGCATGGGTTAGACGGGTTGTCCTGTTGTGGGCAATGCCATTGGCAGGATTAAGAGTCATCTATATATATATATATATATATATATATATATATATAATATATATATATATATATATATATATATATAGTGTGTGTGTGTGTGTGTGTATGTGTGTATTGATATTAATTATGCATATCAACATGTCCATGGCAATATGTACAAGTGGCCGAAATAGGATTCCTCTGAAGGGTCTTTGGAGTAATGTTATATATATATATATATATATATATATATATATATGTATTAGTGGTTAGAGCATTGGCCTTGCAATCGAAATGTTGCGAGTTCAATTCTCAGACTGGGTGATGTGTTGTTTCCTTGAGCAAGACACTTTATTTCACATTGCTCCAGTTTATTCAGCTGTAGAAATGGTCCCTATCATTCCACTGTAAAGTGGTCGTGGAGGTGCCACGGCAAAAAAGCACCCAGCACTCACTGTAAATGAGGTTGGTGTTAGGAAGGGCATCCAGCTGTAGAAATCAAGCCAGAATCAGTTCCTGTCCCACCCTTGCAAGCAGGGAAAAGCGGACGTAAAATGATGATGATAAACCACATACATATATATATTTATATGCATATGTATGTGTATGTATATAGATATATGTATGTGTGTATATATATGTATGTATGTATATGTATGTATGTATATATATATATGTGTGTATCTATATATATATATATTGAAAACAAAGTGGTGTCACATTAAGGTCTTTATTGATTATGCACAGAGTTACGACTGTTTCACAGATGGGTGCCTCAGGATCTATATGAATGCTATGAAACCACCTATTATATATAAATATATATATATATATATATATGTGTAAAAGGTAAACAGAAATAACAACACAATCGGTACAGTATATGGAAGGTATATATTAGGTTAATGCTTGATATAGCAGGAAGAGGGTCTTAATGTTTCGGACGCTAGTCCTTCAGAAGAAAGAATGAGAAATAAGATAAATTGAGGGGACAGGCGGGTTGGAATTGGAAAAAAATGTCTTTAGATAAAAATAACAGGTTCATTCATGTTGACATCTCTTGCGAAACTGTTGGCGTTTTGTGTATGCTTTACTTTTTAGAAAAGTGGATGATGGAGTGCATTTACCTGAAATGGAAAAAAAAAACATTTTGTAAAAAGAGCTATACTTGTGCATGTGCGTAAGCATGTGTGTGTGTGTTATTATAGGTCCGTACGAAGCTAAGAAATGTGTGTGTATATATGTGAGTAAAAGAGTGTGTGTGCATGTATGTACGAAGCTATGACCAAAAGTATGTTAATATAAGGGTGTGTATGTGTATACAACACACGCACACACACATATATATATATACACACATACATATATATATATATACATATATATACATATATACTTATCCATATATACATTTATATATATATATATATATATGTATACATACACACACATTTACACATACATTCACACAAATGTGCACATACATTTACACAAACACGCATACATTCACACAAACACATACATTTACACACACACATACATTTACACACACACATACATTTACACAAACACACATACATTTACACACACACGCATTTACACAAACACACATATATTTACACAAATACACACACATTTATACAAACACACACATTCATACACATTTACAATTAATTAATGAAGAATTTTGAGGGATTTACTAAAATTAATTATTTCATTACTAAGATAATAACTTAAAATAAGTTCTGTCTCTAAAATTGTCAAGAAGCCGAGGGTGTCTTAGCATCACTCAGCAAGACCTTTGTCAGCTGCTCTCCAGCTAAATATTTAAAGCTGTATATAGCTATGGTGCGGCCAGACTTAGAATTTGCACCACCTAGTCTGGAACCCCTATCTTGCTGAGAACATTGACCACCTGGAAACTGTTCAGAGACATGCACACACACACACACACACACACACACACATGTATTTCATGACTCGTATGCTGTTCATTTTCCTGACATTTGTACATTATTCTGGCAGTATCGGTAGGGGGTCGGACATGCTTTCCAGCATAGTTACGTCCCTTTATGATCTGAGTTCAAATCCTTCTAAGGTTAACTTTGCCTTTCATCCTTACGGGGTCGATAAAATAAAGTACCAGCAATGCACTGGGTAATTGCTGGCCTTGTACCAAAAGTAGAAACAATTATTCTATGTACTATACATGCACCTTTGATGAGTTGTAGTGCACCTCAGCACTTCGGGTGGTTTTCTGCTAGCATGTGTAGTGTGTATATTGATATTATACGCAAGTATATATATACATGTATATATGATACATCAAATAAAATCGTAATTGACAATATACACAGAAATTAAATGAAGTCTGTGTTACACTGCCTTATGTAGTCAGTAACGTAATCCTTGATACATTAAAAAAAGACGATATATATAAACTGCATTAGGAGAAAATTAGTGACAGAAAATTAATATGTTTATTTAAACGATCACTAACCGGAAGTGTTGACATTTGAAAATTTTAAAGAATTGAATCTTTAAATAAGTAATAAAATATATTTAATGAACAGCCACGAAATTTAGTGGATAAATTATGTAATATTCATTCATTATTTATTCAAAGTAATCCAACTTATTTTACTAATGGGATAAAAAATTATAAACCGTACGCAGTCCCGTGCTTCTTACTTTATTATAGTTTAGATTTTATATATATATATACGTATATATATATATATAGGCAGAGAGAGAGGGGGAGATCATAAAGCTCTTTTTCATGAGCACATAATTTTTTTTTATTGCACACACACACACACACATATGCATATATACCACATAACGTCAATTAAAAACAATTTCAAAAGAGTTATTCTCTTTCAACACAAGGTGTTATTTGTAGTTCCTCTCTATTTATTTTTTAATTCGTTTTTTTATTACAAAGTCATGTTGTAGGGGAGCATCTTTTCTGTGCAGACCACCTTGATACAAATGACATGCTTTATGGTAGTGATGATTATGTTTATAATGTTGGTGTATGCTCACTTCTACTAATAAATATGTACAAGATACCCATTCATAGTTTTAAATGTGCAGACATATATGGTATCATTGTGTAGGCACACAGGCTGTGTATGTATATATATATGTGTGTGTTCACATATATACTTATATATGCACATACAGACACACTCACATCATCATCATTTAACGTCTATCTTCCACGCTAGCCTTATATATATGTATGTATGTATATATATGTATGTATGTATGTATATATATGTATATGTATGTATATGTATGTGTATGTATGTATGTATGTATGTATGTATGTGTATGTATGTATGTATGTATGTATGTATGTATGTATGTATGTATGTATGTATGTATGTATATGTATGTATATATGTATATATATGTATGTATATTTATGTAAATATATATATATATGTGTTTGTATATATGTATGCATATGTATATATATATATGTATGTATATATGTATGCATATGTATATATATGTATGTATATATATGTATGTATATATATGTATGTATACATATATGTATGTATACATATATGTATGTATACATATATGTATGTATACATATATGTCTGTATACATATATTTATATATATATATGTACAGATATGTATGTATATATATGTATGTATACATATATGTATGTATATATATGTATGTATACACATATACATATGTATACATACATATGTATATGTATATATATATATGTATATATATGTATGTATATATATATGTACATATATGTATGTATATATATGTATGTATATATATATGTATATATATGTATGTATATATATGTACATATATGTATATATATATATGTATGTATATATATGTACATATATGTATATATATATATGTATGTATATATATGTACATATATGTATATATATATATGTATGTATATATATGTACATATATGTATATATATATATGTATGTATACATATATACATATGTATACATACATATGTATATGTATATATATATATGTATATATATGTATGTATATATATATGTACATATATGTATGTATATATATGTATGTATATATATATGTATATATATGTATGTATATAACTTTGAATAACTTTGAAATGTTTTGGCCAGTATTGGCCCAGGCCATGTCTAACTTAATAGCACCACCTGGCGAAGTCTTTCAATTCAGGATTTGGGCACCATGGCCCATTCGAGAAGAGAATTACTGTTTGCGGAGACATATCCGGGTGTGGGTGGTTTGTCCGGGATTACTTGGAGGAATTTGTCCAAAGACTTCTTGAATTTTGTGTGGTCAGTTTCTGTTTTGACGTGTCCTGGTGTGATGTTGAAGAGAGCAGGGCCGATTGAGGTGAAATAATTGTGCCGTATTGTTGTTATGAGTTGCGATTTAGATTTTTGAATGGGACGGATAGCACGGGGCCCAAGCCTTGGGTGTATCTTGAAGGCGATGCCAACATCATTTGGGCAGTGATGATGGAACATTTTCCACATCATGCAGATAATATAACGCTCACGGCGACGTTGGAGTGAGTAAAGTTTCAGGTTTTCCAATCGACCCCAGTAGTCAAGGTCTGACATGCCATCTATCTTTTTCGTGATTGCCCTTTGAGGAGCTTCAAGTTTCATGATACTTTGTTTCGTGTGGGGAGACCACAGTGGACAACAGTATTCAAGGTGTGGTCGGGCGAAAGTAGAGAAGAGAAGGATAATGGTGCGGGAATCTCTCGACTGGAAGGTTCTGAGGATCCAGGAACACATTCTGCGGGCCATGTCAACTTTGCTGCTTATATGCGTGGTCCAGCTTATGTTGCTGTCCACGGTTACTCCCAAGTCTCTGATGTTGTTAGATGCCACGAGAGTTTCCCCGGAGGGAAGGGAGTACGGGAGTTTCAGAGCATCCTCTTTTCCAAAGTGGATCAGTTCGAATTTGTCTTCGTTCAGTAACATGTTGTTCTTTTCTGCCCATTGGGTAACAGCCAGTAGGTCTGACTGAAGGCTTATCCGGTCATCCACGCCATTGATGACCTTTTGGAGCTTGGAATCATCAGCGAAAATTTTAATGTTGCTGTGTTTGATGATGTCAGTGATGTCATTAATATAGATGATGAAGAGAAGTGGGCCCAACACAGTGCCTTGTGGGACTCCACTACTGACTTTGG
>OZ024740.1:158817745-158837745 GCA_964016885.1 Eledone cirrhosa
TTACTCAACAAAGATGATTTTGACAGTTAAAGAAAAAAAAAAGCCAGAAACTGTGTTGAATTATATATATAGTATGTGTGTGTGTGTATATATAGGTTCAATCAGTAGTAACAGCAGTAAGTAAGGTACTCAATACATTAGTAGAGTGTAACCCATGCTAGCGTTGATAAATGGATGTAAAACGATGATGATGATGATATATATATATATAATATAATATATATATATATATATATATATATATATATATATATATATATATATATATATATCAAAGATATCATACTCTGCTCTATGAGAGCATCAAGTGCTCATACGGCCTACCGCATACGGACGGTTTAAGCATCCAACACCAATTATATATGGAGGCACACGGCTTAGTGGTTAGAGCAATCGAAAGGTTGTGAGTTCAATTCTCAGACCGGGTGATGTGATGTTTCTTTGAGCAAGACACTTTATTTCACATTGCTCCAGTTTACTCAGCTGTAGAAATGAGATGATAGGGACTCGGGTCCCTATCATTCCACTGCAAAGTGGTCGTGGAGGTGCCACGGCAAAAAAGCACCCAGCACTCACTGTAAATGAGGTTGGTGTTAGGAAGGGCATCCAGCTGTAGAAATCAAACCAGAATCAGTTCCCGTCCCACCCTTGCAAACAGGGGAAAGCAAACGTAAAAAATGATGATGATCGCAGATATCATACTGTGCTCTATGAGAGCATCGAGTGTTCATACGGCCTACCACATACGGACGGTTTAAGCATCCAACACCAATTATATATCATCATCATCATCATCATCATCATCATTTAACGTCCGTGTTCCACGCTTGCATGGGTTTGGACGGGGGTTTTCCCACTTGAGGCAAGAGTGATTGTCTTGCTATTCATTAGTTAAGCAAAACAAGACCACAAATTTCACAAGGAAGACATTATTAAAAGATTGTCAACATAGTTTTAGTTTAATGTAAGGAATGTAAAGAATAATAATAATAATACTAATAATGTCCGTTTACAATTGTTTCGCTACTCCATATAATGTTTCTGGATCAAATGATTATAGATCATTATTGATCTGGTTCAGTTGAAGATAATTAACTTTGGCTTCTAACTAATTCACCAATCTCTCTTCTCCTCTCCTATCTCCATATCTCTCTTTAAGATTCGTTACTCTTGAACTGTGTATATATATATATATATATATATATATATATATATATATATATATATATATATATGTGTGTGTGTGTGTCTGAGTGTGCATGTGTGTATATATGTTTATTATATTTCTGTATGTACATGTATATCTTGTACCTCTTTCTATACACCATATTGTATATACAGTTAACTATGCAACCATATGCTTCACTGTTGTGTGTGTTGTTGCTGTTGTTTAGTCGTTATTGTAATAGTAGCAGACTCAAGATGCAATTGTTTGAAACTTGTTTAAGAAACCTGGTGTGTTCTTAGCCCTCAGGAATAAAATGTTAATTTATTTTGCTGGCCCCCATGTACCTACCTAGCTACCTATCAACCTAGCTACCTATTAACCTACCTGGCTACCTGCCTGTCTGATTGGTTGGCTGACTAGCTGACGCAGCAGTTGCACTCTTACTTCATGGTTGAGTGATTAAGAGTAGAAGCTGTAGTGGTATGAGTGAGAGAAGGAGGTACCTTTCCAGCTGTAATACAGTTTGTTTCAATTATGTGTTCATGTAGGTGTGTATGTGTGTGTGTATAAGTGCATATGTGTGAATGTACATACATATGTATATGTTTGTATTTATGTATATACATACATAATGTGTGTGTGTTCTATTAATATCAGAACAATTTTACTTAACTTATCCCATTATAACTAGCAAAGTATAAAGGAAAATTGTATTTAAAATCTACTCCTCAATATAATACAGAGAACAATACATATTTTACACCTGTATTTGCTTATGTATGTATATAGCGTCTCTTTTTGTTGCACTTTAACTGGTCTTGTTTGTGGGCTCCAGTTCACGCTATGTGGTGCTATTTATATTGGTCAGACTCGCCATCGACTGGCCGACAGATTTGTTGAACATCTGCAGGACATCTGGGTCAGCAACTCATCCTCAGTGGCCCAACGTTTCCACTCTGCCGGTCATTCTACGTGTTAGCTCACTGTGTTCAGGTTTGCTTCCCGCATCAGAGTCCCCGACATTTGCCGCCAGTGTGATCAGAGGTTTATTTTTTTTCTTAATACTTCTACCCTCCCATGACCTCAATGTACCTCCTCTTTTCCTCTGATCTGATCTGCACACCCCATCCAGTACCCTCCCTTACCATGAACCCGCACTGAAATACTCTCATACACTACAACAAAATACTCAAACAAACTTATTAATAAATAAACATGTAGAACAGCACACACACACACCTTTTCTATTGGATGATCAGCTTGGTTATCGATTGGTGGGAGGGCTGACCGTGTGTCTGTGCCTACTTGTGAGTACAAGGGTACCAGAAAATATGATCAAAAGGTAAATTTGTACGATGGTTTGTGAATAACAGCTGTACTACTTAAACACACATATATAGATCTGTGTATCTATATAAATATAAATATATATATATATTTATATAGATACAGAGTTTTGTAGCTTTGAATCATTGTTTAATAGGAAACACAAATTTAAATTTTGGGATCGTTAAATTTGCTAAGGTTGATTCTTTTGTTATCTTGCCAATTTAACATTCTTCATACAAACTGTTTTGGTCTTCAAAATTTAAATTTGTGTTTTATATATATATATATATATATACAGTTGTTCCCGGTATGCACGGGGGTTATGTTCCTAGAGCACCCTTGAATATTGGATGAATATATTATTCCATAAAAATGCCTACAAACGTCAAAATATAACGTAAAATATAATAAAAAAAGAGGGAGCATCTTATGTGAAGGGGCATCCAATAGGCCAGTAAATTCGGTATATTGTTATTAAAAATTTATCGTTAAAATTATATTGCCACGAAAGAAGCCATTAAAAAATTGCAGAAGATTTTTACGATTCTGTGAATATGCGGTGGTTTCCACAAACAATTATTAGTTAGGCTCTAAGGAAAAGCCCGCAAATAATCGGGACCGCGAATGCTAGGGGTACACTGTATATATATATATATATATATATGTACGTCAATACTCATCTCTTTCCATTTATCAGACTAAAATTTCTTTAGTCAAAAAATACGGTGAAAGCTCTTCTATTTTCTAATTTCAAACCTGCTCACTGTTTCAAAACATATTTTTACTTATATATATATATATATATATATATATATATATATATACACATACGTATACGAGATATTGTTTCTCTTTCTCTATATATATTAATAAATACAAAGACCAAAAACCAAAGAAGACTGTATAAAGGGCTGTATATTTATAAATATATATAAACCCGTAGAGCAAATATTTATTGTTAGTACACAAAAACTTCTGCTTTTATCCTAAGCGGGCTCATCTGAAACTGAGAAAAATTAATCTGTAGACACAGAAACAAATATTTAAAAAAAGTTACACCTTTAGAAAACAGAAAAACATAACGGTAGTGCGTAAGGATATTCTCTTGAGATGGGTGAAATCTATGCAAAGAGAATTACATCATTATGTTGAGCGAGAACAACAAATTCTTGTCATGGAAAAAATCATATTCTTGCTTTGGAAAAATCAAAAGACTAATATTCTTTTTAGAATAGCCAAATAATTTCCAGCTACCATATATTGAAAATGATATTAATAGTTGTAAAATAGTTGGATATGAAGATACTGTAGGTATTGATAATAATAATAATAATAATAATAATAATATAATAATAATAATGCTTCTTTATTAATCACAAGGGTTTACATAAAGTAGACATTAAGGACAATACAGGACGGTACAAATCGGCATTTTTGCATGTAAAAAAAAACAAACCGGAGGATGTAACAAAAAAAGAAAAATTAAAAATTCCCCAATAGAAGGAGACTTCTGAGGGCTATCGTGGAGAAAGCCCATTAAAAAAGCCATGGTCACCCTGACCACCAGGGCAAGTGCCCTCTCCCAGTTTTCCACCTTCAATTTACAGGCATATACTCAGAGTAGGCCCATTCACCCATCTTTCAACAAAATGCTGGGAAGAGAGCACTTCCCTCTCTACCCTGATTTTCATTTTCAAATGAAATTTGAAAAAGTTAATCAGGGCATCACCGAAGAGGTAAGTGCTCGTCTTCAGCCCTTTCAGATGCATCCATCATACTATCTCTTTCACCATGGCCACCAGACAGATAAAAACTGCCTGCCCTTCCCGGGTAAAGGAAGAGGGCGAGGCAATCCTCACGATGGACTCAGCTGATAGCCAGATCCGTTCTACATGCGACAGCAGGTGTTTGACATAAACCCACGAGCAGCAATGCTCGGACACTGGATGAGTGCATGCAGGACGGTTTCGTCGCCCTGCGCGCATCTCGGACATGCCCGGCTGACAGCACTTCCATGCCTATAGAGTTTATCCCGAGCTGGCAAAGCTCCTCGGTAGCACTGCCAAGCCAGGATTTCTGGAAATTGAATAATAATGAAAACATTAATAGTAATATTTTTGGATTTAGTCTCATACATATGTAATTGCTGACTGGTGTGGATGCATGTGTTAATGAAAATATAGTGCATAAAAATTATGCACACACACATATATATATATATATATATATATATATATATATATATATACAAATATGCATGTATTTACATACATACATATACTCACATTCATACGCACATACACACATGCATACATATATATATATATACATACATATATATTTATCTCTATATATATGCATATATATTTATATATATATATATATATATATATATATATATATATATATATATATACACACACACACACATATAATTCGTTTTTGAATTTGTTTTGCAAGATTTCTTATCTGAAAACGTGTGTTGAAACAGATATTGTTATACTTTGGGAGGGTCATGTTGTCAATAAAAACACACGCACCTGTTGGTTTTCACTTCAATCTATTATAAATTTCCAGTTGGTTTGATAACCCGAAGGTTTATATATTGTCAAAGCTCTTTCATCACACATTCTGTGACCTCTTCAGTAACTAGGTTTTTATTTTGTATGTCTCTCCTTTGTTCTGTCCTACACCATCTTGTTTTTGTGTGTTGTGTGCTTAGTTTGCGCATGCCTTACATCCGGGGGGGGGGGGGGGCGTTATATTTGTTGCCTCTGTGATTTGCCTGAGCACTGCATCTTTTCTATGTGTGAATATGATTTTTTTCTCTATATTCTCTAATGTGCTCCTATGTTCTATTTTCGCTGTTCCACCTATCTATGTTATATTCTTATTCCTACACATTAGAGAACATAGCTATGAGGACAAAGAGTTAAACTCTTTCTTGAGCAATCTGGATTTTGTGTTTGGTTTTGATTGTAGGCGTATGGCTTACATTTGGGTGGGTTCATATTTGGCTTTGGTTTAATTCTGGTTTCATTTACCTTCAGCTTAAGGTCTTAGTTACACACCCACATATCATATAGAAATATTCAAATGAATGAAACAGTTCTTGTCCTGTAGAAATATATGAAATAAATATGTACCTTCTCTATATTTTGTACTTTATTTAATTGCAGTTCTCTTTGTTTCTCTTCAGAAAACTTTTTCTTAATTACACACTCATACACACACATACATTCACTCACATATCATTCGTAAATTAGATTCTTAATCAGAAAATGAATTGGAATGTAGAGTGTAATAGTTCCTATTTGCACTACCAATGTTTCAAATCTCTTTACTTTCTTCTGGTAGAGAGAGGAAATGATGTATATGTACCGTATGCCATCGTAATAACATTTACTTGCAAGAGTGATAGACAGACAGACAAATAGGTATCTATTTATCTGTATATCTATGTGTTGTGCCTCTACTGAAGATGGACAAAGAGCTCTCTTTGTTCCATCTAGTGATTAGAGTGTTTGGCTCATAATCCTAAGACCATGAGTCCGATTCCTAGTGGAACATTGCATCCTTGAGCAAGACACTTGTAACTGTAGCAGGTTCGGCACTCACTGTGTCATGATGATTCTCCCTGTCAACTATGCAAATGGTGCACGTGCCTGTAGAAAGTCTAACAATAAAGTCTAACAACAGACATGTTTAATTCATGAGCAGGCTGTTTGTTCCCTTGTCAAAATAACTGGAACACTCCCCCGTCAAAACTGACGGAAGTTCAGTATTTTCCAAGATGACAATACAGGCAGTATATATGCCACAGTTGAGTGGTTTGCCATAATAAAAGGAAACTCAGTTCTAAAATAATGATGACTCCATCAAAAGACTATCTTACACATGTAAATATTGAAAGAATAATCTAATTCTGCAAAGGTTTTTTGTTTCTTGTATTTGTTTTAAATGTCTGAAGAGGAGTAGCAATAAGTACATTCTTCTTAATCCTTTTGATACCAACCTGCCTAAAACTACCTCTGATTTCATAATACTAACCCAGACCTGCCAACCTCTAAAAACTCAAATGGGGAGTGCCATGAAAAGAAATGCTCTAAAACAGAAAGAAATGAGACAAAATAGGGGGATTTTACATGATGAAAGCAATACCCATTTTCACAAGAGAAGACATCTCTCACCCACCCCAAAGTGGGTGGGAGATCTTCCCATCGGACAGGAAGAGTTGACAGGTCTGCTCATCTGTTCATTTTAAAGTAGTTATATTTATCTAAAAACCTTCCTTTATAATTATAAGGAAGAACCTTGAAGTTATATTCCACACACCAGCTTAATAATGAGGAAGTTAGTTACATTACTAAATTCCTCTAACTATTTTCAAAATGATTTTCAACTCAAAGTCTGTGTCTTTCATTAGAAATATGGTAAAGACAAGTTTCTTCCTTGATGACTACTGCAGTTGCTATTTTGTATGGAACTTTCTTCATCTGAAATAGTAAGACAGCAAGTGAATGGGGGAACGTTGATGTAGTAATTCAACTTGCAAGAAATAAGTCAAATTTCCCTCAAATCAACCTGACTGTCTTTAAAAAAGGACATATTGGATAACGTAAACTTAGATATGTGTGGTCTAAAATCACTGTTGAAATGTCTCTGTTATGAAAAAGTTATATTTTGTTGTTTAACCCTTTAGCATTTAAACCAGCCATATCTGGCCAGAATTTTCTCACCCCTTTCTGCTCAAAACATCCGTAACTCACTGCTCATACCGACATTAAAGTATTGTTCTCAAAATAAATAATAGCGAAATCTCATTGATTTAATATAATGTGAGATAAAGTGTTTACCATGAAAATACAATAGTAAATATAGAGTAATCTAAATGCTAAAGTGTTAAATTATAATTGTATTCTGTGTGGTGTATTTTGGGTAGTTTAGGCTTATTGTATTTAGTTGTTGGGTGGGATATTGTATGGAAAAATTTTATAAACACTATGTCTAAATAAAAAGGTGCGATCGATGTTCATAGCTGGAACATCTTTAGTCATGAATTTGTTCATTGAGTCAACAACAAGAATAGGAAAGCTAAGTGAGCAGTTTTGTTCACTTATGCAAGTAGGATAATTCAGATGAAAATTAAGCAGGTCACTCTGACTTATATTTTACTGAGAATATCCACCACCCTAATTTTAATAAAACAATAAATGAAACAAAAATTGTTTTAGAGAATTTATTCAAATACACACACACACACACACAGTGAATTTTTGTTAAATTTTATTCAATACACCTCTTACATGGAATCCTAGAGTTCATTGGAACCCACTTTGGGAAATACTGCTCTAAATAAACTCATAACCCCCCCCCCCCCCCAAAAAAAAAAACACACACACACACACACACACACAAGGGTACACTTCCAGCCAGCCATAATTCCCACTCCTTATTTGTACCTATTTTCTCATTAGTAAAGACTTAGTGATTAGGGTGGGGCATTTATGATTGGAATGTCATGGGTTCAATTCTAGGACAAGTTGGCATGTTTTGTTCTTGAACAGAACACTTCATTTTCAATTCCTCGAGTCCTCCCAGCTGAAAATGAACACCAGCTTCAGCTGTAGGGTTAACTCTGTGGCTGACTGGCATCCTGATGAGTATTCAGGATTAAGACAGACTCTTTTTTAAATATCATTTAGAAAATCTTGACTGTGGTACAATCATGGTTCTTTTCTCTACATAATGAGAATCTTGAAACTTGATTAATTCTTGTTAGTAGGGATAGGAAATAAAGCATTATGTTAAGCTGTTCTTTGTTTATCTCCCAAGTCAACACTGGTCAATCAAATCAATGATCAAAGGCATTCTGTCCATGGCGATCAGGTTATTTTATTTAGTTCACTTTAGTTCATGTTGCTTCATTCCAGTCAATTGACAAAAGTGAGTTGTACCCGTGATTCAAAGGACTTGCCTTGTCAACACACTGTCACCAGTGCAGGATTTAGGACAGATGAGGCTGTGCTAGTTAAGTTATGAGGTCCCTTACTTGGGCCCTGAAGGAGGTTAAACATTTTTTTGGCAGGAAGATGGTCTTCCCTGGCCATCAGGGCCCTGTGCTTAAGTACAATAGTAAATCCAGCACTGACTGTCAACTGAATCTCTATGAGAATTTCATTAAGGGGATATGTTTGTGGAATGCTCAGCTACTTGCATATTATATTCATGAGCTGGTTGTTCCATTGATCAAACAACTGAAGCACTCATCGTTGAAACTGATTGAGGTCCAACGTACACATTTGCCAATCCGTTCCCCCTCTTTTTTTATGTTAGCGGGGATGTAATTTGAGGGAGATTTAACTACTGCCATTTCTAGTTGATCAAATGATATATATATATATATATAGAGAGAGAGAGAGTATGGAGTAAGATTTCCATTATACACACATTATGAATAAATGCAGCAATTTTCTGAACAGCTATTGGAGGGATTTTTGATGACATCACATAAGCTGCAATAAATGGGGGGGGGGGGGGGGGGGCATCAGAAGGAAGGAAGGGGCCCTGATGTTTGGGAGGGGGAGTTGGGCAATAAAAATCTTGCCCTTTTTCAATCGAAACATTAAAAAGAAAATGAAAAAAAAAAAAAACCCCTAATTGTTATATAGCATGCAACAGTAACTCCCACATTAGGAACATTTTGTTTGTTTGTTGTTGGTCTAATAGGGACTATAACACACACACACACACACACACACACACACACATGTAGCCATCACAGAATCTTATCCAACAAACATATCTTACTTTTAAAACAGTAGTCTGTGAGTTGAAGGTGATTTGGCTGCTGTTTCTAGCAAACGCGTCTAGTTAAAACTCAGTCTGTTACTTTGTTTAATTTAGTGAGCATTTATTTAATCTGTTGTTCTATTTAATTTTGTGAACATTGAATTTGTTATTCTCTTTAGTTTAGTAAACATTGAATCTATTATTCCACTTAGTTTAGTGAACACTAAATCTGTTATTCTGTTTAATTTGATGAACATTAAATCCCTTCTGTTTAGTTTAATGAATTTTGAATCTCTTATTCTGTTTAGTTTAGTGAACACTGAATCTGTTATTCTGTTTAATTTAGTGAATATGAAATCTCTTTTTCTGTTTAATTTAATGAACCCTGAATCTTTTATTCTGATTAGTTTAGTGAACACTGAATCTATTCTGTTTAGCTTAGTAAACATTTGATCTCTTATTCTGTTTAATTGTTACAGCTTACATCTGCATAGTTTTAGTCAGGTTTCTCTCAGGTTGCATGTCGTAGGAGGTCTCTTAGGCATTTTAATGATAGGGGGCCTACAGTCATATCATGTCATAATTTTTTCTAGTGACAGGAGGTGGGATTTGAACTCACATACACAGATTCAGAACAGATACAATTTGGCATCCTTTCCGACCACTCTCTAACAACTTTGTTAATCCACAATGCTTGACTGGTACTTTGTTTATCAACCTCGCAAAGGATGAAAGGTAAAGTTGACCATGACGGGATTTGAACTCAGATGCCAAAGAGCCAGAACAAATACCACAAGGCATTTAATCTGATGCTGTAAGCTCTCTACTAGTTCACAATTTAGTTTTGGCTACATTGAAGTCTGTTTAGTCAACAACATTGAATATTATATTGAGTAACACCAGATATATGTAGTAGCAACTCTGTGTCAACATATCAGTTTACATTGAAATAACTTTGCCTTCCATCCTTACGGGGTCGATAAAATAAAGTACCAGTAATGCACTGGGTATTTGCTGGCCTTGTGCCTAAAGTAGAAACAATTATTATAGTGAACACTGAATTTTGGTATTTACATTGAGCTGTATTTATTTTGTTTATATAATTAGATGAATGATTTAATATCATTAAGGTAGTGAATTGGCAGAGTTGTTAGAGGGTCTGGTTAAAAATATCTCAGTATTTGTTCTGGCTCAATGTGTTCTGAGTTAGAATCTTGCCGACGTCAATTTTGCCTTTCATCCTTTTGAGGTCAATAAATAAATTACCAGTCCCATACTAGGGTTCATTCTTTCTCTTTCTTTATTTGGAAGAAATCGACATTAAGACCTGACAAGACAGCACACCTAGGACCCTCAAGAGTTAAGGGCTTTTTACTTTATCTTATCATAAATATCATCATCATCATTTAGCATCTGTTTTCTTTGCTAGCAATCATTGGCTGGGTTATAATTGCAGCTACTGAGCTTTCAGTCAGTCTTGGGGCCCTATCTTGCTTACATACATTTCTGCACTTTACAGAGTGCACTGGATGCATTTCATCACAGTACCTGCACTAGGGAGGCCTGGCGAGTATTCTACAACTGGTTGTCTTTCATATCACCGACCAATTTATAGAGTGTACACCAAGTTGTATTTCTTTTGTTTATATTGTTAAATGAATGGTTTAACAATATTTTAATATTTATTGCATAAATAGTGGGCGTTGGATTAGAGGAATCAGTAGAGCATCGGACACAATGCTTCGCGGCATAGTTACATGCCTTTACGTTCTGAGTTCAAATCCCGCCAAGGTTAGCTTTGCCTTTCATCTTTATGGGCTCGATTAAATAAAGTACTATTAACACAATTTAATTGACTTGCCTCTACTCCAAAATTGTTGACATTGTGCCTAAATCAGAAACCAATAAGTATACTGTATTTACTTCAGCAGCTGGTATAGTCACTGTCTCCGTCATTCTCGCTCTCCCCATCTCTCACTATTATAAACACTTTATCCTAAAATGTTTATATTTATCAACAAGCCTTTCATTTTAATTTTACGTAAGAATATTTGTTGATTTATGTTCTAAACATCATTTTAATAATAATGAGAAAATTATATTACTAAATTCTTCCAAGTTTTTCATTACTTTCAAAATTAGTTTTATATGACAGGCAGTGGCTTCTTGCATTAGAAATGGTGATACAAGTGTTAACTGACTACCAATGCGACATACATCTGTTTGACCAGGGTTGACATGAGGCTTTCTTCTTCCTTTTTTCATATGTGCACAGAGAAACACACACAATGGGGATTTATGGGTGATAGACTTAAACTGTCTCTCAGTTTAACACTTTCATCACATGGCACCTTAGGTGCTTTACAGGCCTGTCCTCTGGTTTGAGGTTAACTTCTCTTCTGTTTACCATTCTCTTAAAACTTTAGCATTTAAACTGGCTGTATCTGGCCAGAATTCTCTTACCTCTTTCTGTTCAAACTGGCCGTAACAGACCACTCATCCCAACGTTAAGGTATTGTTTTCAAAATAAATATCAAAATCTCATAGATTCGATAAATATGAGATGAATATGTGAGGTAAAGCCTTTACTGTGAAAATACAATAGTAAATATAGAGTAATGTAAATACTAAAGGGTTAAGTGATAACATAATGAAATAAGATAAATTGCTACTGATTCTTTGATGATGTATATATACTTGTGTAATGGTTGTTTTTATGATAATTTCATGTGGCAGTATGGTGTTGGATTAAAAGCACCTCAGTATTTGTTCCAGCTCTTACTTCGTCCTGAGTTCAAATCCTGTCAAGGTCAATTTTGTGGTCAATAAATAAAGCCCTAGTCCAGTATTAAGGATGATTCATGTTCTGACTTGGAGAGTGACGGTCTCTGTCATATTTAAAATGACCAAGACACTCTCTGTATTAGGACAATGCCTCGACAACTGAATCAGGATCTAAGGGCCCATTACTTTTTTTTTACCATATGATACCACACGAATATGTATTGAATGGGCTTGAAAGACAATGGTTGTAGAAGGAAATGTATGTACTGTTGTGAATATTACATTTATGTTTACATGTACATACTAGTGATAAAAGCTGACTTTTGCATAATTGCAATAACACAGGACCGTGATCTCTGGCATTATGCAATAATACAGAAGACTTGCCTTCCCATGTGCACGAGTTGAGGCATATCTTTCCCCGCCACAATCCCTTCCATACAACACCGACGTTGTAACACCCCACCCAAACCCCAGTCCATTTTGTAAAGTGGTCATTTTGGTGACACAACAAAAAGTACCCAGCCCACACTGTAAAGTGGTGATGTTCGTGACACAACACAAAGCACATAGTACACACTTTTGAAGGGCATCCAGCTGTAGAAACCAAGCCAAAATCAGTTCTGTATGAGCAAAAGATGGTCATCTGACATGGTTTGTCTAACCCATGCTAGCATGGAAAAGTGGACTTTAAACTGGCGATAATGATGCATTAACCTATGTAAAGAATAACTAAACATTTAAACATTTCCGGGACCATATTTCTGATGAAATGCACTACTCAAGTGTATTAATTAAAAAACATTATATCATATATATATTTATTAGTGTATATGACAACGTATATCCATGTGTATATATCTGTATGCATTGATTTTACAGTCTCCTTCTCAACAAGGAAGATGAAAAAACTTACCTCAACACTTCATTTTAAATCTTTAATTTTTAATCCTTATTAATTCTTTTTAATTGTAATACTCAACATTTGATAAGACGAATTTTACTAATACATCGAAACATGTAATATTTTATATACTTTATATACATTATAAAACTCTTTTTTAATAGAATTGTCCCTCTCATTTTTATAATAATGCCACTTTGACGAATCAAAGAAAGGAAAAAAAAATAAGAAAAACAGACCCTTAAATATATTTTCAGTAAAAATATTTAGTAAAAAGGAAAAGAGAATGCTGACAAATTAGCCCCAGTGAAAAATAGTTTAATTAGGAATAAGTATAAATTAGTAATAAGTATTAGTTAGTATTCAGTTTTTAAAACTAAAACTGAATACTAACTAATACTTATTACTAATTTATACTTATTCCTAATTAAACTATTTTTCACTGGGGAAAATTTGTCAGCATTTTCTTTTCCTTTTTACTAATATATCACAACTCGTGTGTCACACCTCTAATTTTTTTTAAATATATATATACAATGTATTAATAAATGGAAACTATATTTATAAAACCATATTTATTTTATTATATATATTTCAAGGGCAACCAAGGCAAATTATGGTGCGCTTTCATCAGATAAAATACAGATTTTTTAAATAAATAAATATTGACATACCCGGAAAAAAGACAACCTTAACGGTTGGAGCTTCCTGGATAGTGGAGATAATATTTTATTATGAATAAAATATTATCTCCACTATCCAGGAAGCTCCAACCGTTAAGGTTGTCTTTTTTCCGGGTATGTCAATATTTATTTATTTAAAAAATCTGTATTTTATCTGATGAAAGCGCACCATAATTTGCCTTGGTTGCCCTTGAAATATATATAATAAAATAAATATGGTTTTATAAATATAGTTTCCATTTATTAATATATTGTGTATTTACGCCACTAAACTGTTGAGTGCTTTATATCAGTTATAAAAATGTTTAAGCTTGTTGAATCCCAACAAATTAAATATAACCTCTGCATATATATATAAATTACACAAGTATCAAAGTTATGTTCAAATCATTTAATCGCTGACAATTGTTTATAGTATAGTATCTTTATTATATATATATATATATATATATATATATACAAAGGTTATATTTAAATTGTTGGAATAAAACAAATTATAAAACAAATTTTGTATTTTATCTGATGAAAGCGCACCAAAATTTGCCTTGATTGCCCTTGAAATCATCATCATCATCATATTCGTTTAACGTCCATTTTCCACGCTAGCATGGGTTAGACGGGATATATATAATAAAATAATTATGGTTTTATAAATATAGTTTCCATTTATTAATATAATGTATATATATATATATATATATATATATATATCCATGCATGCACACACACTCATACAGAGATATATGAAAGTGTTTCCAGATTTTACATAAGATATTTAAAAGGAAGTGTATTCAGGGGAGGTAACTCACATGTTTACATGTTTTTGTGTGCACATGTGTTTTATAACGCTCTAGCCAATGTATGTTCAATTGCGCCGAACGTCACGAAATCGGGGTATTGATTCCACTCACCAAGAGATGGACATGTCTCCAACCTTCAACCGCATCCACGGCTGACTAGACTAGTCAGCTGGCTTCGTCTTTGTTTACTTAACAGACAGATACACAATACCACAACAAACGGTACGTACATTTGTTGAAATTCATAAACTTATAAATAGCTGGATATAAAGAACTGAAAAAAACTACAAGCAAATGGGTGAGCATCTCCTTATTCGATCGATCTGTTCAAAATATCAGTCAATTCTCACACAAATCACACTCTAGCGCTTAGAAAAGGAATAGTACGTTGGTTAATGTTGTCCTCGATAGATCATGCATAAAAAAAATGACTGATTTATTATGGCTAGAAAACCTTTGATCACAGTTGGAATGATATGTGCTGACCTGGGGCTAAACAATAAGAACATCTACTACTATAATTTCTAATACTGCTAGTACTCGTTAAAGCTGGCAAGAGATTATTTGAACTGTCTTTAAACAAAACGAAACAACAACAAAAAATACAAAACTACCGTGGATAATGTGGTCATAGATATAGTGTATGAAAAAAGTGTTAGTCTCAACTGTCATAGGTTTGCTTTAAAACGGTCTGATTCGGCGCTAAACAACAATGAGGAACGAAATAAGTATATCTTAAAATAGTTATATAAACTCCATTCACTTAGTAAGACCATTCAAAAACGTTTTCTTTACATTATCACTCTCCGCTCTTTTTTCAATATAATATCCCTCACTAACCGCTGTCTGTCTTTCTCAGTCATAGTATGTAGGTGTGTTAGTGGATACGGACACACACACAGATATAGCTATGTATTTATGTATGTGTATATGCATGTATGTGTATATATATATATATATATATATATATATATATATATGTATTTATATATGTATACATACACACTCACATATCTATGGGTGTGTATGTGTGTGCGTGCTTGTTTATACAGGGTGTCTTAAAAGTTACTATTTTGATGCACGCATTGCTATTCAAAATATTTAGTGACTGTTGAGACACCCTGTATGTGTGTGTGTATATATGTGTGTGTGTATATATGTATACTTCGTTTTTGAATTTGTTTTGCAAGATTTCTTATCTGAAAGCGTGTGTTGAAACAGATATTGTTATACCTTGGGATTGTGATGCTGTAAATAAAAACATGCACGTGTTGGTTTTCACTTCAATTTATTATAAATTTCTGGTTGGTTGGTTCGATAACCGGGTGGTTGTTTATATATATTTATCTATAATATATTGAAGTGAAAACTTATTGGCAGCATGACACTCCGAAAGTATAACTATATATATATATATATATATATATATATATATAGTTAAATGGAAACTATATAAATACATGGAAACTATATTTATAAAACCACATTTATTCTATTATATATATTTCCAGGGTACCAAAAACTTTGGTACACTTTCATCAGATAAAATACAAAGTGTGTTTTATAAATTTTTGACATAGCCAAGGAAGGAAAATTCAACTGATAAGGTATGTTTCCTTGGCTATGTCAAAAATTTATAAAACACACTTTGTATTTTATCTGATGAAAGCGTACCAAAGTTTTTGGTACCCTTGAAATATATATAATAGAATAAATATGGTTTTATAAATATAGTTTCCATTTATTTAATATCATTGAATATTTACTCCAGAAAACTGTCGAGTGTTCTGAATCAGTTATAAACATTTATATTTGTTGAATTTCCAACAAATTAAATATCCCTTCTACTTATATATATATATATATATATATATATATATATATATATATATATATATATGCTAGCGTGGAAAATGGACGTTAAACGATGATGATAGTGATATATATATATTTATAAAAATCAGGATGGATTCATTTTGAAACTGGTTAGACTATTACTTACCAGAGTACTCGATATTTGGGGTAGCTGACTCTTTATTATATATATATATATAATCATCATCATTTAACGTCCATCTTTCATGCTTGCATGGGTTTGATGGGTCGTCTACGTTATGAGTCAAGTTTGGTTAGAGACCAAGTTTATCAAGAAGCAAGCTGATGAGTTCTTATGACACTAAAGATCTATTTTTCTTGTTAGGTTACTGTCTTAACCCTTTAGCATTTAAACCGCCCGTATCTAGCCAGAATTCTCTCACTTTCTGTTTAAACCATCTGATGTTAAGGTATTGTTCTCAAAATAAATAACATCACAATCTCATAGATTCGATATTATGTGAGATAATTATGTAAGATAAAGCCTTCACCACAAAAATACAATAGTATATATAGAGTAATGTAAATGCAAAAGGGTTAATCCTTTCTACATTATTTTTAAATTTATTTTTCGCAATTCTCCAAACTTTCGGCTTCATCGATCTCATTCCAGCTTTTTTCTCCTCTTCTCTCTCTCTATACCCCTCTCATTTCTCATCTCATGCTTTAGAGACTCTTTCTTCCTTTCTCTGTTCAATATGAGGTTATATCTAAACCCGATTTGTTACTATACATATAGTAGTCAGCTGTTTACAGCTACATATTGCGCTGAGAACCCTACAATTTTATGAAAATTCATATACACTCAACACTTCAAACCTTTTCAATTTATGTATACATATTACACACACACACACACACACACAATATATTTATTTCTATTTTGCCTTCCAGCTGAGGGGCTGAGGTCATGCTGGATACATATTATCATCATCATTATTATCATCACCGTTTTTAACATCCATTTTTCCACACTAGCATGGGTTAGATGAGTTATCCCATTCTGAGAGAAGCCAGATCAGATGACTGTTTCTGGCTTGGTTTCTATGACTGGATGCCGTTACTAACACCAACCATATTGTGAAGTGGGCACTTTTTGTCGTGACACCTACTCAACCACTTTACAGTGTGGACTGGGCGCTTTTTGTCATGGCACCCACAAGACCACTTTACAGTGTGGAGTGGCAGTTGGTGAGGTATTGGAGAGGCAGATTTAGGGTATGGGACTTATTTAGCGAAGAGTAGGGACGTGGATGAGGAGTGGAGTGTTGGGGAAAGGGTGTTATAATGTAGGAGGGGTATGGAACAGGGAGGGAAGTGGTGCATACTAGATGTATACATGAACCTGAGCACATGGAAAGGCAGTCATCTGTATTACTGCATAATGCCAGAGATCTTGGTCTTGTGTCATTGCCTTTGAGATGTTTAATTGTGCAAGGTCAGCTTTTATCATCTCATCCAAAGTTTTCCTAGCTCTTCTTACTCCATAGTTTCCTTCCACCTTGAGCACCCTGCACCTTTTTATACAACTGTTATCCTTCATACGCATCTCATGTCCATACCAACGCATTCTCCTCTCCCGCACACTGCATCTGATCCCTTCTATACCCAGTTTCTCTCTCAGTTCAATTATCCTTCATTTATTTCCAATTTTCTCAGGTCCTCTGCACACAGTACCCAGGTCTGACTACCATGCAACATTGCTGTTTGTATACATGCATCATACAACTTGCCCTTCATTTTGTGAGGAACCTTTGGGTATTTAAAGGGGCTAGTATTCTGTGGGCTCTTGCTACTTACTGCACCTGTGCAATGACCACATATCAAACCTGGATTCTTTGCTAACCTACCCAAAGTCCACTACATCTCTTGTAGATCCAAAATTTGCACTTGGGGCATAGGACAGAATTTCTACCTACTGCTTTCCTGCACACTGAGCAAGGCCATTTCCCTAAGGGAATCTGGGTCCTGTTTTCCTTTTTATGTACTAGGACTTTAGTTTTTGCCAAGTTGACTTTAAGATCTATAGATTCTAGGTCTTGCTTCCAAATTTGAAATTTCTTTTCTAGTTCTGCCATAGATTCAGCTATAAGGATTAGGTTATCTGCATACAGGAATTTCCATGGGCAGAAAGTCTTAAACTCTTTTCTTGTAGCCTGCAGGACAATGTTAAACAGGAGATGGTTAAGAACTGAGCCCTGATGGACACCTACCTGCATGCTAAATTCTTCACTATAGTCGTTATTAATTCTAACCATGCTGACTGTTCCTTTATAAATGGCTTGTACTGCTTTCACAAGCCTCTCATCAATTCCTAGTTTTCTAAGAGTCCACCAGATAATGGAATGGGGGATTCTGTCAAAAGCTTTCTCCAGGCCAACAAATGCCAAGTAGAGGGGTTTACTTTAAGCTAGGTTCTTCTGCAGTTGTCTCATATGGAAGAGGGCACTAATGGTACTTTTACCTGGCACTAATCCAAACTGCATCTCATCTAGGTTAACTTAGTCTCTGATCAGCTGTACTATAATTCTTTCTGTGAACTTCATGACCTGGTCAATCAACTTGATGCCTCTATAGTTTTCTCTGTCTAGAGCATCTCCTTTGCTCTTGTAGCTGTTGATGATGCTTCTTCTACACTAATAATTGGGAATGACTCCATTTTGTATTACTCGGTTTACAGTATGAGTGGCTAAGGCATGATCCATCATGCCAGATACTTTCAGCATCTCATCAACTATCCCTGATAGTCCAGTTGGTTCGCCTGTCTTTATATCCTTGATTACCTGACAATGCTACTGCTGACTCATACAGCTGTTCCCTCTGTTGTGTTTACCTATGTGTATATTATATATTACTTATATTATATATATCATCATCATCATCTTACATCCATTTTCCATGCTAGCATGGGTTAGACGAGTTGTCCTGTTGTGGGCAATGCTAGGTCAGGTGACCATGTCCCGTTCATACAGGACTGATTTTGGCTTGGTTTCTACAGCTGGATACCCTTCCTAACACCAACCTCATTTACAGTGAGTACTGGGTGCTTTTTGTTGTAATGCCTACACAATCACTGGGTGCTTTTCGTCGTCATACTTGCACGACCCCTATACAGTTTAAGGGTAGGGTGGGGCAGGGCATACTGCATATATGTTTCAGCTTCGTATATATATATTATATATATAACGCACGCACACACACACACACACACACATTCACACTCACACTCTCACACACACACACTCTCACACACACACATACACTTCTTTGTTTCTTTGTCCTCGAAACACATTGTCTGTCGTAGTCTGAAATCAGCTGTAAATTACAAAACAATACTATAACAATTGTTTGTAATGTAGGCAGAAAGCCAGGAATTTGATAGGGTTGGTTAGTCATTTAAATCAATCTCATTACTTTATTTTATCAACCCTGGAATGATGAAAAGTGAAGTTAACTTTGGCTCTGTTTGAACTTAAAACGTAATGAGTTGGAATAACTACTGCAAGGCATTTTGTCTGTTGTTCTAAGGACCTGTCAGTATGTCATCATTGAAACAAGATCCAGTTCATACATTTAATTCCTCTCTTTTATTATTGCGTATTTATCTGGAGATCTTTATTAAAGAATGCACAATTGAACATGATTTTAGACGGACGTTAATCCTT
>OZ024740.1:158842745-158872745 GCA_964016885.1 Eledone cirrhosa
TATGCTTTGCCGTTCACGTATATTACTATTACACATCCAGCGGAGCATGTAAGCTTCGTTCCTCTCCAGTCTGCGTATATCCTCTGCACACAATGCCCAGGTCTCACTGCCATGCAACATTGGTGTTCGTATGCAGGCATCATACAGCCTGCCTTTCATTTTTAGGGAGATCCCTTTAGCGGCTAATAGTGGTATAAGCTCTCTGAACTTTTTTCCATCCACACTGAGCATGGCCATGTATATATAAATGTGTTAGTGAGAAATACCAATCTTATTTAAAACACAAGGAATTTAGATCTATAACAAGAAATTAAATTAATTGATAGGTATACTTATAGGGATAAATTTATATTAATTCATAGAATTAGATGTTATTAAAGAATGTTGTTAAAAACGAAGGAAAATAAAATTTTGGGATAAGTGTAGTAGTGAGAAATACCAATCTTATAATAAACTACAAGGAATCTAGATTCATAACAGGAAATTAAATTAATTTATATGTATACTTTTAGGTATTAATTTTAGGAAAAGATAGCTGTAAGAGGGAAATAAAATTATGAAGTTCTCTGTAGTAAAGTACTAATTATAGGTTAACTAAATTAAAAATCTAATTATAATAATATGTAAAATATAAGTGTAAGGTGTATATTAATTAGGTTTATAATATTTGAAGGTTCTTCTAATTCTATGATTGCAAGATAAAATTCATTCTTGTCGCTTATTTAATAGGATATCCTTAGATTTCATTATTTTCAAAAGTTCCTGGGAGCATAATCTACACTCATATCTGTTATTTTGATAAGGGGTGGCCCTTTTGAGCACACTCCATGTCAGGTTGTAATCGATATTCTTTTTTCTATAATTATTAATTGTTTCAGCCAAGGATGTTGTATTAGCTAATGCGGCATTTTTAAAACTATGTTTGTGGGTATTAAATCTTACTTTCAATTGGTTAGACATAGCTATATACTTATATATGCACAGTGTCATCATCTTTGATTTTTGTCCTTTTTTCCCTTTAAGCTGTCCTTTATGACATAATATATGTATATTACTCATACAATATGAAATTTTATTATTTGCATTCATTCAATCCAATTGTATTTTACATTACATTTTTTCTTTCTGTTATTGTGTTTTTCCAGATTCCCAAGAAAATGAGTGAAGGGGAGAATTTCAAATCTGAAGGTTATGGTGATATGGTGATAGAAAAATTGAATATTTTACGTAACAACAGTGAATTATGTGATTTCAAAGTATCTGCTGAAGGGAAAGTCTTTGAGGTAAGGAGATTACCAACTGTTGCTTGTTTGTCCTTTGTTGATGATTGTTAATTTATATATTATCTATATTTTTTGTATTGGTTAGTCAAAAGAAAAACAGTTTCCATGACCCTTTCCAGAGCTTTTGGGACTTGTCAAAGGGATGGAAGAAGTTGTACTTGAGGTACCCAAGGGCCAGGCTGTTAAACCAGATTACAGATTAAGTGACTAACAGCCAAAGCAAATGCTACTTAGCATCTAATCTGAAGCATTAGCTATTCTACCAATCCATAACCCTGGATGGTACTTTATTTTATCAATGCAGAATGTTGAAAAGCAAAGTTTCCTTCACTACCATTTGAGAGCCAGGCCAAATACTGCATGATTCTGCCAATTTGCCACCTGTTGTTGTCTAACACCTGATCAACTTATTATAGATTCATAAATATGTAAATTGTATTAAATTACTGTTTTTGTATTAATCTTTAGCATGCTGAATTTTTTTTATGAATTGCTTCCCTTGACACTGCATTATGTATTAAGGGGAGATTACTCTATCAGCGACATAAATTGCATAGAACACCCAAAAGGTTAAGATTTAAAAAGTCTTTTTTTCACCTGAACATTTTTACAGACGTTCCCTGCAGATAAAGGGCTTTCCCACTCCTGATTTAGAGGCCCTATTTCATTGGTGGTGAAGTGTACAAATCAATAAATTGGCCAACAAAATAAATGCTGTAGCTATCTTTAGGTAAACTTCATCAGTCTGAGCAAGTATAACAATGTTCAGAACTCTCTCTGAGTCATTTTTCAGACTCTCAACATTAATCAGATCACTGATCATCTTTGCCTTTCATCCTATTCGTGTTGGTAAAAATAAAGTACCAGCCCAGGGTGGTGGGTTGGCAGTATTGTTAAAGTGGCAGATTGAGATGCCTGGCAGTATTTTCTCCCACATTTTGAGTTCAAATCTTGCTACTGCCTAGTTGGATGGCTGACTTAATCTATCACCTTGTTTAACACCAACTCTTAGAGATTGGGTGCTTTTAGTCGAGCCAACTGTGCAGCAAGTATTTGGGCCAGGTCTCCAATTTGAGAATATATATTCCTCCTTCCCTGACAAAAATATTATTGAAAAAAAAAAGAACTCTTACTAGTCAATATCAACACGGGCAAGCATTAAGCCGCAAAGCTTTTCAGTCCTGGGAAAAGATGGATAAAGCTGGATGATGATACATTATATAAGGTTTGGTTGTTATTTTTGTTTAAATCTTGGTCAAACCTGATTGAGCATCTGTGTGATCAACAGTATTCCATCTCTGAACATCCTCTCTTTAACTCGGTGTTCTGTATGTCTTGTAAGACTAGGAATGTGCACTTCGAAAGTTCCTCTCATCATCTTCGTTTAACGTCCATATTCCACGCTCGCATGGGTTTGGACGGGAGTTTTCCCACTTGAGGCAAGAGTGGTTGTCTTGCTCGCATAGGACTGTCTGGCGGGTTTTCTACGGCTGGATGCCCTTCCTAACACCAACCACATTTACAGTGTGGAACTGGGAGGTTTTTACCGTGTTGCCTACACGGCCACATTACAGCGTGGACTGTGTGTTTTTTTGTCGTGACACCTACACGACCTCATTTGTTTCGGGCTGGATGTTGTGGTACCAACATAACTTTACATTGAAAGGGGCGGTGTGGATGGGGTGGGGGTAGTGGGACGGGGGTGTATTTTGTTAGAGGTGCCTACTGACTGTAATAGGTTTCACTTTGTACTTAGGTAAGGCGGGTCTTCTCTATTACTGTGTAGCGCCAAAGATCTCGGTCCAGTGACATTGTCTTGGAGAGGTGTAAGTGTGTGAGGTCGGAATTTATCAAGTCGTCCCAGGTTTTTCTGGGTCTGCTTACTCCGTGGCTACTGTCTATTTTTATTGCCCTGCACTTTTTTATACAGCTGTCGTCTTTCATGCGCATCACGTGACCATATAAGCGTGTCCATATAAGCATGTTTCTCCCTTTCCATAGCCACCATCACTACTTCTCCTGCTACCTCTCCCAATATTACTAGGACAGCCACAGCCTACTACAGCTGCTCATGCTACTACCAATCTCACAGCCATTATTACTAAATATAGGGCAACTACCCCCAACTACTGCTGCTACTGATCTCATATGTTTTCTTTTTTTTCTGTTATTCAGGTTCACAAGGCCTTACTGGCGGCTGCCAGTGATTACTTCCGGGTGATGTTCCGAGGTATGATGGCAGAGAGCAAGCAGGACACAGTGGACTTGAAAGGGGTAACTGCTGACGGACTGCAACAGGTTATAGACTTCATATACACAGGAAAAATGTCGTTGTATTACGACAACCTCACTGAAATTATCAACACAGCCAGCCACCTGCAAGTGTCCTATGCCCTCGACTTGTGCAGCAATTACATCAAATCCCTGATGACGTTCGACAATGCCGATGACTTCCTCAGCATTGCTGACACTTATTCTCTGGAGAAAGTCTTGCTACATTGGGATGATATGATTTTGACGAACTTTCACGAATTCAGCAACAGCCAAGCATTTCTCAAACTCAGTGCTCAAAAACTTGTCAAGTACCTTTCGTCCAATTTGTTATGTACCGTCTCAGAGTACCGGTTATATCAGTGCTTGGAAAAGTGGCTGGCTGTTAGTCCATCACGCGTTACGAATGACAGCAGCATTATCATGCCTCATTTACGTTTCCCTTTAATGTCTCTCATTGAATTAACGTCAATTAAGGACAGCGAGCTTTTTCAGAAGGTGCCGAATGGGGCGCACTACATCGCCAAAGGCTTCCAATACCATATTGACTGCAAACAGGGACATCCTATCATTGATGAGTCGTCAACAATTCGAACTGATACGCCAAGTCTGGTGCTAGTGCACCATGGAACAGCATACATGCCGTTCCAAGTAACATCTTACTATCCGCAAAACAACAAGTTTTTCCGGCTTTTTTCTGATGTCAATGGCAGCAGGGACTGTCGTATTGCCGTCATTGACAACTTTGCCTATATATGCCGTGTTGTTGATTTTGGTGGAGGCACTCTTATGAGTTCTTTGTTTAGGTTCGATCCGCGACATTTGGTAGGACAGGAGCTGCACCCAATGAAGCAACTCCGACTTGATTTTGCACTTACTGCACATAAACACTGTCTCTATGTGTTTGGCGGTTCGACCGAACAGTTTGCCATACTTGACTCAGTCGAGTGCTACAATGTGAAGACCAACGTGTGGGAAGAGCTGTTGTACCTGCCCAATCCGGTCCACTCCTTAGCGACAGTCGTCCACGAGATGCGAATCTATCTGTCTGGTGGAGTGACAGGCCAGGAGAGGCAGGCCACAAATAGCTTTATGTGTTTTAACATTATCACACACCGTTATGAGGTGAAACCGGGCATGTTCTATGCACGTCGACTCCATGATATGGTTGCTTTCCAGGAGAAAATATACGTTCATGGTGGCATTCCGAGACAGGGAATCCCTCTCCACGGACAGATTCCAATTGAGTATTTTGATTTGGCGTCAGAACAATGGACCATTTTGACGTCGTCGACTCTCAGTGGACGTTCCGTTGGACACTACATAGTGTTTCAGAATCAGGTTTTGTGCTTAGGGCATGAACATCACCGAGCTACAGAAGATGAGATTTGGATATATGACACTTTGCTTGATGACTGGTCTAAGTATACCAAAGCACCACAAAGAATGAGTTTGACTACTGCAGTTTGCATCCAGATGCACATAAACTTTAATGAAGAGAAAGTGGCCAAAATGGTGTTAAAAGAAAAATGAGTTCCAACTGATATTACGCAAAAAACAAAAACAATATATATATGTATATATATATCCCAATAGGCTAGATATCATTGCTTCTTCTGACAAGGCTTGATATTTATGCCTTTCTGACAGGCAGGATATCAGCAATCACTGATAGATAAATAAAAAAAATAAAATAATAAGCCGGATATCATTTACCTCACATAGGTTGGATACAGTTTGCCTCCAACAGGAGGCTAAATATCATTACCACTGACAGGCCAATATCGTTACCTCACACAGGCTAACTTTTGATATCACTACACCTAACCCAAACAGGCTGATGTTACACACTACCTCCAGCAGAAAGCTGATGTCACTAACAGTGTTAGGTCAATATCATTACCTCATATAGGGTGATGATATCAGTAAACTTTCTGACAGGCTGATATCATTACCTCATATAGTAGCACTCTGTATTATTATTACTATTATTATTATTTTGGTAATTATTATTGTTCTTGTTGATATTATTATTATTATTACTACTGCTACTACTACTACTACTACTACTACTATTATTATTACAACTACTACTATTATTTTTATTATTATTATTATTATTATTATCCTCATCATCACCATTATTATTAATATTTTTGGCAATCTGGGCAATTATAATGTTCGTTTTATTTTTAATTAAAATATATGTATATATATATATATATATAATATATATGTATATATATATATATATATAATATATATGTATATATATATATATATATATATACACATATTTTTTTTCTGAATTAATGTTTTATGTCTTGTATTACTTTGTATATATCTATGTATATATATATATATATATATATATATATGTATATATATATATATATATATGTATACACATTTATATTCACAGACATGTATGTATATAATCTCCACACACATAATTGCATACAAAATCAGGCTTTATTCACGTGCATACATTCATCAATTTGCATTCACTAGTTTGTATGTATCTATCTATATATTTATATACACAAACACACAGATACATAAATATATAAGTATGTTTATAACCCAGATTTACATGACTTGTATATATTCATAAATATATATAAATAGATATATTTTCTGTCTCTCTCGCTCACACATACACATATATATGTACAAATAGTTTTTATAGACACACCCACTACTGGTAAATATGTTTATAAAACAATTGATTTTTGAAGGAGTTTTACACTTTACCTATTTGTCTCTCAGGTAAAATATATTAACCTTTATACTATATGTGTACTACTATATAAAATCAGTGCATATAATATAATATATACTATTTATGTATTATCATATATACTATTGGTATATTACAATATATACTATTGTCATAAGGCAGTGAATTGGCAGAGTAGTTAGAATGTTGGATAGAATGCTTTGCAATGTTTGTTTTGGCTCTCTATGCTCAGATCCTGCCAAACTTTTACTTTCATCCTTTCAAGGTTGATAAAAAAATTATCAGTCTGGGGTCTATTCTTCCCTTATATCTTTTTCTCTCTTCCTTTCTCTCACTCTCTCTCTTCTTCTCTGAAAGAGATTAGCTGTTTTCAGACCTAGGAAAGGAATGCATACCAGTAGTTTTAAAGTACTCAAGACATCAGGAGTTATGAGTCTATACATACATTCACTATTGAAATATTGTTAATTTATTTTTGGTATTTTCGGTATGTTAAACAAATACTCATAGTATATTGCTAGCTAATAGTTATCAGGTATTTAGAGAATGGTATATAAACAGTTTAATCCTTTAGCATTTAAACTGGTCATATCCGGCCAGAATTCTCTCACGTCTTTCTCTTCAAATTGATCGTAACCAGCTGCTCATTACCAACGTTAAAGTATTGTTCTCATAATAAATAATATCAAAATCTCGTAGATTCGATATTATTTGAGATAATAATGAGATAAAGCCTTTGCTGTGAAAATACAAAAGTAAATATAGAGTAATGTAAATACTAAAGGGTTAAGATGCTTTGGTTTCCAACTCATTTTTGTTAATGGGTTCAGTTCCACTTAGCAGATGTAGGAGATTAGTTATGATTCTGGCTCAGACTCTGTACCTTTATCTACCCTGCCTCAATAAACCATCAACCCTTATGTGTAGTATGTTGTCTATATCAGATTAGTGTCATAGCCACAGGAATTATGTTTTTTTATCTTGTTGGTAGTGCAGAAACTAAGACTAAGAATAATTACCAATCCTATGCTGATCAGATCAGAGGGGTGGGTGGTGTGGTTAGGTAGGTCAATTGGTATCGGCCTACAGTTTTGAAGGGTGCCCATTCTCCCTTAGTTTTAGTTCTTTTCTTCTATTCTGTGACTTGTAAGTACATAATGTACCCTATATTTACACATATATTCCCATAACCCATGCAAAAATCATGTATTTATCACTAAATACATAATGACCAGTTTGAAATAGGGCCCACATTTCTGGCTTGGGCCTGTTATCAACTTTAGGGGCCTACATATCACATCTGACCTGAGCATAACTTTAGGTGTCTACATTTTATATTTGGCAGGGGCTTATTACTAGCTTTGCACACACTTGTCAATATGTATCAGGCAGTTTTGAGGGAATGTTATCTACGACATGTCCAAGTGGTGTATCTATCTCTTGTAAGCATTACAGAAACAGAAACTTATTGTTCAACATTTAACTTAAGGGTATTATCTTACAAGAACCTCTCTACCTTTCAGACTACATACCAAACCATCACACCATCAATTGTCTGTCTATGTGGTCGATAGTGTAAACTCTATTTCTATTTCATCTACATTGTCTGTCTGTGAGTGTGTGTGTGTGTGTCTATGTGTGTGAGATCAGATAATGTTGCATAGAAGTGTATGTGTGTATATTTGTGTCAGACATCATTGGTGTGTGATCATGCATCTGTGTTCATGTATGTGTATGTAGGTATATATATAGAGAGAGAAAGAGAGGGAGAGAGAGAGCAAGGTCAGCAGTGAAAACAAACACAGAACAATTACTAAAAGTGTTGTTAGGTTCACGCTTGTATGAAATGGAAAAAGAAATAGTTGATCGTATAGGACCGGGTTCTTATTCTTAAAAATCTGTTACTTATCTTGTCAAACTTCCAAGTTATGAGGCATTGACATGAACAAAGACACAGACATGTACACACACATACAATGGGCTTCTGCAGGTTTTGTCTACCAAATTCCACTTGCAAACTATTGATCAACCCCAGTTAGAGCTTTGATTTGATGTCAGAAATAATTTATGAATCTTGTCTTTTTGTTGATATCAAAATTACAATCCCATGTGTTTGATAAAATGTTTAGTTGTTATTTCTAGCAATTTGTTCAGACAGTAGGGGTGTGTCATTGACAAAATGCTATTGATATTCACATACATTCATACTCCCTTCTTTTAGATTAGATACAGTCACACACACACACACACACATGTAGTCATAGTATTATTTATCTGGTTTAAGGTGTTGGATTGGCAGTATCGGTAGAGTGTCAGACAACATACATTGTAGCATATAGTTAGAGTCCTCGGTGGTCTGAGTTCAAATCCCGTTGAGGTTAACTTTATCTTTCATCCTTATAGGGTCGATAAAATAAAGCACCAGTAATGCACTGGGGTTGATTTAATCGACTTTCTCCTCCCCCTAAAATTACTGGCCTTGTGCCTAAATCAGAAACCATTATTTATTTGGTTTCACTTGATTTGATTATTATTACACATATCTTACTTGAAGCTTTAGACAGTTGTGTACTGAAATCAGTGGAAAATCCACTTTGGTATCCTATAGAGGATTAGTGGTAGGGAAAAGCGACAACATTGTTGGGTAGACTCTGGGTGTCAGAAATGATCAACTATCTGCTCTTTTCCAGAGAACTTTCAGCTTGTGGCCAATGGATAACTTCCAGAAATTCCTGGCCCAACAAGAGAAATTCTTCAGACATGGAAGTGCTGTCAGTTGAGCCTGTTCAAGATGCATTTAGGGTAGTGAGACTGCCTTCCATGTACTTGTCAGTGTCCAAACATTACTCACTTGTGGATCTATGTCAAATAACTGCTCTTGCATGTAAGAAGTATATGTCGATTGGCTGAGTCCATCATGAATATAAGCCTGCAATCTTTCATTAGATGAGAAGGGCAAGCAGTTTTGATCTGCGTGGTGGATGTGGTTGAGAGTGTTGAAAGCAGGACTTTCCTCTTCGACAAGGACTTGAATAGCATTCTCAAAGTTGATTTCAAGAGGAAAATCAGAGTGAAGAGAAAAGTGTTGCCTTCCAGCCAGTTTGTTGATTGGAGGAGGAGAGCTAAGTGCAGGGCACTTGGCCTAGCAGGCAGGGTGGCTGTGGCTTTTTGTGGGCTTTCTGCATGAGTAATGCTCAGAAATCTCCCCACTATTTGGGTATTTTCCATGTTTGTATTTTTATGTTTATTTTGTTATCACACATCTTTCCCTCACATTTATTGTGTAATCCAGTGCTGTCCTTATTGCTTTCTTCATGTCAGCCCTCTGGGGCTAATATAGATTTCATGATTATTGTTATTAATAATACATACATACAGGAGTTTAAGATAGGTTGCCCATGAGAACTTCTGTATACTGATGATCTGGTTCTTATATCTAGAGAACAAATTCAAACTGTAGAAACAGAACTTAGAATCAAAAGGGCCAAGAGTAAACTTAGCAAAAACCAAATTGTTAATAAGTAAGAAAGAAGACTAGGCCCACATCCTATCAGGGAAATGGCGATGCTCGAGATGCAGAAAAGGAGTAGATAGAACCTCTATATCAGAGGTTCTCAAACTTTTTGGGCCACAGTCCCCCCCTCATGGCCACGTAATACCTTCATTGCCCCACAACCCTATTTCCAGAGAGACCTGCCTACATGCAAATTGTAAATAATATATATAAATAAAATCGTTAATTTATATGTAATAAATAATATAATATATACTATGTATAAATAAATATTATATATTTTTTATATATAATATGTATATAATTATATCATTTCTACCCCCTCCACCACACCCTTAGGCCCCAGTGCTTCCCTTGGATCTTCTCAACGTCGGGGACGTTGAGAACCACACCTCTATACTATGTATACGGTGCAAATCTTGGGTACACAAGAAGTGTTGCAGGATAGCATGCAGACTTACAGGTAAGGAAGACTTTGTATGTAATAGATGTTCAGGGATAGTAGATGGTAAGCATGTCAGTGATATACAACTTTTTTAATCCCATGTATGATCCATAGAAGTGGTTAGTAGCTTCTGCTATCTAGGTGACCAAATTAGCAGTGTAGGTATGTGCTCCAGGAGCATAGAGGCTAGAATATGAATTGGATGGAAGAAGTTCAGTGAGCTACTGCTCCTGTTGACAACAAAAGGTTTCTCTCTATGAACAAAAGGCTGGCTGTATGATGCCTGTGTGCGATGTGCAATGCTGCATGGCAGTGAAACATGGGCAGTGACTGCAGAGGATATGTGAAGGATAAAGAGAGCATGTTTGGATGAATGTTAATGTGTGTGGACGATGAATTAAGAAAGAAGTTTAGTATAAAAAATATTAAATGTGTGCGTTGATATGGATATGTGTTGCAAATGGATGATGATTGCTGGATAAAAAGTGCAAAGAAATCCCAGGAAGACCTGGGCAGAATCGTTACAGTTGATCTCAAATCACTGAAGCTCATGGTAGAGATGACAAAGGATCACAATGAGTGGAAAGATGCTGTGCTGAAAAGGACACATCTGGCCCAAGCTAGCATGGAGGAGCAGACATAATATGATGACTATGATATATATATATATATTTTTTATTAAGGATTTTTCATATTCCCTTGTTAGTCTTTTATGTTTAGTTTTGAACAATAATGATCTTAAACCTATTTGCCCATTAATATTTGAAGACCTTGACCTCATCATTAGAACAAAATGATGGTAGTAATGGCATGTTGTTTGCAGGCTTTGCAGTATGCCTCAAAGGATCATCGAAATTCTGGTAAAATATTCAATGTCAGATTTATAAATTTATTCAGCCGTTAAATGCTCACAGATTCACCAGTCACAACACATTACAATACTGTACATGCCTGACCATGAGGATGCACCTGAAAACTTCTACTCCTGGGCACCAGCCTATGCCGGATATATGTGTGGACTACCAGCAGTCACTCATACATACTGGTCTCCCTTCTCCACATCACCAATGTTATGTAAGGAGAATGCAACCGCTGACTCAGCTAGATACCAGTGTCATTACAACTAATTTTTTCAGCTGAATGGACGAGAGCAAAATGAAATAAAGTATGTTGCTCAAGAACACAACGTGCCACCCAAGTCAGGAATCTTCTGACCTTACGATTGTGAGTCCAACAATTTTGCCACAAAGCCACATACCTACAACACAACAATTCTACAAAAAAATATTAAAAAAAACTACAGAGGCATTTCTGATAACAGAATAGAAATAAAACCTGTATAAAGATTACTGAAATCTATGAGAAGACAGCCTGGTAGTTATTATAGCTAGTTGACTGTTTTTCAGAAGACAAGTGAGCGTATCCTTCCACCCACAAAGCTTGTAAAGATAATCTCTTATGTTTCTCTGTGTATGAAGAGATTAACAAAAATGTGTTCCTTTTTCATAGCGTGGTTTATTATTCAAAATTGTAGTTATATCTTCATTAAATTTGTCTTAGACTTTCTAATATATGCTGTGTTGTACATAAATATTTATTATTTAATTAATTATATTGCTATTCGAGTGTTCATTATGCAAATTATAATTTGCTATAAGTTCTTTTTGTAGGTAGAAGGATAAAGGTATTTATTTTCTGAAGATTACCAACTAGCTGCGAAACATGTAAGGTCAATCTATTACATTATATATATATATATATATACAGGGTGCGGACGATATCTGTTCGCAATATGACTGTCTAGGAAAAAATAACACAGTAGTTTTATTTTTTAAGAAATATTTATCAAACTTGGGTTAGTTTGTCTTCATGATTTGTTCTTTCGATCTCACTCGATAAACCCGCCATTGGCTTTGATGACGACCTCAAGGCGGCCTCGGAACCGGCTACAGGCCTTCGTCACTGTCCCCCGACTTAGGCCCCTAAAGGCACTCGTGATCCTGGCCTTCAGATCGTCTTTCGTATTGCAGCTAGATCTGTTGGTGTCTCGTTCCACTGCGCCCCACACAAAGAAGTCGAGGGGGTTGCAGTCAGGCGAGCTGGTGGGAGGCCAGATGTCAGGTGAAGTGTGGTCGACAAAGTTCTCTGACAGCCAGGCTTGGGTCTTTCGGCTGGTATGGCAGGGCGCTGAGTCTTGCTGCCACGGCCTACCTGCAGATACCTGGTAGATCCAGGGCTTTACTACCTCGCTCAGAACACGGATGTAGCCATCGGTGTTCAGCTTGAGGCCCTCAGGGAAGAAGTGAGGTGGCATGACGTCACCTTGACTGCAGGCGGCACCTAAGACCAATGTTGTCGCTGGGACCTTTGTCTGCATGAATCTAGGCACGTCTTTGGATGACACAGCGAGCCACCTGTTGTTCTGGGAGTTGATTCCAAGAAGAACTCCATGTCTCTTCCACAAATTTGGAGGTTATCAATTATTCTGAAAATAAATAATGGAAATATAGTCACTGTTTTTATGAAGACAAGAGTGACAACGGAAGTAAAAAAAATGTGCATAAAATTAGCAGTTGAAAATTGCGAACAGATGTCGTCCGCACCCTGTATATGTGTGTGTATATATATATATATATATGTGTGTGTGTGTGTGTGTGTATATATATATATATATATATATATATATATATATATATATATATATATATATATATATATATATATATATATATATATATATATAAATGGAGGCACATGGCTTAGTGGTTAGAGCATTGGCTTTGCAATCGAAAGGTTGTGAGTTCAATTCTCAGACCGAGTGATGTGATGTTTCCTTGGGCAAGACACTTTATTTCACATTGCTCCAGTTTCCTCAGCTGTAGAAATGAGATGATAGGGACTGGGGTCCATATCATTCCATTGCAAAGTGGTCGTGGAGGTGCCACGGCAAAAAAGCACCCAGCACTCACTGTAAATGAGGTTGGTGTTAGGAAGGGCATCTAGCTGTAGAAATCAAGCCAGAATCAGTTCCCGTCCCACCCTTGCAAGCAGGGAAAAAGCGGACGTAAAATGAAATGATGATATATATATGTATGTATGTATGTATGTATGTATATATATATGTATGTATGTATGTATATATATATGTGTATGTAGGTATGCATATATATATATATATATATATATATGTGAGAAAAACCACAGACCCTCCATCTCAACTCTACTTTTGAAAAGCAGAAGAACTGCGAAACCGGTAAAGGAACCAAATAAATATATATATTTAAAAAAAAAATAAGACTCCAGTGGCATTTTCGATTTCATCTTTTTTTCTTTATATATATGTATGTAGGAATGTATATATATATATGTATGTAGGTATGTATATATATCATCATCATCATCATTTTACGTCCGCTTTTCCCTGCTTGCAAGGGTTAGACGGGTCCTATTCAACACAGCATCTCTCCACGGCTCTCTGTTATCTCCTCAGTGAGTTTCAGCGATCTGAGGTCTGCTCTCACCACATCCGCCCATGTTTTTCCTCTTCTACCTCTACTGTGTCTTCCCTCCACTGGGACTTCCTGGCACTTCTTCACCCATCGGTCATCCTCCATGCGCATCACATGTCCATACCATCTCAGCCTTCTCTCCTGCACGCCACAACTTATCCCTCTTATACCCAGTTTCTTTCTTAACTCGTCTATGCCTGGTCGTTCACGCACATTGACATTGCACATTATATATATATGTATATATATATATATATATATATATATATACATACATGTATATATATATATATATAATATACGTGAACGGCAAAGCATAAACGAACTGTAACAGTAATATAGGTGAACGGCAAAGCATAAACGAACTAAGGAAAAAATTAGAGATAAGAGGGATCAGATGTTGTTTACTCGAGAGAAGGCTGCGTTGGTATGGACACGTGATGCGCATGAAAGTCGATAGCTGTATAACAAAGTGCAGGGCAATAAAGATAGACGGTAGCCACGGAATAGGCAGACCTAGAAAAACCTGGGATGAGCTGATAAACTCCGACCTCACACACTTACACCTCTCCAAGACAATGTCACTGGACTGAGACCTTTGGCGGTACTCAGTAACAGAGAAGACCCGCCTTGCCAGTAGGCATCTCTAACAAAATACACCCCGTCCCGCCACCACCCCCACCCCATCCACACCACCCCGTTCTATGTAAAGTTATGTTGGTGCCGCGCCATCCAGGCCGAAACAAATGAGATCGTGTAGGTGTCACGACAAAAAAACACACAGTCCACGCTGTAATGTGGCCGTGTAGGCAACACGGTAAAAACCTCCCAGACCCACACTGTAAATGTGGTTGGTGTTAGGAAGGGCATCCAACTGTAGAAAACCTGCCAGACAGTCCTATGCGAGCAAGACAACCACTCTTGCCTCAAGTGGGACTACCCCCGTCCAAACCCATGCAAGCGTGGAACACGGACGTTAAACGTTGATGATGATGATGATGATGATGATGATATATATATATATATATCTATATCCAAAATTAAGATAACTCAAATGAATTTAATCTAAATCAAAATTATGGGTGTCATATATGTGTATACATATGTATATATATGTGTATATATGTATATATGTGTGTGTATATATATATATATTATGAAAGACGACAGCTGTATAACAAAGTGCAGGGCAATAAAGATAGACGGTAGAAACGGAGTAGGCAGACCCAGAAAAACATGGGACGAGCTGATAAATTCCGACCTCACACGCTTACACCTCTCCAAGACAATGTCACTGGACCGAGACCTTTGGCGGTACTCAGTAATAGAGAAGACCCGCCTTACCTAAATACAAAGTAAAAACCTACTACAGTCAGTAGGCATCTCTATCAAAACACACCCCCGTCCCACCACCTCCACCCCACCCACACCGCCCCTTTCAATGTAAAGTTATGTTGGTCCCACAACATCCAGGCCGAAACAAATGAGATCGTGTAGGTGTCACGACAAAAAACACACAGTCCACGCTGTAAATGTGGCCGTGTAGGCAACACGGTAAAAACCTCCCAGCCCCACACTGTAAATGTGGTTGGTGTTAGGAAGGGCATCCAACTGTAGAAAACCCGCCAGACAGTCCTATGCGAGCAAGACAACCACTCTTGCCTCAAGTGGGAAAACCCCCGTCCAAACCCATGCAAGCGTGGAACACGGACGCTAAACTTGATGATGATGATGATGATGATGATATATGTGTATATATGTATGTGTGTATATATATATATGAGTGTATATATATATACATATGTGTATATATATATATATGTGTATATATGTATATATATATGTGTGTATATATATATATGTGTATATATATATATATATGTGTGTATATATATATGTGTATATATATGTATATATATATGTGTATATATATATGTATATATATATATATATGTGTATATATATATGTATATATATATGTGTATATATATATATATATATATATATATATATATATGTGTATATATATATATATATATATTTGTATATATATATATGTGTATATATATATATGTGTATATATATATATGTATATATATATATATATGTATATATATATATATATATATATGTATCATCATCATCATCATCATTTTACGTCCCCTTTTCCCTGCTTGCAAGGGTGGGACGGGAACTGATTCTGGCTTGATTTCTACAGTTGGATGCCCTTCCTAACACCAACCTCATTTACAGTGAGTGCTGGGTGCTTTTTTGCCGTGGCACCTACACGACCACTTTGCAGTGGAATGATATGGACCCCAGTCCCTATCATCTCATTTCTACAGCTGAGTAAACTGGAGCAATGTGAAATAAAGTGTCTTGCTCAAGGAAACAACACATCACCCGGTCTGAGAATTGAACTCACAATCTTTCGATTGCAAGGCCAATGCTCTAACCACTAAGCCATATGCCTCCATTATATATATATATATATGTATATATATATATATATATGTGTATATATATATATATGTATATATATATATATGTGTGTATATATATATATATATATATATGGCTGCCCATGGGAACTCCTATACGCAGACGACCTGACACTCATAGCGGAATCAATGGCCGAGCTAGAGAAGAAATTCCAAACATGGAAGCACGGCCTAGAATCAAAAGGCCTTAAAATTAACCTGGCTAAGACCAAAGTTCTAGTTTGTAGGAAAGAAAACAAGGCGGCGGTCCCTTCTGGGAAATGGTCGTGCTCGGTGTGTAGGAAAGGCGTAGGTAGAAACTCCATTTTATGTCCTAAATGCAAAGTATGGGTGCATAAAAGATGTAGTGGGATCACAGGTAAGCTAACTAAGAACATAGATTTTACATGTGGCCCGTGCTCTGGTGCAATAAGTAGCAGCAAGTGCCCACAAAATACTAGCTCTTTCAATTGCGCAGAGGGTTCTATAGAAATAGTGGACAGTTTCCGTTACCTGGGCGATAAAATCAGCAGTGGGGGAGGGTGCTCTGAAAGTACAGTAGCTAGAGTCAGAACTGGTTGGAAAAAGTTCAGAGAGCTTATACCACTATTAGCTGCTAAAGGGTTCTCCCTAAAAATGAAAGGCAGGTTGTACGATGCCTGCATACGAACAGCAATGTTGCATGGCAGTGAGACCTGGGCGTTGTGTGCAGAGGATATACGCAGACTAGAGAGGAACGAAGCTTGCATGCTCCGCTGGATGTTTAACAGTAATATACGTGAACGGCAAAGCATAAACGAACTAAGGAAAAAATTAGAAATAAGAGGGATCAGATGTTGTTTACTCGAGAGAAGGCTACGTTGGTATGGACACGTGATGCGCATGAAAGTCGATAGCTGTATAACAAAGTGCAGGGCAATAAAGATAGACGGTAGCCACGGAATAGGCAGACCTAGAAAAACCTGGGACGAGCTGATAAACTCTGACCTCACACACTTACACCTCTCCAAGACAATGTCACTGGACCGAGACCTTTGGCGGTACTCAGTAACAGAGAAGACCCGCCTTACCTAAATACATAGTAAAACCTACTACAGCCAGTAGGCATCTCTAACAAAATACCTGCTGATGGCGACAGATGAAGTCTGTGGCTGGAGCAGGCCTGTAGGCAGGAGGAGAGTAACATGGTGGTGGAACAGTAGGGTGGAGGGGTCAATTAAGGCCAAAAAGCAGGCTTGGAAAGTATGGCGGGATGGGGGAAGTAGAGAAGACTATCAAGTGGCTAGGAGACAAGTATACTTCGCAAGAAGGGAAGCAGAGGAAAGAAAGTTAAAGCATGTTCTACAACGCGACCAAAAACGTGAGGTGTTCAGGATTGCTAGGCAATGTGTCAAGGAAAACCGTGATATTGTCGGGGAGAAGTGTGTACTTAATGATGACGGGGTACTTGCCATCACAGACGCTGATAAGAAGGTAGCTTGGAAGGCTACTAAATGAGGAGAATAAATGGGAGAAAGACAGTCTCCCCCACATCGACCCAATAGAGGGACCAGCAGTGTTAGTCGAGGGTAGTATAATAAGTAAGGCAATCAAGGATATGAAGACGGGTAAGGCGGCTGGGCCTTCGGAAATAGTTGCTGAGATGCTGAAGGCATCTGGCTCAGTGGGACACACCATGGTCACCCGCATAGTTAACCAAGTCGTACAGAATGGGGTTGTTCCGAAGGACTGGCATAGCAGCATCATCGTTAACTGTTATAAGGGTAAAGGAGATGCCCTAGATAGGAGTAACTATAGAGGCATTAAACTAATCGACCAGGTCATGAAGGTCACGGAAAAAGTAATAGCGCAACTAATCAGAGAGAGAATTGATCTAGATGAAATGCAGTTCTGGTTTGTGTCAGGCAAAAGTACCACAGACGCTCTTTTCATTGTACGTCAACTACAGGAGAAGTACCTAGCTAAAGGTAAACCCCTCTACTTAGCTTTTGTCGACTTGGAGAAAGCCTTCGACAGAGTCTCCCGTTCCATTATCTGGTGGGCCCTTAGAAAACTAGGCGTTGACGAATGGCTTGTGAGGGCTATACAAGCCATGTATAAAGAAACAGTCAGCAAGGTTAGAATTAACAACGAATATAGTGAAGAGTTTAGCGTAAAAGTTGGCGTCCATCAGGGCTCTGTTCTCAGCCCCCTACTATTTATTATTGCCCTTCAGGCTATAACAGAGGAGTTCAAGACCGGCTGCCCATAGGAACTCCTATACGCAGACGACCTGACACTCATAGCGGAATCAATGACCGAGCTAGAGAAGAAATTCCAAACATGGAAGCATGGCCTAGAATCAAAAGGCCTTAAAATTAACCTGGCTAAGACTAAAGTTCTAGTTTGTAGGAAAGAAAATAAGGCGGCGGTCCCTTCCGGGAAATGGCCATGCTCAGTGTGTAGGAAAGGCATAGGTAGAAACTACATTTTATGTCCCAAATGCAAAGTATGGGTGCATAAAAGATGTAGTGGGATCACAGGTAAGCTAACTAAGAACTTAGATTTTACATGTGGGCGGTGCTCTGGTGCAATAAGTAGCAGCGAGTGCCCACAAAATACTCTTTCAATTGCGCAGAGGGCTCTATAGAAATAGTGGACAGCTTCCGTTACCTGAGTGACAAAATCAGCAGTGGGGGAGGGTGCTCCGAAAGTACAGTAGCTAGAGTCAGAAGAGCTTATACCACTATTAGCCGCTAAAGGGTTCTCCCTAAAAATGAAAGGCAGGTTGTATGATGCCTGCATACGAACAGCAATGTTGCATGGCAGTGAGACCTGGGCATTGTGTGCAGAGGATATACGCAGACTAGAGAGGAACGAAGCTTGCATGCTCCGCTGGATGTGTAATAGTAATATACATGAACGGCAAAGCATAAACGAACTAAGGAAAAAATTAGAAATAAGAGGGATCAGATGTTTACTAGAGAGAAGGCTACGTTGGTATGGACACGTGATGCGCATGAAAGTCGATAGCTGTATAACAAAGTGCAGGGCAATAAAGATAGACGGTAGCCATGGAATAGGCAGACCTAGAAAATCCTGGGATGAGCTGATAAACTCCGACCTCACACACTTACACCTCTCCAAGACAATGTCACTGGACCGAGACCTTTGGCGGTACTCAGTAATAGAGAAAACCCGCCTTACCTAAATACATAGTAAAACCTACTACAGCCAGTAGGCATCTCTAACAAAATACACCCCCGTCCCACCACCCACACCCCCATCCATACCACCCCCTCCTAAGTAAAGTTATGTTTGTTCCACAACATCCAGGCCGAAACAAATGAGATCGTGTAGGTGTCACGATAAAAAAACACACAGTCCACGCTGTAATGTGGCCGTGTAGGCAACACGGTAAAAACCTCCCAGTCCCACACTGTAAATGTGGTTGGTGTTAGGAAGGGCATCCAACTGTAGAAAACCTGCCAGACAGTCCTATGCGAGCAAGACAATCACTCTTGCCTCAAGTGGGAATACCCCCGTCCAAACCCATGCAAGCGTGGAACACGGACGTTAAACATTGATGATGATGATGATATGTGTGTATATATATATATATATATGTGTGTATATATATATGTGTATATATATATGTGTGTATATATATGTGTGTATATATATATGTGTATATATATATATATATATATATATGTGTGTATATATATATGTGTGTGTGTATATAGATATATATATATATAATTATATATGTATATATATATATATGTGTATATATATATATGTGTGTGGGGAAACTAGACGCATTAAGTATGTTGACCAGGTCATGAAGGTCACAGAAAGAGTTATAGCGCAACTAATCAGAGAGCAAATTGATGTAGATGAAATGCAGTCTGGATTTGTGTCAGGTAAAAGTACCACAGATGCTCTTTTCCTTGTACGACACCTACAGGAGAACTTCCTAGCTAAAAGTAAACCCCTATACTTAGCTTTTGTTGATCTGGAGAAAGCCTTTGACAGAGTCCCCTGTGCCATTATCTGGTGGGCTCTTAGAAACTAGGTGTTGAATGGCTTGTGCTAGCTATACAAGCTATGTATAAAGAAACAGTCAGTAAGGTTAGAATTAACAATGAATATTGTGAAGTATTTAGTGTAAAAGTTGGTGTTCATCAAGGCTCTGTCCTTAGGCCCCTCCTATTTATTATTGCCCTTCAAGCTATAACAGAGGAGTTCAAGACCAGCTGCTGATGGGAACTTCTATACAAGATGATCTAACTCTCATAGCTGAATCGATGGCTGAACTAGAGGAGAAATTCCAAACATGGAAGCATGGCCTAGAATCAAAAGGCCTTAAAGTTAACTTGTCTAATACTAAAGTTCTAGTATGTAGAAAGGAAAATAGGCCGCAGGTGCCCTCTGGGAAATGGCCATGCTCAGTGTGTAGGAAAGGAGTAGGCAGAAATTCCATTTTTATTTCTCAAATGCAAACTATGGGTACATAAAAGATGTAGTGGATCACAGGTAAGCTATCTAAGAACGTATATTTTACATATGGCCGATGCTCAGGTGCAATAAGTAGCAAGTGCCCACAGGATACTAGCTCCTTCTATTGCCCAGATGGTTCTATAGAAATAGTGGACACCTTCCGTTACCTGGGTGACAAAATCAGCAGTGGTGGAGGGTGCTCTGAAAGTACAGTAGCTAGAGTCAGAATGGGATGGAAAAAGTTCAGGGAGCTTATACCACTATTGGCCGCTAAAGGGTTCTCTCTAAAAATGAAAGGCAGATTGTATGATGCCTGCATATGAACATCAACGTTACATGGCAGTGAGACATGGGTGTTGTGTGCAGAGGATCGAAGCATCCATGCTCTGTTGGGTGTGTAATAGTAATATACGCGAATGGCAAAGCATAAATGAACTAAGAAATTAGGAATAAGAGGGATCAGATGCTGTTTACTCGAGAGAAGACTACATTGGTATGGTCACGTGATGTGCATGAAAGACGACAGTTGTATAAAAAAGTGCAGGGCGATGAAAATTGATGGAAGTTACGGAGTAAGTAGACCGAGAGAAACCTGGGACCATTTGATAAATTCCGACCTTACACACTTACACCTCTCTAAGACAATGTCACTGGACCGAGATCTTTGGCGCTACGCAGTAATACAGAAGACCCGTCTTGCCTATGTATAAAGCGAAACCTACAGTCAGTAGGCATCTCTTAACCAAATATATACTCTATTGCACTACCCCTACTCCACCCCCATCCCCACTCCCACCAACACACCCTTTCTCCGTAAAGTTATGTTGGTTCCACAACATCCAGTCCAAAATAAATGAGGTCATATAGGTGTCACGACAAAAAAAAACACAGTCCACGCTGTAATATGGCCGTGTAGGTAACATGGTAAAAAACCTCCCAGTCTACACTGTAAATTTGGTTGGTATTAGGAAGGGCATCCAGCCGTAGAAAACCCGAGCGATACATGATCACACGACCAATCTTACCTCAAGTAGGACAATTCGCGTCTAAACCCATGCTAGCAAGGAAGATAGACGTTAAACGATGATGATGATGATATATATATATATATGTGTGTATATATAAATGTAATCTGAGTTTTTCGAATATTAATAATAACATTCGATTCATTTGCAATTATGCAAACAAGCCTCAATTTTATAGCAGTTCTGTTCGAATGCCAACACAAGAGCAAGAATGAAGTGTTCATTCTACTGACATGGCTATAAAATTGAGGCTTGTTTGCATAATAATTGCAAATGAATCGAATGTTATTATTAATATTCGAAAAACTTGGATTACATTTATTTTATTCAGCCATGTAGAGCAAAATTTTCTTTTTTATGTGTATATATATATATATATATATATTAATTCAAAATATTAATAAATATAGACATTCATGTAATCAAATATATTTTATTATATATATTTCAGAGGTACTATGCTGTTTCCTCAGTACGTCCTCATCAGATAAAATATATAAATTGATGTCTGACATACCTCAACTGTGCTGATGGTTCAATTCCAGTCTTGACTGCCAAGACTGATATAATTCACAAATCATGAGCGTGATTCATTTTCTATGAACACATCAATACACTTTATTTTTTCCTTTATGGAAAATTTAACCTAAATCTGGTATACAATACATAGCATACCATTATAACATTTGAACATCTTAACAAATATTGATAACATGAAATATAACAATGTTGGTACTGTTTCCACCTCCATGTCTACAGAATTTGAAGACTTTGATGAGTTATTCCCCTTGTATTTATTAGCACCATAGCACACAAACACACCTCTCTACCTGTTTTCAATCTATTTTTTCATATAAACATTTATACATATAGCTGATCTTTCGGACTTTTACAAAACGCTAGTGGGGATAAATTTAATATAAAGAATGTCCTGTTTATGCACGTAGATGTTATAAAATGGCTTGCGCCTAGCTGATATCTGGGAAACATGTTTTTACGCTATTATATTACAATGTAGGCGGTGGATTGGCAGTATCGGTAGAGGGTCGGACGCCATGCTTTCCAGCATAGTTACGTCCCTTTACGATCTGAGTTCAAATCCCGCCGAGGTTGATTTTGCCTTTCATCCTTACGGGCTCGATAAAATAAAGTACCAGTAATGCACTGGGTAATTGCTAGCCTTGTGCCTAAAGTAGAAACAATTATATTACAATGTATCGTTTATCTCCATGTCTAGATGTGAAGATCCAGCTTTACATGTGTCCTAGTCTCTGCTGGTTCTGTCTGACAGTAGGTGGAATGAATTCTAATTAGTTATGTAGTCCTCTGCTTTGACTATGAAATTTGAGGTTGGTATCCAGCCCATATTATGAGGGCAGGATGGATGGTGCACAATGTTAGCCATCTTGCCTTCAGTCATGAAAATTGCTACAAAAATGGTTAGCAGATTCAACTGTTCATTAACAAAGCAGTGAGGAGACAGTACATTAGCTGATACTTGTATGAGGGTCAGACCGGAGCTGAAAGGCTGCTTGGCTTTTGACAAGTGTGAACATTACAGCTGAAATCACCATAAAAATGGCCACCTGGGCACAGATTCATGACAGGGCTTGCAACTATGCTGGGTACAGATATATCATCACTTAATGTTCTATAGGAAGCTGGTGGAAATAGCTAAGTTATCTAAGTTATCCAAACTTTTTTCTATACTCAAATAATCATTATATTTGCCACACAATGGTTATATTTGTTATCCTATAAGATTATAATATTTTTTATTTAATTAGGATTTATTATGATATTCAAATATTTTTACTCTATTGCATTATATAACAAATTTCATGCTGCATTTCATTTTGCACATTTGCAGCTCGGAGTAAAATATATATAAAGTTCCACAACAAATTAGCAAACCATATTTGGGGACGCGCGTTTCACCTAACAGATTCACATCTTGAGTGAGGTTGTGTTGAGAACGGAAGGGTTCTCAGCACAATCTCACTCGAGTAGCAAATCTGTTGGGTAAAACGTGTGTCCTCGTGTAGGGTTTGCTAATTTGTTATTGAACTAACTTTATATCGAACATGTCCTATGAACTTACTACGGATTTGACCTTCCGGGATTTTACCACTATATATATATATATATATAAAATTGAGTGCTAAACAACCAAAGTATATTATAAATCTATGTTTGTATATATATATACAGTATTGAGTTAACTGAGTCTTTGGAAATGTCTATATAAATGCACTGTTTATGTAGACATAAACGTGCCAAATAAAATTATTTCCATGTAAATTGAAAAAGAAAATAAACATTAAACTAATTTTTTAGGCTATGGGTTGTCATCAAAAGATTATCTCTGTCACTTATAGTAGTATCACTGAAATTGACGTACTAACTTGCATATTAGTAGTGCTCATATTGGTTGTTAATTTTGATATATATTAAGTTGTGATAAGCATCAAGCTGTAGAACCCAAGCCAAAATCAGTTCCGTATGACCAAGACATGGTCACTTGACCTGGAATTTCTCTCAACAGGATAACTCGTCTAACCCATGCCAGTGTGGAAAAATGGATGTATGATGATGATGAAGCAGCTGAAGTATACATCTGTATATTTACAGTATATATCAGTAACCAAAACTGTAAATGCTCCAAAGAAGAGCAGTCGTCAGTGATCTCTTGTTTTCTGTTGGTTGAATATGTATCAGTGTATAAAAGGCTTTGGAATCTTTAAGTACAGTTTGGGAACATGATAACAGATTTTCATATGCCTTTGTGAATTTGTCTTATTGAAAAGTGGTATTAATTTGCCAGGTCTAGGTAAACCAGCAATATTTTTGTTTTTAAATCTACCAAATATTCTAAGTAAACAAGACATTATATATATATATATATATATATATATATACACACACATGCACACGTGTGTGTGTGGAGAGAGAGAGAGAATGAAAACGAGATTGGGAGCCAACTAGAAGTATTGTATTGGTACTTGACTACATTAGATTGGTCTTAATGCAAATTACAACTGTGGATTATTTTCATCTTATTTTTTCTGAAAATGTAAGTAGTAAAAAACCCCCAAACGTTCATTCATATAAAATATAATACTGATTTAATTTGAAATTTGAGATCCAAAATATAAAATTTAAACATTGTTAGTGATTGGTGGTCTCTGATAAAATCTTTGCATTTGATACAAGGAAACATCTGACCATTGTTTGCAGACAATGGGATAAATATAGACATGTTTTAGTTTCAATAGCATAGTACAATCTATTCAAGACTACTTTGATCAGTCAACAAGTTTTTTTACAGGAAAAATAAGTTAGGAAGTGTCTTGGCCAGTGTAATTTGCATAATTACACTACTCAAGGGTAGAAATGACATAAATCTATAAGTAAAGATATGATGTAATGAAAGATGTGCCAATGTATCTCAATTAACAAGATAGATTCATATCCTTCTAGAATTATAAAGGTATGTGAGATGTGTCCCAAGAAATTGTCCCTCTGATTTTTATTTTTTAAATAATAGCTTGTTTTTAATTAAAAATGGTTAATTTGATCAAATTAAACTTGTAATATGTATATTTGAGTATATTAAAAAATATGCACATGGCACACTTTTGTTCCAACAATATAATAAATTGGGATAACATTATCCCAGTAGTATCCCCATTGCTGAATATGATGAGTAATAAATAAATAAATTAAGGACTTAGTGCTAAATTATGGATTGGAAAGAGAATTCAGTAGAATGTAATCTTTATTCTGAGATCTATATACCTCTACATTATTGAAACAGTTAAAAAGAAAGAATGTTTAATGAGAACAACAAGTTTATGAAGCAATATGAGGTGAACAAAAGAAATTATCATGGGTCATGCAAAATATATGTTACTAAAATGTTTATAACACTAAATAATGTTAGACAGTGGGGCTGCTGTGAAACTGCTGATTGTGGTAGGTGCAGAGGTTATGCATTATATATATATACAGGGCGGTGGATTGGCAGAACCGGTAGAGGGTCGGACACCATGCTTTGCAGCATAGAGTTACGGCCCTTTGTGATCTGAGTTCAAATCCCACCGAGGTTAACTTTGCCTTTCATCCTTATGGGGTCAATAAAATAAAGTACCAGTAATGCACTGGGATAATTGCTGGCCTTGTGCCTATATAGGAAACCATTATATATATATACAGGGAGACCACAAACACACTCTGAGCTTGATTATTGCATTGATGTTGGCTGAGCAACAAGAGGGTCACACATTGAGTGTCTATAATATCAACCAATACCATATGACACCAATATTGTAAGAATATTCATTTAAGTTTTCATATGATAAGTATTTGAAATGAGGGAGTGTTTTTTTGGTCACCTTGTATATTATAATGGAAGGTAAAAACCTGACTGCAATGCCTAGTGGTTTTGGCTTGTATTCGGCAAGCCTTTTCAAGGGTGCACATATATATGCATGTGTGTAGGTATGATACCTTTACAAATGTCCAATCAACTAATGTCCTAAAACTCAGTTCCCAACAAATTTCAACGAATAGCTTCTCACAGATGTATCATATATGTTTGTCTATTTTGCCACAACTACAACATAGCCTGCTCCAGTGAACTAGTACGTCATTTACAAGACTCACTGACGCTAACTCAATGATACATGCGTTGTGATGTCTATAATATCCCATCCCTTCCACCCCTCAATCACAGCTTAAACATGCTTCCTTTCTTTTGCTGACATTTTCTTCACAAACATCAATACAGATACAATATTGTCAGTTTTTTACTGTTATTTAGCCCCAGGTCAGGCCTGATCAAGAAGTCCTGTATTCAAAGGTGTTTCTGCTGCATGAAGATACTACATGCAGTCCTATTTCATTGCTCAGCCAACTGGAAATATCAGGTAACTCCTCCTCGATATACTGAAAATAACGGCTAAACCCCTCCATACCAATTATACCTTACTATCTTCAATATAGTTTTAGCTATACTTTGTCTGAAAATATGAGTTGGTCACAACCAGAATATCTTAAGTTGTAGGTTTGCTTGGTTAGGGTTGAACAGTCCCGAGGACACTCAGCAGCCTTTGGAAGGATAGAGCTCTTACAAAGTCCACCAAAAAGAAAATAATCAAAACATTAGTGTGGCTGGTAGCTCTTTTATGTTTGTGAGTCATGGACTTTGAAGGAATCTGAGTTGAAATGTGATGTTATAGGCATGCACTTAGAATTAGCTGGGCAGCTTACAGAACAAATGAATCTGTCATGGAAGAGATTGGTGTCAATTGACAGTCGGTTGCAACAGTAAAGAAAAGGAAACTTGAGTATTTTGGTCATGTCATCAGGGCCCAGAATTTGACTACCCACACTCCTGAGGGACTAATACAGGGGATCAGAGAAAAGAAAATGGACAGATGATATTAAGGAATGGATAGGAAGGAGTTTGGCAGAATATACAGCAATGACAAGAGACAGGAAAAGATGGAGAGTGTTGGTCCATAAGTCCATAACGCCTGACTCTCAGCTCTGAGGATGAGAAGAAGGTTAGGTTTGACCAAGGTCTAACCAACAAAACTCATTATCGACATCCTCTCTTACTTTGATTTATCTTTTTATGTTTTGAAGTGAATATACACAAACAATCAGTTTCAACATTATTACTTTCAATATTGTTTTTTGTTTATTCTTCTATACTAGAGAAGGGCGGTGGATTGGCAGTATCGGTAGAACCAGATACTATGCTTTGCAGCATAGAGTTACGGTCTGAGTTTAAATCCCGCCGAGGTTAACTTTATCTTTCATCCTTACGGGGTCGATAAAATAAAGCACCAGTAACGTACTGGGGTCGAGCTATGGAAAAATATTTGAAAAATATTATTAATTTTATTATTTTTTGTTGTTGATAGTTTCATTTTTACAGAAAAACGAAATAGTTATTTCAGTTGGACACATCCAAGTAGATCTGAATATTTCCACGAACTTTTTTTTTTACTAAAAATTTCGTTTGAGTTACCTCCCTTGGCAATTCATACTAATTAATGATTCAAGGGAAATAATTACAATTTTATCTAAAGCAAATGTATTTTATCCGATGCCCAGTTTCTTGACGTCCTACTTTTGTAAGGAGAAAAGGCCATAAAATGTGCACATAGAAGCGTACTTACATATTTATATTTGAAGCGATTATGGTAATATTGTGAATCTTAAATCGGACTCTATCCTCCAAACGAAATCGCTCTAATTTAATTTGTTTACATTATTTCAAGGTGAATTGGCAGTATCGGTAGAGGGTTGGATTATGCTTTCTAGCATAGTTACGTCCCTTTACGATCTGAGTTCAATTCCCGCCGAGGTTAACTTTGCCTTTCATCCTTACGGGGTCGATAAAATAAAGTACCAGTAATGTACTGGAATTATTGCTGGCCTTGTGCCAAAAAGTAGAAACAATTATTTCAAGGTAGATAGGACGGTGGATTAGCAGTATTGGTAGAGGGTCGGGCGCCATGCTTTGAATCATAGAGTTACCTCCCTTTATGATCTGAGTTCAAATCCCGCCGAGGTTAACTTTGCCTTTCATCCTTACGGGGTCGATTGGAATAATTGCTGGCCTGGTGCCAAAAGTAGAAACAATTATTTCAAGGTAGATAACTCTAACAATACCAAACAATGTCCTTACATAATTATGTCTCTTGTTAACTGGAATTTAATACAACTCGCTAAATATGTTTTATTAATAAAAAAAAAAAAATCGGAAACAAATCTATTTCAAATAACAACAACACTACAGATATTTAAAAGCAGAAAATGAAGGGAAGGGCAAAGGCTATAGGATCACAGATTCAGGGAGACTTAGCAGTGCAAGTGACTATGAAGAGGCTCTGTTTCTATCTACCCTTGATAATATGATGTTATTGTCTCTTTGTTGATTGGTGCTGATACAGTCAATATGTACTAACATTGTATTAGATATGAATACCTGAGTACTTCTATTAATCTACTAGCAAGTTAAACGTATGAGTTCGAATCTCGGTACCGGTGGTTGTTGTGTATATTCGACATTAACTTTAATTCTACACTAGTTTGTTTCACATAGCTGTAAGACATCAAGTCGTAGTTACTTCCCACTCCCACCTTTCTGGAATCGGAGGTTTGGTCTAATAATACTAGTATTTGGACCTGATCTTCTGTTTGGATCAGAATAATTTAATATCTTAATGCACTGCTTATTTCCACTACAATCTCCACTATTTCTCCTCGACTTCCCGTTTATCATGCTTTGCAACGTGGAGTTACGCCCCTTTACTGAGTTCATCCTGCCAAGGTTAGCTGTGCCTTCTATGCTTATGGGGGTCGATAAAATAAAGTACCAGTAATGCAGTGAGATACTTGCTGGCCTTGTGCCAAAAATAGAAACAATTATTATAATTACCATTACCGCTGTCGTCGTAGTTGACATCATCATCAGACCGCATAGCTCCACCTCACGATCTCGCTTTTTATTTCACGAATCACTAGTAGTGATATCCGGAGGGGAGTGTTGGTGATTTTGCCCAACACCTGGCTAATGTTTCCAAACGACAAATGATGACACCAGCTCATCTTTTTCTCTAAAACAATGCCTAGCAAATTATACTGTATGTTACTTCACTGTTTGTGAGATGAATGAAGTTGCATAAATTTGTTTCATTGTTGGACATAATTAAAGTACCAGTCCAGTACTGAGATCGATTCTCCCACCGCTCTTTCTCTCTCCTTCACCTTCTTTGTTTCTCTCTTTCTCTAGAAGAATTCGGTTATGTTCTTACTTGAAAAGTGATGGCTTTTGCTAGATTTAAAATGCTCATGACATGCTGTGTGTCAGGACGGTCCTCAACGAATTTATCAGAAGTTAATGGCCTCTTACTTATGTTTTTTTACGAGTCTACGTATAAACTGGTGTAATCTAAAATTATCCAGAATGTGTTTTATCAATGTTTGACTGACATTCATTTGAGATGAAACACACATAAAGACGTTTGACGATGATGTTCATAACATTGAGTGGATAGATGAACATTCCTCCTACCGTCACTATCACTAGGTGGCTAGAAGGAGGTGCATAATAAATTAAATCTATACTTTTCCACTTGACAATTGTTTTTCTAGATAGCAGATCCCTTATGATCTCCTTCCTACATTGTTGGTGAATAGAAACTGGATATTTAAGTTATCATTTCTCCTTAACAGG
>OZ024740.1:158877745-158927745 GCA_964016885.1 Eledone cirrhosa
TGATGTATCCCTCACATTTCTTGAGCAGAAAGGACAAGGGGTTTAATGACAAGATGAACAATATCACAGAGAGACTGTCCCTCTGAAATATACCCCTGCAATATTTTATTTTATCAGTGAAAATAGAGTCCTCCCTCTCTGTCTTTAACCTTAGGATAGTAGCCCAAGAAGAAGACAGCCTCTCTATGGCTCTGACAATAATGTCTAGGACTTTAGCAAGTTGGAGGGCCTCTATCATCCAAGAGTGGGGAACAGAATCGAAAGCTTTCTTGTAGTCCAGCCAGACTGTAGTCATATTCTTCCTAAGTTGTCGCACCTCCGACATCGCAGTTTTGTTGATTAGGAGTTGTTCAGCACATCCCCAAACCCTTTTCTTTCCAGCTGCTTGTTCATCTGTGATGATGTTATTATTTTCACAGTGATCTTGGAGGAATAGGTTCAGGCAGGCTGTATACATCTTATACATCAGGTTCTGGCATGCAATGGGTCGGTAGTTTTTTGCCAAGTGGGTGTCTTTGTTCTTGAGGACCAGTAACGTTTGTGCTAATGTCAACCATTCTGGTATAAGTGTATCTCCCTTAAGAACTTGTTGGTAGAGGTCAGTAAGATACCTCCGATAGAATATTAGTTTTTTGTACCAGCAACCGACAATCATGTCTCTTCCTGGTGTTTTCTTATCTTGGAGTTTTCCTATCACAGTCTCAAGGGTACCCTCACTTATTTCGTATCTTTTTGTTGTAGTGTAGGAGCAATAGTTCTTTCAGATTTCTCTTAGCGACACTGCATCTTGGCTGAAACCCCCCCCATATTTTTCTCCAAAAGGAATCTATGTCTTTCTGGGATGGAGCCTCAGTGACACTTATTATTTTGCCCTTCATATCTCTATAGACTGATGTTTGGTTTCGTCTGAATCTTTTATTAAGCCTTTTCTCTCATCTACCTTCTTCAGGTATCAGCGTTTTTCGCTAACAGCTCTCAATTCTTGTTTGAGGGTAATCAGCTTATATTGGAGAGTTCTGGTTCTACTGTTACCAAACATCGTCTCTATTTTATTTTTCACTCTTTGTTGGTGAGGAGTGAGGTTTTTATTGTGTTTGTTTGCATGTAAGGAGCATTGTCACATGTCCTATGTTTTTTCGTAGGTCAGCACTCTTTTTTTCTATTTTAGTTATATATGATGGTATTTTTGGTGGTGTTTTGTTCTTGTTAATATCTCTGCTATCACGAAGATAATGCTTCACTGTCATTGCTAAGGTTATGAACAGGCGTTAATTTGCCAAAATGTTGGGGTTTTTATCCGTCGTAAATATTCATCCCCTATTTCGTCAATAACACGTAGTATTTCATTATTTGGTTTTTTATTCACCATTGTCATTTTAACACGTTCAGCTAGAGAGATATTTATACATGAGTTAATTTCTCTCTGGAAGATTTCGTTGAGGGAAATTTTCAATTGTTTATACTTTTGATTATCATTATCGATAGTATTTTCCACAACAGTCGAGGTAGACTCGGATGGTATACGTGGTGTCACATTTATTCGATTATTATTATTTCTTCGATTATTACTATTATCGATAGTGTTTTCCCCAGCATTCGAGGTAGACTTAGATGGTACAGGTGGTGTCAAGTTTCTTACAGGCATAGTTGATTCAAGGCGCTGTTCGACCTGGCTGCTATGAAGTCTAGTAGCATGGCGACCTGTAGCACGTGTTGATTCCATGTTTGTTGTGGGGGACTTACAATTAATAATATTTATCTTATTTTTACGTTCAACAAACGTCGCTTGTTGGCGTAATTGTTTCGCTGTGAAATAATTTAGCTCTGGGTGCATTTCGTCCCAGTGTAGCTTCATTCTATTCATATAGCCAATGGAGGGATTGTTTTTTGCCATTTTATAACAATTAAATAAATCATTATTAAGTTCGCAACTCGAAGAGAAATGCGATTTATAATATCGGTTTCTTCTGTAGCTACAACTGGATAAAGTTTGTTTACTTTTCTTGTTGTTTGTCTTCGATACTTCCTTAATTTTGTTGTTGATGTTGTGTTCAGCCATGCAGTTTGTAGCAAATCCTTGTAAAATGAATTATGTATTTAGTCGGATATCTCTACGAATTCGAATAAAAGGTGTCTTCAGTAGATATAGTTAGAAGAATACCCAGTTATTAAACATGACTGTAGTTGTGGCATTGCTGTCGGAGATAGTATTCATCTTAAATTTAATAAATAGTCTCGCACGCCCAAATATGCGACTGGTCGCGTTGTCTGTATAGTATGTATGTATGTATGTATGTATGTATGTATGTATGTATGTATGTATGTATGACCCCTTAGCCTTTGTCAAGGCAGAATTCTAGGAGAAGGAAAACTCTGATATAACACCTGCAACTCTGATGGTATCCAATGATGTTGACTTGTTCTTCTTTTTGGTAAATATCATCTTGGTTAAGAGAGTGGGACTGGCTTTGTGCAATACCTTTGCTCACTATAAAAGCTTCACGGCACAGGCATTGCTTTATGTCTGGAGATCGCTCTGCACTTGTCATCACATGGTACCATGGACCCAGCACTATGTGTCAATAATTGTCACAAGTGTAGTGTTTGTACCAGAGTTTTCAAGTTGCTGGCTGGACTAAAAAGACACACTCGTTCAGCGCATCGGTAGGAGTTCTCCTATATGGATATACAGTAGTGGCCGTACTCGAAAACGAGTTGGCAGCCACCATGTATGTATGTATGTATGTATGTATGTATGTATGTATGTATGTATGTATGTATGTATGTATACAGGAAATAGTCATTAGATAAATGTCATTTTCAAAATAAGTAACGGGGTCGATAAAATCTGCTAAGACCTTTTAATGTGCTGCCCCAGCTTATCCGCAATCTAATAATTGAAATCACCAAGAAGAATAAAAAAAATCAGAAATAAAAGATGGAGTTGAAGGAAAAGATGAAATATCGATCTAGAAATGAGGTATGTGTTTGTGATGATGGTGGTGGGCGGTGGAATACAGGTGAGTGTAATTAAAGGTGTGGGTTAGGTGATAAAAAAAGAGAAACAAGTTTGAAAAGTCATATAAAAATATTCGTTTTCTTGGAGCCATAATTTCTAGTACAACTGTTATGGCGCGATTGTGAAATACAGCATTTCCTGGCCATTTTAATCCAGGCGGAGCCCATCATTTTCCAGGTCTGAACACAGCCGATTTCTGTCAGAGAAGGAGAGAGCGAGCGTGATAGAGAGAAAGTGAGAAAGCGATATAGTAGAAGAATCGGCTCCAGGAGTAGACTGGACCTTTTTTTCATCAACCTCGAAACACTGAAAAGCAAAGTTGACCTCGAATGATTTGAGATCAGAGCACAGAGAGACGAATACCGTAAAGCATTCTATTCCACGTTCTAACAACTCTGATAATTCACTGCCTATGAAACTTAGTAGATAAAAACTAAGTATGCGAGAAGTTGTAGTGAATAAAGGAAAGAGAAATACATGAAAGAGAAAGAAAAGCATGCTTTAGGTATTCTTTTTCTTCCTTGAGCCTTAAACTCCGGGTGTAGTAGTAGGGGTTTCTGTCGTGTCACTGACAATTTAAACCACGCGAATCCCATGTTTCTCCAGGTTAGATCACAGCCGATTTCTTCCGGAGAAGAATTCAATTGCAACGCTCGGCTGGAACTTTAATCAACTCCGAAAGGCAAAGTTGACGTCAGTGGGACATGCAGAAAACCGAAACGAATATTGTAAGGAATTCTAGCCAACGTTCTAACGTATCTGTGTTATAGACAAAAGGAGATTAATTTGAAAATGTGTAGGAACTGGAAACAAAGAAGAATGTAGTGTGAGGATCAAGATTAGGCGGCAATTGAAAGAATCGTTAGAGTGTCGATAAAATGCTTCGCGGTATTTATTCCGATTCCTGGCGTGTTGAGTTCAAATCCCACAGAAGTCAACTATGTCTCTCATCCTTCTGCGACTGATAAATCATGTGGATTGGCGGAATCGAAAAAGCATCGGATGAGATACCTCGTATTTTTTTCAGTTCATTGCGTTCTGAGTTTAAATCCATCAGAAGTAATTTTTTTTTCATTCTTCCTGGGTGGATAAATAAATAATAGTCTAGGGAAGTAGACTAGCGGAATTGTTAGTGCACCGTACGGGATATTTTGCGATATTTGTTCCTGCTCTTTGTGTTCTGATTTCAAAATTCCGCCGTAGCTTATGTGTGTGTTAGACGTCTTTTTTTTTTGCGCACCTGAAGACAACATTTGACCTAGCCTGGCCCTTGTGTACCTTCAGCAGTTATGTCAGTTGCAAACATTAAAACCAGGTCTCTGGTTGATGATTATTTCATTCTTTTTTTTCGCTAGTCTTGGTGTCCCTGGAATGTGTTATGGCAATTGCTATTCCCTTTCTTACTAAACAGTAAGAAAACTTGGGAAAATGTCAGAATTCGAGAATAAAATTTTTTAGGATTATTGTTGTTGATATAGCTCATTCATGTGCAGGTTTATCCGGCCTATTATGAGGGTGAATTTTATGGGAGGTTTCACGTGTGTTTTAATTATAGGCGCTCCAGTCTCATCATGCCGTCATTTTCCAGTTGACAGGAGATGGTATTTGAACTCAAAACGTGCATAACCCGAACAGATACCACCAGTCCACCTCTCTGGAATGGTATATTATCTATCGACTCCGAGGAAATGAAAGGCGAATTTGACTTCGGTGGAATTTGAACTCAGAATGCACATAACTAGAACAAATAGTGTAAATTCATTCCTCTGGAATAGAACTTTATTTATAGACTCTGAGAAGACGAAAGGCGAATTCAATCCCGGTGGTATTTGAATTCAGATTGCAGAGATTCAGACCAACTAACTCTCTAACTTTTCATCATCTAAATTTTGGGAGTCCAGTGGGGAAATTATTTTTAGGTTTAAAATTACTTTATTTTCATTTGTAGTTTCTGCTAGATTTATTTGTGCTAATTTTTGCACTAAATTAAAAAATAAATACAATGATGATTTCTACTATAGGCACAAGACCATCAATTGGGGGAGGAGAAAGTCTATTACATCGACCCCAGTGCATTACTGGTGCTTTATTTTATCAACCCGGTAAGGATGAAAGGCAAAGATAACCTAGGCGGGATTTGAACTCAGAATGTAAAGGGCCGTAACTCTATACCGCAAAGCATGTTGTCCTAAGCTCTGCTTAATGCTACTTTGTTTAGTACTGAATCCCTATATCGCTTTTTTGTCTTGAAGACAATATTTAATGTGGATTATAACAATTGTATACTAATATTTAGGAAACTGTGATTCACATTCATGCATGGTGTCACATGTATCTGAATTGTTCAAAATATCAACGTAGATTATTTGGACTAGTTAATAGAATTTCATAGCAAAATGTTATCTGTTGAAGCGATGTATGAGATAGCTCAGCAACGCATCGATAATGAGCGAGAAAATTCTGTTATAAAACCAATGATACCAAGAAGAATTCTTTAGTAACTGCATCACCAAGATTAAGGAAATCATTGACCAATTTATTGAGAATTATCTTCCTGGGAGAATATTTCTAGGCAGAAAATCCTGCTACCCTGAACTGCTTCGTGTGAGAAAACTTAAGAATGCAGACACCACATAATATGTATTCATCAAAAAGCAGACACAGTGAGATAACGTACAGCTTAGTCCCTTTTCTAAGATAAAATTATTGTCTTCTCTTTTGTTGCTGTTTTGCAACTGAGTTATTGGCGAGCAGGTCTGTGTCTTCATGATTAAATTGATTAAAAAATAACTGATTCGTAATTTTATTATGACATAAACATACCGTATTACTTTAGAAATACAAAATTCAAATACATATTTGTATACAGCTATGTTAGAAGCTAAAGTCTAGTTCTATTCTATTATAAGTTGAGTCAACTTATAGAGCTTCATATGCAAATGAGATTAATCACCTCATTTACACAGACGAGAACACTATATATTCTCGCCTATTTTCAAAGTCCGGTAGCTGCAAGAGCGGGAGCGATTGTCCTGACGAGGACCAGTTCAGTTTGAAATGCATCGACGATTGTCCCCCTTGCTTCTGCTGGATACCGTTGGGTGGCGTTAGCTGCCAGTGTTTTTGCATAGCTACGGCTTTCTAAATCTTTATTTATAAACATACCGTTTTTCTTTAAAAATATGAAATTCAATTGAATCTTAAATTCTTGAACTCAATAGAATCTCAAATTGTGTGAAGTTATCTAAAATTATTAGTGAATTTCTGCATTTTTCTATGATTTGGCGATGTCTGTCATCTTTATAAGTGTTCATATCATCACTATAAATAACCTATCAGCCGGTAATATCTATATATTATATATTATGACCCCATGTAATGCTAATTTGTTAACTGCGGCATTATTAGGAACTCGTCTAGAAAGATAACTAAGTTATTACTTTATTTATTAAATTGCTGTGTAATAAATTGTATTGAAAACCACGTTTTTCGTATCATATCTAGGAGTGGAGGATCAGTAGAGATGGTGAATTTGTAAAAGAGGGAAATTCGTGGTATTCCATTGAATAAATTATTTTTAAGCTGAAGAATTCTTTATCATTAACTATTCAGTTTTTGCTCTATTTATTTTCCTAATGTTGATTTTAAGGATATTAAAATTTAATATAATGCTCTTATTAATGTAAGGTAATGCATTGTATTGTATAGAATCTATATTTTCCCTATCATATGTGTGTAATGGTGGTGGTGGAGGCGGAATTGGAATGGTACTCTGATAAAGGGAGAGATCTCAGAAAAAAAGAAACACTGGCTTAGATTGAATATTATATAAAAGTAAAAATAAGATAGAATTTAAAATTGTTTAATAATCTTCATTGATAAAGCATGAATCTGTAGTGAATGTGTATGAGAGACACATTTAAATGTGAGGAAATAAGAAAGCTAAAAAACAGGAAGATAAACAAATTATTTAATTACACTACATAAGGTCAACTTAACATTATTATGAAGGAAAGGTAATACACACAATAACTTGCGCATCGGCGTTTCCCTGAGGCTCGGCCTCCGGATCTGCCAGCCACACCAATGTCGCTGCGGTTCCACCTTGGACTCTTTCGGCCTCCACCCGCTTTCCTGTCGCCACAGTTCCGGCCACATTCCATGCCATGTTGCCCTCAACGGGGTCATTAAGCATGGCTTGGACGCTTCAGGTTTCCCTTCCCACCTCGAGCCGGTGGGGCTGGATCGAGGGGACGGCAAAGGGCCAGATGGCATGACCATCTTCCCGTTCCGCGGTGGAAAACCCCTCGTCTGGGATGCCACTTGCACCGACACTTTCTGCAGCCACAACCTGGTGCAGTTTGCGACTGACCAAGGTTCTGCTGCACGTTGGGCTGAGGGGGCCAAACTCCTCAAATACCGGTCGCTCTCCGACAGGTTTGCGGTCGTACCCCTGGCAGTGGAGACTTCTGGTGTCCTCGGCCTCAGGGCTACCTCCTTACTCACCACCATAGGGGCTGAGCTGGCCAGCTGCAGGTGTGAGCCCCGCGAGTTGGAGTGGCTTTTCCAGCGCGTCTCCCTTGCCGTCCTCCGAGGAAACGCCTTCTCCATTCTATCCTCCGGGGCTGTGGGTGGGCCCCATCGCATACCGTTGTAGTTGTTGTAGAAGAAACAGGAAGACAACATATCTACAGGTGCTGTTGCCATCTTCTCTATAGCTGTATTTACTGTTGTAATAGCTGTTGGTATAGCTCTACTTACTGTTGTAATGTATATTGATGCTATTGCTATCTTTTACATACATATATATCAACACTTACGTGGACCTCTCAAAATTCGTTGGATTTTCTAATTGGATTTTCACCCCGAAACTGGATATCAACCCTGAGTACACCTGAACTTCCACCAGGAATTCCTACTAAAATATTAAAATAGTGGTTTCTGATTTAGGCAAGTGGCCAACAATTTTTTGGGGAGAGGCAAGTCGATTAAATCTACCACAGTGCATTACTGGTACTTTATTTTATCACCCTCTCCTAAGAATGAAAGGCGAAGCTAATCTCGGTGGCATTTGAACTCAGAACGTAAAGCGCTGTAACTCTATGCCGTGAAGCAAGGTGTCCGATGCTCTACCGATACTGCCAATCCACCGGCCTTTTAAAATAATTGTTTTTACTTTTGGCACAAGGCCAGAAATTACCCAGTGCATTACTGGTACTTTATTTTATCGACGCCGTAAGGATGAAAGGCAAAGTTAACCTCGGCGGGATTTGAACTCAGAATGGCAAGGGCCGTAACTCTATGCGTCAAAGTATGGTGTCTGACCCTCTACTGATACTGCCAATGTAATGTAGTGTGTGCATTTGTTTTGTGTGAGTACTAATGAAAGTTAGGATAAATGCTGAATACTTTGTGAATACACAATGCCCTAGTTTTTAAAGAACACACAAACACGCCGCGACCTAAAGAGAAATTGTTAGGTTGAATATCTAACGATTCAAATAGATTGAGGAAGAATTCTCACCTGTATTATTTTAACATGCAGGCACGTGACTGAAAAAGTTCGACAATATTCTCTAAATGAAAAGGGGGTTGGATATTTTGATGAGCACGTTGACAGATAATATATCCAACAAAGGCTTAGATCAGTGCTGTAAATACATCATTCATAGAAAAGGGGATGTACAATGGACAAGGTAAGTTAACTTCCTTCATCATCATAACGACCCCAGTCGAACATTCCTGACAAAAACCTCTGCGCCTGGCAACAACTCCTTATTAAGGTTTGTATCGCCTGAGAGTTGATCGATGAATGTTCAAGCAGGTCTTCCTCTACTGCGTCTCCCGTGAGTTGGTTCCCACAATAGTAACTTGTGTATAACAACCTGCTTGCTATCTTTGAGCAATTGTAGTTTCCATATAAACTTTCATTTGTAATACATTGTCACCAGTTTATGTTTTGTACAACCATGAGTATTTTAGTTTATGCACCATCTACTTTCTTCTCAAGTGCTTGTGCCGGCATCCTCTGTACATCTTATGCCATAGACCAAGTTTCCAGTTCTACAATCCATCTGTGGACTTACTCGACATACTACACATTTCTTATTTGTCCAATGGATTTTCCAAAAGGAACAAGTTTTACTCATCAGGAATTCCATGGCAGTTCCTGGTATTTCTACTACATTGATATTTAAATAGGTTTTTCTTATGGCCTTTCTAAATCGACTAGCTACCTTACCTCCTGGGGTTGCATCTACGAACAAGGCACTCCGGTATTTCTGGCTGTCGCACAATGAGTTGGCTCTCCCTATCTCTCATCCTGTCCCATCTACGCTACCCCATGATTTGCTCCCACACAGCGGGCAAACCCCCTTCATGTCCATCTCTATGAGGGTCTTGTATTTTGCCATAGCCTCTTTGTACATCCTGATCCTCTCTCCCCGACCGTATCCAGAGAACTGCATGCGATGGATGAAGTGCAGTACGTGTCCTAGTTCAGTTGGATAGCAGATGCGGGACACAACCCTCATCACTCCCACCAAGTCCACGATCAGGACATTAAACCTAGCACTAAAATAAAAATATAACCCCATAAACTAAAGATAAACTAGCAGGGTTGAGATATAGAAAGTAAATTTAAAAATACAGTAATCTATTGTACAACATCGATACCCACAAGCGATAAAAACGTATAAATAAAAGGAATAAAGATAAAACTAAAATTTCAGCAAATCGGTCCTTTTATAACAATAAGTAACGTATTGGTGGGTGAGCAGGAATGGGTACTTGTGGGATGTATGTGCAGCATTGATGGTAATACTCTCGGAATGTTTACATAGACACGCAAACAATCGGAGTAGGAAGTAGGAAGTGGGCAACTGATAAGCTAATATATTAATAAACTAATGACATGTATTGAATGAAACAGAGTTATGGATGAATAATTGTTAAAAAATATAGTACATTCATTTGATTGGGGTGTAGACAATGTTGGATTTAGACCTTGGAGTCTGGGGCACTTCAGGTTTGGGTGGCCCCTCATACACAATAAATTAAATACACAGCACCCCCTTCCATTTTACATATCAAAGTTAGCTTGGTGTAAGTACTTGGAATTGAAAAAAGTTATACATACAGGTATTAAAGTAAAAAATTCTAACCATCCTAAAATTAAAAATCCCAGCAGAGGACACAAATGAATTGTTACAGCTGTCGCAGGTGCCCCCCCCCCATTGCAGGGGACCCGGGACAACTGCCCCCTTTGCCCACCCCCATTAAATCTGGCCTTGGGTGTAAGTTGATAGTAAAGGCAAATACAAATATGGGTAAAAATAAGAGAAAAGAATACAAATACATTGAAGTTAGAGGATCCTACTTTGTGGGAGACTAGAGTTTTGTGTTAATCTGAGTTAAGTAAATGTCTCTCTGATAAACATTTCAAAACCTCTTGAGAGTACATTTTAAGAAAATTAATAGCTATGCAGATGTATGTGAAAACAATAGAATAAAATCAGGAGTAGCGGCTCATTAAAAACAGATATACTTGAACATTTCCTGTCCCATGCTGTCGTCCCAATCTTCAAAAAGGGGAACTAGTACCTTGCAATCTCACTCACCTCTCATATAATCAAGGTAATTGGGAGGGTGGTGAAATCACGAATAACCCACTTCCTTGAAAGGAACAAACTGTTGACCAGCATGGGTTCAGTGATGGCAGGGACTGTCTGGCGCAGCTTCTGCACCACTTTGATGACATCCTAAAAGCTTTGGGAGATGGCACCAACCAGTGTTATTTACTTTGATTTCAATAAGGCTTTTGACAGAGTGGATAGCAACATACTTTTGAAGAAACTATCCGACACTGGAATCTGTGGAAAGCTACTACTGTGGATTAAATGTTTCCTGACAAAAAATCCCAGCATGTTGTGGTCAAAGAAATGCGATCAAGTTCAGCAAAAGTCAGTAATGGAGTCCCACAAAGCACAGTTTTCATTATCTACATAAATGACATTATAGACGCCATCAAGCACAGCAAGATAAGAATTTTCGCAGATGATTCCAAGCTCCAGAAGGTCATCAATCTAGTGGGAGACTGGACATGCATTTAATTGGATCTGCTCGCTGTTATTCTATAGGCAACACACAATAATATGCTATTAAATGAGGATAAATTTAATTTAATCCACTTTGGAAAAGAGGATGCATTGAAGTTACCATATTATCTCCCCTCAGTGGCAGCAAGCAACACCAGAGACCTTGCAGTAATGGTTGACAACAATGTAAGCTGGAGTATTCACATAAACACCAAAGTTGACTTGTTACTGGATTCTCAGAACTTTCCGGTCGAGAGAAATTCCCACTTTCCTCCTGCTCTACCCTACCTTTGCCTGACCCTACCTTTGCCTGACCCTACCTTGAATACTGTTTTCACTGTGGTCTCCTCCTCGCACGAAACAAAGTATTATGAAAATTGAAGTACTCCAGAAGTCAATTACAAAAAAGATAGATAGTATGTCAGGCCTTGACTACTGGGGTCGACTAGAAAAAATCAAACTCTACTCTCACCAATGTCGCCGTGACACAACATCATCTGCATATTGGGGAAAAGGAAATGAAAACAAAAAGAGAAAAAAAAAGAGAAACGGGTGGAAACAAAAAACTCCGTGAGGGATAAAAAGGGATAAAAAAAAATAAAAAAAGGAGGGAAGTGGCAAGAGATGTGACTGGTGTTTATAATAGCATTCACAATGTGAATGTCCGTTGCTTAGAGGTTAGAATGTTAGACTCACAATTGTGCGTTGTGAGTTCGATTCCCCAACCAGGTTGGTGCTGTGTCCTTGAGCAAGTCACTTTATTTACAATATTGTTTTAAGTTGTTACGTCATTGGTCCCAAGGTCTACCTATCGGCTTTTTTTCTTTGACAACATCGCTGGCATGTACCGACGAATGATGGTCTTCCATAAAAACACCTTATTTTGTCTTGTGTCTCGAAGAGGAATTGTACGTGGAAACAATGGTCAGCCATGTCCGAAGAGAGTCACCTTCACAATGTGAAATAAAGGTTTAGGATGGAAACTCATCGGATTGTTCCTACATGTAATTCAAAGAATCATTCCTGTCATTTATTATGCCCTGCTGATCTTCTTTCGAGAATTCCGTTAGGTGAATACTTGTCCGTGAATTATTCTGCTATTTACACGCTTTAATGAGTAGACCGCCCTGGAAGACTCAGCGTCGAAACTGACGGATATTTGTTTACATAAATATTTCATTAATGGAAACATTAAGTTAGGTAGACGCTAAATAAGATTGCTACTATAGTGTAGGAGGTAACATTATTCTGTACTTGAGTGCTTTATCATGACTGTAATTAGAAACCGGTAGTTCTTGGTGATAATATTTGTATCAATCTATCAAAATATGTTTCGAAATATTCCACTATTAACTTAACAAGCAATACATGATAATTTGCCTGTCAGCAGTTGGTAACTATCTGGTTTCGTTATATAACTGTAATGGACGCAGTCTAGCTGTCATATCTGGGAATTAACAGGAAATTTTCATATGAAAGAGAATGTCATGAGATGACTGCCGATTTTCCTGTCATGCGTGATTAAATTTCACATGCATCATTATAAATAATTGTTTCTACTTTAGGCACTAAATAATGGTTTTCTAATATGTACATGCACAGTACGAACGAATACCTATGAATATTTAAAAAATTTGAGATTGATAGGTATGGAGCTCATAGAAAGGATTAATCTGGTTTCAATGGCAAGGCGTGTCATCAACGATTGCGAACATCGGTTGGAAGTTGAATTGTTTTTCTGGTGCGTATACCCCACAAATAGGTGAGTTGAATAATGTCTAAAATTTGTCACAAACCCGGAGGCTCTTCAGGCCGGTGCTTACCCTGGTTTTCGTGGCGCAAAGCGACTGAGATTACAAGACTTCCCCTGGAGAGGACGCCAGATAATGCTTGGACTCATTTTCAGCTGAGTATACTGGAGCAACGTGAAATGAAGTGTTTTGCCCAAGAACAAGATACCATCCATTCCAGGAATCGAATCTACGACATTATGGTGGTAATGCTAGCACCCTCACCACAACGTCATGTGCTGAATAATGGAGAATATCTTATTCAAAGAGTGATGAAAACCAGAATATATAAAGGTTCAGTCGGTACATCGTTCAGGGACACGGAGAGCCAAGAAGAGGATTGTGAATATCTGGTACCTCTGATTTTGAAAAAAACCCTACTAGGCTGGTTGAATTTTAAGAGAAACTCTTCCTTCGTGGGGCATTGAAAGCAGTTTGGGTCTGCGCCGCAAAATTTGTCTGAGAGTCTCTGTTGAGATCGATGTTTGAACTTCTTTATGTTGATGCCAGCAAGACAAAATTCGGTGGTGGTTTAATTTCAGAGAATTGTAGTCAGAGAGGGGAATGGTTGGGGCAAATGTTTCGTGCGGGATTTCTAACATGAATCATAGGGGATGACATGTGGATGCGTAAGCAAAACGTTTGTAGAACTGATATTCAAAGTATTTGTTCAGAATAGTACAGAAAATGTTGCAGCTTTTTCTTTTTGTTTTGCTTAGAATGCAGTAAGGAACAGTGTCCTTGGCTTTCACAGACCTTCTGAGACTGATGAGATTAATGCTGTTTACATTGATGACTACTGGAAGGACTTAATCAAGGAGGGGATTCCAGAGAATAGACGACGTTCTGGGGAGGCATGACTAGGAGAAGGGGTTTGTGTGGAGCTTGGTGGTTAGCCGCAACATGGGTGACGAAAGGTGAGATGTGAGTCAAGAGTTTCCGAGGAGAGATAGCGTGGAATCATCCAACTTTGGGTAGCAGAGGCTATTGTAGCAGCAGCTAACTCTTTTGATATATTTTGTTTTTAGAGATAGTGTTCTTTTTTAATTTCTTGTTTCACCCGCTAATTTTTCATATCATCTTTGTTGTATGGTTATGGAGTATTGCTGTTAGTTATTGCCGGTGGGATCGGATCCCTGATCAATTCTTGGAACCAAGGATAAGATAATGGAGTCCTGGGAACACCAGTCTTCCTTAGCTTCTCTAGCTCTTCTAGAGAGAAAGCTCTTAAATAACCTTTATACGTGTAGCAGGCGAACTTCTGCTCTGAACCACTAGTCGCATTGTCTTTCTTTCAAAACCCAGTACCAGGCACAAACCGGACCATGAAGACTTGTATGTTCACCCAATCCGAACATACAGGGTGTTCCCAAAACTGTATACACATATTTATTAGAATGCTGTTGAAGTGTGTATACATTTTTTGGAACACCCTGTATATCACTAAAGATCACCTCAGAAGGGATCTCTTGTCTATATTGTGCTACGAAAGTAACTATGAGCAAGTGTTTGGGTGCATCACCGTTGTCTTTTATGGCGACTGTTGTATTTCCTTTTCCTAAACAGTGTGGGATTAGTGTAATACACTAACTCAGGTTGTCTCTTCGCTCCGTTTTCACTTTTTATGAGAAAAACAGTATATATAATGACTTCTCGCCAAATGTAGATCTCACTCAAAGTATCGGTGAGGGCTGCCTCCAAATGACTTTTTGTGGAGGAGGGGGGTGGGGGTTCACAAAGAAAACGTCTATAGCTTTGGAAATACAAATGTAGGTTATCGTTCTTTTTCGCACCAGAACGACAGTATCGGGTTGAGTCACATTAGTTTTTGTGACATAGTTTTGCAATACTATCTTTTATCTCCTACACATTCAAATTTCATCTCTTGCAAATGGCATTTGAAAAGGACGAGGTTCGCTTTTCACTAAAATTGCTAGCATAAAAACATGGAATTGCAGTCGTTTGGCAAAACCTAAGTATACATGTAAACGTTGGTGTTGCTACTGCTGTAGTCCTTATTGCTAAAAGTAACTCTCAAATCATTCTCATTAGAATCAATGTCCACAGAAATATAACTATTATTGTGTCTCCATTTTCCTTTGATTTCAGAGTGTTTGTCCAAGCCTTTCTTTGAAGGGGACGTAGCCTTTATTGCTCATAGACATTTTGTGTTGAATGAACTAAACATTCAAAATGCATATTTTTTCATACAATTTCGGTGAAAGACCAAATCCAAACTCCCTATCTTTCTTTTGAATGGTTCTACATGATACGACATAGAAAAACAAGACAACATTTTAAAACACAAGTCAGCAAATGTCCTCCAAAGATGGGAGCAAAGCGTAACGCATCTTGTTAGGACAGGAAACAACAAAAACAACATTAATAATGATAATAATAGTTTCTAATTTAGGCACAAGGCCAACAATTTGGGGGACTGGGAGTGGAAAGTCGATTAAATTGACCCCAGTACGTTACTGGTATTTTATTTTCTCGACCTTGAAAGGATGAAAAGCAAAGCTAGATAAACACAGCTGGATTTTAAAATCAGAACGCAAAGGGCCGTAACTTTATGCCACAAAGCATGGCGTTCGGCCCTCTACCGATACTGCCAATCCACCGCTCTAACCACACCAGTAATAATGATAATAATAGTTTCTGATTTAGGCACAAGACCAACAATTTTGGAGAGGGGGAACTCGACTACACCGTCTTTAGTTCATAACAGTTACTTTCTGGAGTGATGAAAGGTAAAGTTGACCTCCAGTAAATTAGAACTAAGAACGTAAGAAGTCGAACAAAATACCAGAAAGCATTTTGTCCGGCGCTCTAACGATTCTGACAATAGAGCAACCATCCTATTAACAACAACAATAACAATAGTAATAATTGTTTCTACTTTTGGCATCAGGCCAGCAATTATTCCAGTGCATTACTGGTACTTTATTTTATCGACCCCGTAAGGATGAAATGCAAAGTTAACCTCGGCGGGATTTGAACTCAGATAATAAAGGGAGGTAACTCTATGCGTCAAAGGATGGCGCCCGACCCTCCTCCGATACTGCCAATCCACCGCCCTAATAACAATAATAATAATGATTTCTACTTTAGGCACAAAGCCAGCAATTTGAAGGGGATGGGAAAGTCGATTAAATCGGCCCCAGAGCATTACTGGTACTTTATTTTATCGACCCTGTAAGGATGAAAGGCAAAGCTAACCTTGGCTGGATTAGAACTCAGAACATAAAGAGTCGTAACTCTATACCGCGAAGTATACCGCGAAGCATGCTGTCCGACGATCAACCGATACTGCCAATCTCTGATTTAGGCACAATTTGTGGGGAAAGGAAAGTCGATTAACTCGACTCCAGGGAATTACTGTTACTTTATTTATTGACCCCCACCCTACCTCATTCTGGAGCGATGAAAGGCAAAGATAACCTTGGCTGGATTTGAACGCAACTTTATACTGCGAAGCATGTTGTCTGACGTTCTATCGATTCTACCAATCCAGCAACCATCCTATTAACAACAATAACAATAGTAATAATAAAAATAATAACCATTAATATTGTTGTTGTTATAACATGAAAAAAAAGAGTATTCATATTTCAGTGGTTATTTAATTTAGATATGGAAATGAAAGAAAAAATTTAATTTAATTTAATTTTTCCCTTGAAACCTTAACTTCACTTAGCATAATTAACTTTTGAAAATAGGATTTAAATTAATTTCTTATCAGAAATCAACGGAGCTTTCTAAGGTAGTTCTCTGGCGTGTATGTGTGTGTGTGAATGTGTGTGTGTGTGTGTGTGTGTGTGTGTGTGTGTGTGCGCGTGTGTGTGTATGTGTGTGTGTGTGTGTGTGTGTGTGTGCTAGTCTCCGCGCTGTTTGTATGTATATATATATATATATATATGTATATAGACACATACACACGCATATATATATATATATATATATATATATATATATATATATATATCTGTGTACAATTTCCATTCATGTTTAACGCTGCTGACACCGTTGGGCTTGATTGCCTTTTTGGATGTCGAAACTACAGGCATACACAGTCGACAGCTAAAGATGAAAGCGTTCATGCCTCTGTTCTGTGTTCTGTTGTCTCTTTTCACCTGTCCTATACATTTCCACCATCAAATCTCTCGATTAACTGCGCAATTTCTTCAAAATACATATAAATGTGTCCATGTGCATGTATTATACCTTCGTCAGTTTCGACGACGAGTCTTATGATTAACAGAACCGCATATTCGTGAAATATGCAATGGATAAGCTTTCCACAGACACGTGTACGTTTGACGTAGTTCTCAAGAAATTCACGTGGCAAAATGCATAACAAACTGACCTTTGAATTACAAGTAAAACATATTTTTTCTAGCTGAGTGGAGTGGAGCAGCGCTGAATAATGAGTTTTTTTTCTGAAGGACAAAATGCACTACCGGGAGTGAATTCACGAATACCCTTAGCACTAGTGTAGGTTTATATGCGAGATCAAGTCTGTTGGATCCAGTTGTTTACTGATGAGGTTTAAGTGGGCTAGGAATCCACATGTTTTTGTAGGGATATGCGGCACTCTGGGTACTCTGTAGAGTTTATGTTTCTCTCAGCAGCAGTGGCGGTTTCTTTTTCTTCAGCTGTTTGGGTGCATTTGCGAATTTATTAAACTCTGCTAGGAGTTAACCACAATGCTTTTAGAGTTACTCTAAAGGGCTAGGTATATACCCAATCATACTTGCACACATGCTATAGGTGTACATGTCTCTTTTGAATATGAGTGTATAAATGACGGATAACTCTGTGTGTAAGTGTATACCATGCCTCCATGTGATTGTGTGCATATTCTTTAATTCTCCCACTGGTTTTACTCATTAGATACCGTTGGGATACCGCTTCGTTCATTCAAAGAAACTCAAATGTAGAATCTTTGGAATGTTCCACAAATCTTCCGCTAATCTATCAAATTTGAAGGGCACGAGTCAATGCGTTTTGTTCTTTCACGGAAAAAAAAATCACCATTTCAAGGCTGTTTCACAACCCAGCCTACCTATAATAATAGGTACAAGTGAAAATATATAGTTCGGATAAAAGTTCTGTATTATTTTACCATAGATGTTTCATTTTTCAACTGTTGGGAAGCTAATCATTACAACATTGCATGATTTGCGAGCTTTGTTGCATAGAAAAATATCAGATTGAATCTAAATTGAGCAAACCAATAATCGAAGCCTTTCCAGCCGCAAACATCATGTTTAGCTTTCAGACATAGAGACTCTAATACGATATTATCCAACGTGGCATTTCTTTTAAAGACGGTGGTGTGGATTTTAACGGAAATTTAGTTTCCCTTTGTCTCGTTCTATGGTATATGTTGTAATTATCCTTATAAATTGTAGTGTCGATTTCTATGACCAATTTCGTGTCTATGAAACATCCCTGAAAATGATGCCTCGATATAGTGTTCCGCCAGATTACAACATTGGGTTATATCATAATCCTCTAACAACATGTTTACAGATAAATGAATGAAGTTGTTTCAATATTAAGTTTTTTGGTTATTAGAGGAATACTGTAAATGATACTATCATTCATCGTTAACAACATCACATCTCTCCATTCTCTAACGAAGTTCAAAGTTCCGAGACATTAGATTCTGCATGCCTCACGTCAACTGAATATTTCAAACTCTCCCCTAAAATCTCCCGACAACGATGTGATAATTTCGCTAGGGAGTGGATATCAACTGCCGATCATTTGTCATTTATTAATTTGAATTTTTCTGTTGTGGGCACAGGCATTGCTGTATCGTTAAGGATTTTGCTTCTCCACCGAGTGGTTCCTGGTTCAGTCTCTTTCTCCGACAACTTGAGCAAGTATCTTCTACTATAACCTCCTCAGATTTTACCAATGTCTTATCGATGGAGTTTGGTAGAAAGAAACTGCAGAAGCCCTTCGTAAAATAGCTGACTGAATACACTCACACTTTTTCTAAAAAATTAAATTCCGTTCCTTCCTCTTCTCACCCTCTATGTTTTTATTTCATCTTTTATTTCTCATTCTATCTTCTGATGAAGGACTAGTGACCGAAACGTAAATACACTTTTCCTACTACATCAATCGTTAAACTAATATATTTCTTCATTGTAACGTGTTGTTTTCGTTTACTTTACACACACACACACACACACACACACACACACACACACACACATATATATATAATTGAGAATCCACCATAAGTCTATTGAGCTATTGATTCCAGAGTCGGTTGCGAGCACTACCCATCGTACATTAAGCTGATCAATCACGAAACGCGCGTCACGCTTGAATAAACATAACGATATTGATACTTTGTTTCTTCGTTCCTGCCCATTATATATATATATATATGTATATATATATATATATATATATATATATATATATATATATATATATATATATATATATATATATATATATATATCTATATATCTATCTATCTCTCTCTCTCTCTCTCTCTCTCTCTCTCTCTATATATATATATATATATATATATATATATATATACATATATATATATATTAGTAAAAGGAAAAGAAAATGCTGACAAATTTTTGCCAGTGAAAAATAGTTTAATTAGGAATAAGTATAAATTAGTAATAAGTATTGGTTAGTATTCAGTTTTAGTTTTAACTTTTTACCGGTTGCGCATTTCTAATGCGTTTCAAAAATGATTTTGAAATAGAGCAAACGTCACGAGCGCTCTATCTCAAAATTATTTTTGAAAAGCATTAGAAATGCGCAACCGGTAAAAACTTAAAACTAAAACTGAATACTAACCAATACTTATTACTAATTTATACTTATTCCTAATTAAACTATTTTTCACTGGGAAAAATTTGTCAGCATTTTCTTTTCCTTTTACTAATATATCACAACTCGTGTGTTACACCTCTATTTTTTAATATATATATGTTTTAATTCTGCCTCGTTTTTGTCTGGATATTTTTCTTTTCTCTCTATGTAACGGCTGTTTTCTCTCTTAACCACATATATCTCTCTCTACATTAATACTATAGCTAAATAAATAAATAAATAAATAAATATATCATTGATACATCATTCAACTGGTGCCCAACTACCTAGTTTCTTTCTCTCTATCTCTATCTATATCTATCTCTCTATATTTTCTCTCTCTCTCTCTCTCTCTCTCTCTCTCTCTCTCTCTCTCTCTCTCTCCTCTCTTCTCTCTCTCTATCTATCTCCCTCTGTGTTTTTTCCTCTCTCTATATATCTCTCTCTGTCTCTTTACATGAATTTCTTCTCTCTATCTATCTCTCTATATCTATCTCTTTCTATTTAGTTGCATGCATTTCTTCTTTTTCTTCGTTTTTCTTTCTTTCTTTTTATAACTGTCCCTAATATTTTTTCACTACCAAATCAACTTTTCAAATAGAAGTCGAAGTTGAAAGGTATGTCGAATCTATCTATTTATAAGACTGTTTATATTGTATTTTGTCTGAAGAAGGCATAACATATTTTTAATATGATATCCCTGAAATATATATAATGAAATAAATATGGTTTTATAAATATAGTTTCCATTTATTTAATATCGTAAATATACTCCAAATACTTGTTGAGTGCTTTTATATCAGTTATAAATATTTACTCGTTGTTAACCCAACAATTTAAATAAAACTTTGCATATATCTTGCTCCAATACTGTTGAGCGCTTTATATTATAACTGAAAAAATGGAATTCTTTAAGATTTCTTCCTCTTTAAAAGACATACCTCTACCTAGAAACAAAGACTTTATTAAACAATTAATAGATAAATCTGACTCTTTTATAAGGAGAATCAGGTGGAGGGCATTCCACTTTGATAAATCTAAATCTAATATAAATGAAAATGTCTCGGACTTAGACAAAGTTTTCAAATCTAAAAGAAATCCATCCCCCCAACAAACTTTTATTTGACTTTGAAAACGATATAATTTCTATCATACAAGGAGTCAAATTCAAGAGAAACTTCAAAGGCCAGGAATATCTGAAAGGCATTAAGGATAATATTGAGAGCTTAGAGAAAACTGAGAAGATCTTGGTGAAATCCGACAAGACCAACAACCTCTATGGAGTGCAAAAGAGACATGTATAATGGCCTAATACTGAAAGAACTGAGGAAAAAGTACAAGGTAGCAGATAAGGCCGAGCTTGAGAAAATGAATGTTGAGGCATCTTGTATAATGCATGAGTTGGAAATTGAGAACAGAACACAACCTTTCGTGCCCAGGAAACCGAAGATCAATATGAAAGATCACAAAAGTAATTTTGAAAATGACCTGCCAGTCAGATTGATTGCACCATCAAAATCGGACCTGGGTAAACTAAGCAAAAATATTCTAGACAGGGTGATACAGCAAATTAAAAACTTGAATTGTGTACCTAACTTGAGCTTGTGGAAGGGAACTGGAGAGGTTATTGAGTGGTTTAAAGAAATTAAATATAACAATAATAATAAGTTTATTCAACTAGATATAGCTAACTATTATTCATCTATTACCCCTAATCTACTAAATAAGGCACTAAATTACGCATTCAAACATACAGACCTAACTAGCAATGAAATGCACATTATATTATCGGCTAGGAAAACACTGATAGAATTTAATGACCAACTATGGACCAGAGCAGATAGAGATAACAATTTCGACATTACTATGGGATCATCCGACTCAGCTCAGGTAACTGACCTTGTGGGCCTATTTTTAATCAATTCGCTGCATAGGAAAATACCCGGTGCTACCGGAGGTTTATATAGAGATGACATGCTTTTACTTATTGAAAATAATAACTCTGAACTAAATAGAAAAAGAAAACAAATTACACAATTTTTTAATTACTTTAATCTAAAATAGAAATTGAGAATAACCATAGAATAGTCAATTTCCTAGATGTAACATTAAATCTCAACACATGTCTTCACTATCCATTTCACAAGTTGAATGAAAACTTAAACTATGTCAGCTTTAACTCTAACCACCCCAGATCTGTTAAAAATACTATAGTAAACTCTGTTCAAAATCGTATCTCTAGAATCTCATCTAATAAAAAGATTTTCGACGAAAAAGCCCAGTATTACAATGAAGCGTTAGCTAGAGCAGGATATAGTGATAAAATTATGTACATAGATAATAATAGACAAACTAACCAAAATAACAACAATTGTAATTACGGCAACAACTTTAACAACTATAATAGAAAGCATTACAATAATTCCAAAAGCCAAAAAAGAAATAGAACTAGGAATATAATATGGTTTGCCCCCCCTTTCTCACTAAACATTAAAACCCACATCGCTAAACTATTTTTTAATGCTCTTGATAATCGCTTCCCTAGAACACATAGGTATCACTCAATTTTCAATAGACATACTATAAAATTAACCTACTCATCCACCAAAAATTTAGCACAAAATATTAATAGAATAAATAATAGGAATTTAAAACCTAGCCAAAATACCGATAATAGCATAAATAATATCCAAGTTAACAAATGTAACTGTAGAGATAGATCTAAATGCCCGTTAAATAACAATTGCTTAGTTAAAAATATAATATACAACTGTAATGTTAAAACGGACTTAAATTCTTTTAACTATGTTGGTTCCACCTCGACAGAATTTAAACTTCGCTATAATAACCACAAGAATTCTTTCACAGATCCAAGCAAAAAATCCTCAACATCACTATCAGGCCTACTCTGGCAACTTAGGCATGATAACGTTGGATATTCAACGGCTTGGAATATAGTCTCAAGAGGGATTCCTTTTAATTCATCCTCTGAGACATGTGACCTCTGCGCGAAGGAGATATTCTTTATACTAAAATCTAAAAATTCCCTTAATTTACGGACAAATTATTCAGTTGCTGCAGACATAGATTGAACTCAACTTTTAAATATAAATATAAATTTAAAATGTAGTATATTTAATTTGATTTATAATTATTTATGAAACTCGCCGATAAATCTTTCGACTCCTTTTTATTTTAAACATTCTTCATGAATAATTAAACTACCCTAAAAGCTGATGCTCCAAATATATCGAATAAATTTTACACTAGATAAACTTCTATATTAAATATAAGACCATCTGTAGATCAAATGGGTATCCTAAACTTTTGGAATGTTTTCTGCTAGACAGGATTTGGTAAATAATTTTTGGTTTTGTTTGCTTTTGATTCTGATGCTTATAACGAACTTGGCAATATATTGTCAATTAACTTCGAAGGGTTGATCTCTGTGGTTGATTTGCGGGGCATACTATGTTTTATTTTAATTTTAATATTTTTAATATTTTTAATATTTTTATTTTTAATATTTTTTTGATTTTTTGTTTTTTATTTACTTTTTGTTTCTGATATTTTTTATTGATATATTGATATCTGTTCTCTATTTATGCTTGAACGATAATCATGTAGAGTAAAGACATGAATAGTATTGTTAAAATTAATGTAGACTCTATATATATTTGTGTGTATGTACACATATATGTATACTTAAATTTTTATAGCACAATGAGAATGTTTTCGTGTGAAATAGGAATTTGCAGAGCTGATCACGTAAATTCACATGGATGTGTATAGTATAAAATCTGGGATAACCTTCTATTTTATCTCAACTCTAATATAAACCTAGGAATTTTAGACTAGACATATGATCATTATTTTTCACACATTATTGATACGTGTCTCATTCATGAATACTGATATTTACATTATAATGCCTGGTTTATACGAATTGATATTTTTTTACATTGATGAAACATAGTGTTTTAATTCTGCCTCGTTTTTGTCTGGATATTTTTCTTTTCTCTCTATGTAACGGCTGTTTTCTCTCTTAACCACATATATCTCTCTCTACATTAATACTAGAGCTAAATAAATAAATAAATAAATATATCATTGATACATCATTCAACTGGTGCCCAACTACCTAGTTTCTTTCTCTCTATCTCTATCTATATCTATCTCTCTATATTTTCTCTCTCTCTCTCTCTCTCTCTCTCTCTCTCTCTCTCTCTCCTCTCTTCTCTCTCTCTCTCTATCTATCTCCCTCTGTGTTCTTTCCTCTCTCTATATATCTCTCTCTGTTTCTTTACATGAATTTCTTCTCTCTATCTATCTCTCTATATCTATCTCTTTCTATTTAGTTGCATGCATTTCTTCTTTTTCTTCGTTTTTCTTTCTTTCTTTTTATAACTGTCCCTAATATTTTTTCACTACCAAATCAACTTTTCAAATAGAAGTCTAAGTTGAAAGGTATGTCGAATCTATCTATTTATAAGACTGTTTATATTGTATTTTGTCTGAAGAAGGCATAACATATTTTTAATATGATATCCCTGAAATATATATAATGAAATAAATATGGTTTTATAAATATAGTTTCCATTTATTTAATATCGTATATATATATATATATATATATATATATATATATATATATATATATATATATATATATATGTGTAAAGTAACGATCGACTTTCGTCAAATCGGACCGAGGGAACAATGTTTCCGTTGGTCTTTCCAATTGCTAATACTATCTATCGGTCGCAACTCCAGGTAGAAGGAGCAACGTGAAATAAAGTGTCTTGCTCAAGGACATAACGCCTCGCCTGATCCAGGAATCGAACTCACAACCTTACGATTGCGAATCCAATTCTCTAACCACTCATATATATATATATGTGTGTGTGGGGGGGGGGGGATAACAATAAATTGTTAAAAATAATCCGATAAGAGTCTGTGAAAACTATTTATCATGGACAGTTTAAGCGTACGTGACTCAACAAGAGGTTTACGTTGGTGACGATTTCATGACTTCGCTTGTATTCATATGTAAATATATCTTGGAGTAATAAAAAAGTGAAGAATAACATGGTTGACAGTACAAACAAGGATATTTATTTACAGTCTTACAATTGTTTCCATGATAGAATTGTCTATAAATTGCTAAATACTGGAGACAGTATAACTCAATTTACAATACATCTAAGTTCAATCATTTCATCAGAAACTATTAAGAAATATAAAATATATGCGTAACGGTAAACTTAAAGATTCAAATTACTACATTAATAATAGTATTAATGATAAATAAATAAAGGAAGGGGACAGATGGAAATGAGAGAGAAAGAAAGAAAATGACGAAAGAAGGAACGAAGATATAGTTAAATGTATAACCGGCAAAGTTACGAAATCAAACTATCACATCAAAATAAATATAATATTAATAATAATAAATATATATATAGAAAGAGATAAGGGGGATATAGCATAGGCAAAGAGGAAGGATAAGTAAGGAAGATGAGAAAGAAATAGAGGAAGATTAAGAGGGATGAGGAAGCAGAGGGGATAGAAATTAATCATGAATATGGGAATATGAAAAAGAGAGAAAATAAAATAAACATACGGACGAATATACATTCTATGTAAAATAGCTAGTTTGAGATGTATTATATTATAGGATAAAATGATCGAGATAAAAGAGGCTTAAGTGGAGAAATACAAAGACAAATGATGAAAGATGTATATATATAAGATAATAAATGATGTAAATACAAATAAAAATAAAAATAATGATGTTAATACAGATGTTTTTAGGTTATTCTTACGTAATTATGAAGTTTGTGATAATTTGATATCGTAATAGGTGCTAAAAGTATAAAAAGGAATAAGGAGTAGAAAATGGAGCTAAGTAAGTCTAAAGTTCAGGAACTTCGTTGCTGATTTATGCCGGCAAAAGATAGTTCGCTCAATTCTGCTGTTAAGAAGGGTTTTACTAAAATTAAGAATTTGGAAGAGCTCCATATTACAGAGCCTACAATGGGACATATCAGTTTTCTCTCATTTCCATCTGTCCCCCTTCGTTTATTTATTTATCATTAATACTATTATTGATGTAATTTGAATTTTTAAGTTTACCGTTACGCATATATTTCATATTTCTTAATAGTTTCTCATGAAATGGTTGAACTTAGATGTATTATAAATTGAGTTATACTGTTTCTAGTATTTAGCAATTTATAGACAATTCTTTCATGGAAACAATTGTAAGACTGTAAATAAATATCCTTGTTTGTACTGTCAACCATGTTATTCTTCACTTTTATATAATATATATATATATATATATATATATATATATATATATATATAATATGTATTATTGTAAATATAACTTCTTAAAGACTCCAACTACATTTTCAACATTTTTTTTTAATATATATATATGTAAGGTATATATATATATATATATATATATATATATATATATACACATAAATTTTGAATATATGTTGGTTGTTTACCGACACCTCAGTATGCAAACTGGAGCACTCGACGAAGTACGCAGATTGGTTTGTTTATTCCGGAGTAATTTAAAATAAAATAAGTAAGTTTAATATGTAAGATTTGGCTTCGTTTATTATAAATTATAAATTTATTGCTATATATATTTCAGTGACAGCTATTATTGGCTGTGACCTCTTCAGGTACACCATAATGGTATGGGAAAGGCAGGTACACATGTTGTTGAAGTGTGTTCCACTCTGTCAATACAACGATATGTCCAGCTTCTGGGTGTGTTGTTAGTCCTCCGAGGAATTGGAACTATTTTATATATATATATACATATATATATATATATATATATATATATATACATAGATACATACCTACATACATACATACATATATACATACATACATACATACATACATACATACATACATACATATATATATATATATATATATATATATATATATATATATATATATATATATATATATATATAATATTAAGGATACTATTTATAGTTATGTATATTTTAAACTATAAACAGGGAAGGTCAGTAATGTATTACTGCCTTATTACCAGTAAGATAAATAGCTCAATGTTAGAACATCAGTTGTTCTACAGAGCAGTTATATAGAATTCACAAGAATGAAAGCTATGTTCAAAACATTTATTCACTTACAATTGTTTCATCCAAACCTAGGCTTGGATTCTTCGGAGCACTTTTTAATGCTTGTACATATAATTGACCTCCTATCCAACGCAAGAGACATACAGATACATATATATATATTGATGTACAGTGGAGTGACATATATTATACTATACTATATTTGTATAGCAATTCAAATTTAGAATCAAAATTAAAATTAAAATACATGCGGCAGATAATACAGATAATGCAAGAGAATAGTCCGATAATCAGATCTAGTAGATGGTGTATGCGTTAGTCATATATAGAGCATGCAAGTATGTCTCATTTATATAAGAGTATTGTGTGGCAAGGTATTATGTGTAATACAAGCACTTTAAGCGGGTAAGCAAGAGTATTATGGTGGTTGTAGTGGGAGGGTATTTTTTGAATAGATCAAATAAGTATGTGTGCAGAAAAAGAAAAAGAAAAAGAAAAAGAAAAAGAAAAAGAAAAAGAAAGTTATAGTTTTCACATCCACCACCATTTTCACATCCAGAAAAAGGAAGTTATAGTTTTCACATCCATCACATATGTTACGATGTATTCGTATTGAATGATTGATGTAGTAAAGGATTGTAACGTATTGAGGCTCAGTGTTATTTAATCCATATTTATAGAAAAGGTTCTTTCTGCTGCGAGAATTAACAGCGGTTTATTATCCGGATGTAGGTATGCAATGAAGGGGAGTTAATGCGTAAGGGGATGTAACTAGCTGATTCTCATAACTAAATTCATTGTTCTAACATACATTATATGGTGCCTCAATTGAGTCCCTTATATAAAAGGTTATATATTTATATTTAATTTTAAATGCAGTCTACTCTATCATGATGTATTAAAGGTATCTATAGGAAGTTGATTACTCCTCATTATATAGCGCTATAATTGAATTTCCCACACAAAGTACTATATCTTTATATCAAATTCACTTTAAATACAGTCTACCCTCAAAACATATTAAAGGTCCAATTAGATTTTTGTCTACATAACCCTTGGTAAGCTATGGAGCAGCGTACGGCTGTTTGCATGATAAAATTAAATAGATCTCTTGGGTAAACAAATACATCCTCCATATACAATGTCATTAATCTATCCATTAAGTTATACATGCATATATATAATTCATATATAATTCATTGTACCACACTACATATAAGTTAGTCAGATCCCTTATGTTAATAAATTAATCCTATATATATCCAATGCTATTACTCAATACATTTAATTACAGATGCATATATAATACATTGTTGTATCTAGTATTTAAAGTTTATATAAACTGTATTATATTTCAATCCCTATATAATTATAAGTAATTAAAAGTAATTATATTAATAGTTGGTGTTTATGGGGATATTTCTAGGGTATAAAGTTATAGATAGATAGATAGATAGAATGATTTGTGTCGAGGAAAGGGTGGATCAGAGAATGTGGTGGAAGGCAAACCCTTGAGGTGCGGTGTTAAAAGTGGTGATGTGTTCAAATCTGACATTGTTATATATTAGGTTTAAAGCTTTGGAAGGAGTGTCGGAAGCGGTTCTGGCACGACGCAAACACTTTCAATTTTTTTATTAAGGAGGTTAAGGTTCGAAAAGATTATAGTATGGGTCTCTAGTAGACAGAGGTTACAGAATTTATTAGGCGGTTTGTACGATGGTGCCTTACCTATCACTTCCCATTGAAGTGTATATGATCTATTCCTAGTTTTCAGATAGTGTATGTAGCTAGATAGCGAAGTGGAGTTGGCTAGACTGTTTTTTGAAAGAATGGAGATGTGAGTTGTATCTCGTTTTGAAACAGTTCGAAGTAGAGCCTATATAGGTTTCAGAAGAGTTGCTAGTTCTGATCGTGCACGAGTAGATGATGTCCTTGATTAAGCAGTTTTTACCTAAAGGGCAGGTTCTATTAGATCTACAGTTACATTTATTTTGGATGTTAACCTGTCGGTTATTATGTTGTAACGCATACACCATCTACTAGATCTGATTATCGGACTATTCTCTTGCATTATCTGTATTATCTGCCGCATGTATTTTAATTTTAATTTTGATTCTAAATTTGAATTGCTATACAAATATAGTATAGTATAATATATGTCACTCCACTGTACATCAATATATATATATGTATCTGTATGTCTCTTGCGTTGGATAGGAGGTCAATTATATGTACAAGCATTAAAAAGTGGTCCGAATAATCCAAGCCTAGGTTTGGATGAAACAATTGTAAGTGAATAAATGTTTTGAACATAGCTTTGATTCTTGTGAATTCTCTCTCTCTCTCTCTCTCTCTCTCTCTCTCTCTCTCTCTCTCTCTCTCTCTCTCTCTCTCTCTCACTCTCTCTCTCTCTCTCTCTCTCTCTCTCTCTCTCTCTCTCTCTCTCTCTCTATATATATATATATATATATATATATATATATATTAAGCTCTAAGAAAATACTTCTGAGCATTACAGTACAATTAAAAAAATATATGATCAACACTAATGTTGCCATTTTACGTCTGTAAGTATAGATTTAATATTTAATATTTTCTAGATCGATACAGGTGGACTATATGTACTTGAATTAAGGTATTTCTATCTGGCTAAAAAATTATTGTCATTTTGCAAAAAAAAACACATTAGTGTTGATCATATATTTTTTTAAATTGTACTACATATATATATATATATATATATATATATATATATATATATATATATATATATAATATAAAACGAAAAATCAGTGATGCATCTGACTCAATTTATTGTGTGTTACAATTGTTTTGCCGGCGGACAGCTCGAGACACGATCATTGTGTGGATCTGTCTGATTCTGGTTCCGCAGGTTCGACGGACACTTCTAATGATTTCGGAGCAAATTCTTTCACTGGGGTCTTAGCGTCAAAAACTTCATCCTCTTCGTGCGTCCTGTTATTGGCCGCTGGGTGTCTACGTCATCATAATTCTGACCGCAGGTATCGCTCGGCTGACCATCAGCTGTCCCGTGTCTGCTACACTTCAATGAATTATTGCTGGGCGTAGTAGTTTACACGTCACACACACACACACACACACACACACACACACACACACACACACACACACACACACACACACCATCACATAGATAACGACAGTCGTACGCATAGACTCCCGCTATACACACACATTTAAGGAGAACATATAAACCTATAAACATACGCATACACAGACGCATGACTACATGCCTATATCCATAATAACACACACACACAGAGGCGCACACACATGTATACGCGTATATATACACGTACAGACATATACATAGACACCCCCCTTTTTCTTTTTCCCCCATGCACACACACATACACACAAGTATCCATATATACAGGTACAGATACACACTCGCTCGCAAACACACTCGCTCGCAAACACACACACATATATATACACACAAACAAGCCCTTTCCCTACGGTGGGTGCTTGTATATATACACACACACATACACTGGCTCATATACACTCTTACAAATATGCGCATATTCACATACACACACACATATATATATATATACATATATATATATAGCTAGTGCTTCTTTAATTCTAAGATTGCCGAGGTTTTTTTCCTTAGCTTCTATCCTAACTATAATGCTTGTGTTGGTGTTTTTACATTTCACCAGGTGTTTCATAAATGAGGAAGCATTAGTGTTGAGGTGTTCTTATTCTAATGTGAAGTGGTCTGGTGGTGCTACCTATGTAGAAATTGCTGCATTTGTCGTACTCTAATCTGTATACGACGTAAGCCTGGTTGCATAGGTCTGTGTCGTCGATGAGGCAGTTGGCTAGCCTGCAGCGGCTGTCATGTCTGGTGGAGTGTCTCTTGGCTACCTGCCCGCGTAGGGAAGGTCCTGAGTGGGCTAGCTGGATATCTAGTCCTTCTCGTCTGATAGCCCCGCGGTTGGCTGTTGTAGTTTCGTCACTGAAGTGTGGAAGCTTCAGGAAGCAGGTGTTAGTGCCTCGGGTGTGGTGTCCTCTGTTCTTTCTGGCACGGTTCGTGGTGGACGTCGGGTATCTGTTCAGTTTAAGTACTTCCAGGAAATGTGTGATGTGTGTGTCTCGGTGCATTTGTTCCGGATACGTGTCAGTTCGTTCCTTATGTATCCGAACTTAGCACCGATTTGGAGGGCTGACCTGAAATAGACGAACAGGTACCTGCTGGCGGCTTTTTTATAGAAGCAGGTGTGGATGTCGCCTTCCTCTGTTACCCTGAGTTGGAAGTCCAGTAGGGATAGGGATCCGCGGTCATCGGGGTGTTCCATGCTGAACTTTATACTGGCGTCCATGCTGGAGAATGTCGTGTATATTTTATTCCCTTCTTCACGGGATGATGTAAGGATGAGTATGTCATATACATATCGGAGGCAGAAGGTATGGGAATGGCAGGTGTTGAGGGCTCGGCATTCCAGCTGGTTCATATAAGTGATGGCCAGCAGGCCCGATAGGCTGGATCCCATGGGTAATCTTGTTGTCTGTCTGTATGTGTGGTGGTGGAAGGTGAACTATGTGTTGTCCACCGTGTATATCCGTCGGATGGAGGCCGTAGCAGTGGACATCTTCGGCGACCACGCAGTCCGTCAATAAATCAACAGCTGGATGAGCGGGGACTGTAGTTTAGAGGGAAACAACGTCGAGGCTAAAGGCGTATCTATTGAGTTTAAGTTGTTCTGGCTGGAGTTGGTGTAGTCTACGCATAACCTGGTCGGAGCTACTGACATGCCCGGGAAAGGTGGAGAGTAAAGGCTTGAGGACCTGGGAGAGGAGCCAGGAAATTTTGTATAGGGGCCCTTCTATGATCGAGACGATGGGTCTTATTTGTGTCTTAGTACTATTCTTGTGGGTCTTGATGAGGTGATAGAAAGTGGGCAGTCTGCTATTTCTAGGGAAAATTTATTTGGGAGTTGTCTTCTACTACAGATGTCGAACCAGATGGAGTTGGCCTGTTTTTCGATCTGGGCTGCAGTTATGTCCGGGACCTCTGTATACAGTTTGTTGTCGCTTAAGTGTTCAAAAGCTAGGTTGTTGTATGTGGCTTGAGAGATGACACAAAACTCTTTACCTTTGTTGGATGGTAAGTATACGAGTTCCCTATTCCGCAGGTTCTTCAGGGCGAGTTGTTGCGCCCTGGAGAGGTTTGAGGCTATCTTCCTCTGTTTCCGTAAGATGTTAAATACGGAATGTTTTAGCCTCGAGAGTTTTTCTTCTAGCTCGCGCTTGGCAGGCGGTGGACAGAATGGGCGGTCCAGTTGGTATATCGGGAATCTGGTTGTGTTAGATTCCGTGGTGTTATTGCCGAGGGTCGATATCCATTTTAGTTGGTAGGCGGCCCGACAGAAATTCGTTTCTATGTCGAGCCACAACATGTCCAGTCTCTGTTTTAATATGAACTTGGGACCCTGGCTGAGGAGGTCTAGTTCATCTCAGGGGAGGGATCCTATCAAGTCTGTGACGAGGTGTTTTGTGTCAGGTGCGTTGTTGGTCGGGGTGCCGCTAGGTTCGATGTTGGTACCGTCTTGTTTGCCTCTGTTGGTGCTTAGAGTTGGGTTGTTGTCAGGACGGTCAGCCGTGCTTAGTTTGAGAAATGTTTGCTTTAAGCGTATTTTCTCGTAATCTCAACGATAGTGGTAGGACCTGTCTATAGCGGCGGAAATTACTACGAGCAGAGGTTCTGGGGTTTCAGCGAGTTGCAGTACTAGGCTGGAAATTGTCCGTAGGTGTTGTAGGAGTTTTCTTAGTCAGAATTTGTGTATGTAGCTAAGTGATCGTTTGAGGCTTGGTGATTTGAAGCATGTTGGTAGGTGGAGGTTTTTGATTGTTTTTGGAATGATGTTGTTATTCAGGCACCGTTTGAGGAAGTTTATTTGGCAGCCTGCTTTGGCGCACCTTTCAGACAGCTGGAAGAGTTTCTTTACGGTTGTAACATGGGCCTGGCTCAGGCGTAAGGAAAGAAGGAATTGGTAGTTTACTTGAAGCATTGTGTAGCATTATATATATATATATATATATATATATATATATATATATATATATATATATATATATATATATATATATATAACAAAGGAAATGGGGTAAGGAACCAGATGGACCATAACGCACCAGAGTACTCAATACTTAGGGTAGTACAGTGGGAAATAGGAAAAAGTATGACCCCGACGGCAGAGCTCAAGCCGTTTCGACGGCTATTTCTGGACTAAATTAGAATGTTTAGCCTGGTGAATAAATAGCCGAACTTGTCAAGGGGGTACTTCCTTATATGGGAAGATTGTAGTTGTCAAGAAGATTGCTTAAAATTTGTTGTAAACACAAATAAGTCTATCATGGCATTTTGTGGCTGAACTTGCCTGTAGAACAATAGGGAGTGAGAGGAGCGGTCAAGCATTGAAAGTGATATGTATACAGCAGATTCTGAGGATAGAGTATGAAGTGGAGGAGGGAGGTTATAGAATAGGTAAATCGAATGAGAGTAGGTGACAATAAAAGATAATAGAAATAAATAAAAAAAATATAAAATTAAATAGTGAGAATTGAATAAAAAAAAAATCACAATGCTATCTTACAATTACAGGTTAATAAGTTGAGAATAGTAAAAACTTGTAGAAATTGAATAGTACCAAAACTGATACAAAAATAAAAGGGGTTTAACACGTCTGCTATAAGTAGTTAGTAAAACGTATTCGGCCAATTCTATCTTAAAATTACAGGGGTGGGGGAACTGATGCTACAGAGGCCCGATGGGCTGCATCGGGGTAGGCGAAAGGGGAAAAGCAGACGAGGAAGAAAATAGGGGGTGGAAGGAAATGATAGGATGAGACAGGGGAAAGAAGAAGACAATGAGGAAAAGAAAAGAAAAGAGATACATCTACCTATGTAAGCTGGGGTTTCCCCTAACTTATTCGGCAAGTGGGGAGGAGGGTATCAGCCCTTGTCTCCCCACCCGGGTCGTTATGGGGTTTGAGGGCGAGATAAGTCCTACGCAATCTGTGTTTGCATGCGGTTACCAGTTCGTCTTTCTTGTTTAGGAGTTGGTCCTTCGAAAACAGCATTTGTAATGTTTCCTCCGAGCGTAAGTTACACGGACGGCGTCCTCCCGTGTAAGAGTTAGCTCTGGCCAGTAAGCTCCAAGTGAGATTGTAGGTTATATTATTATCTTGGAGGTCCCAGATGTGGCCCGAAAGTGTAGTGGCATGTCGCCGGACCGGGTTTCGGAAAATATGTCGGTGTTGGTAGAGCCGGGTTTGGTAGAGCCGGGTCTTGAAGTCACACGCGGTTAATCCTATATAAGCTTTGTTGGAGGTGTCCGTCCTCACGTTGCACTGGTAGATCACGTTACGTTCTCGGCATTTGATGTTGAGGGGGCACGTAGATCTATCAGGACAGTTACACCTCCTGGTCGGCTCTCCACTGATGTCTAGGTTATTTCTTCCATAGGGGTTGAGTTTTTTGTTGTTTGAGGAGACGATGTTTTGTGTGAAGTAGGTGTGGTGCTGTAGGAGAGTTTGATGGTGTTTTTGTTGATTATGTTGTGGTAGCGGTGTTGTAGTGGGAAGTGTTTTTCGAGGAGTCTAAAGAAGATTTTCCCGATAGGTGTTGCCACCTCGGCATTATGTGGAGGATTGAACCACGTTACGTTGCGTGAGCGGCGGTGTCGCCTGCTGGTTCCGATAAAGGAAGCTGGATAAAAGGATATTTCCTCCCTGAAGCCAGTCCGCTTGAGGGCCTGTTGTAATAAGGCGCATGTTCGTCGAATATCTGCTCATTAGCGGACAAACGAGATATGCGGAGGGAGATGATTTTAACCAGGTTATTGGTGATGTTTCTAGGATGGTTAGAGCGGCGGTGGATGTAGTGCAGGTTGTCGTTTGGTTTTCTGTATGGGTAGTACAATTGTTTCACCTTAGCGGATCCTCAGCTCGTAATGGACATGGTTATACCGAACAAGAAGGACAACCGTACGAACGTGCATGCGCAGAAACCCGTCACTTCACACAGGCAATACTAAAATGCGTGCGAGAGGTGTAAGGGAGATAACTGCGAAAGTCCGAAAAGTTTTTAGTTGATAAGAAAAAAATATTGATGTTGTTACAATAATTCATTCAATCCGGAGCTTTGTAGTTATGCAATAGGTGTTTTGAGACGTGTGGACAACGTGTGAAAAATTCATTTCTCGTGTTTAGGCAATCACTATTGCATAATCGCTTTAGAATATTTATTCGTTCGTCAATACACAGTCCACACGACGGATTTCCCCTTGCGTATGGCTTGGACTTTGTGATGGCTTTCCATTGAATGGAGTAGTCTATACTTGAGTCCTTGAGGGACCATACGTGGCTCGCGAGTTTCGTGGATGAACGTCTGTCCAGGTACCTAAAGGTCGACTGATGGTTCAGGAAACGTTCCTTAAATCGGCTCTCCGCCATGCACACATAGGATTTGACCTCCTGTGGTTGGTTTGGTCGGTTGAAAGTGACCACAGCTTCATAAATTACAGCTGGTGTGTTGCATTGCTGTTGAAGAGAGCAAGCTTCGGGCTTACGGCAAGAGCACCCTGGTGGGGTGTTGCTCCTAGGGCTGCTGGTGATGTGGGCCTTCATGTTCTTAGCGCTATATATATTTCTATATAGGCTGTCCCAAAAAATGTATACACAGGCAACAGTTATTAGAATGCTTTTGAAGTATGTATACATATTTTGGGGACACTCTGTGTATATCTATATATATATAATTGTTTCTACTTTTAACAAAAGACCAGAAATTACCCCAGTGCATTACCGTTGCTTTATTTTATCGAGACCGTAAGCATGAACGGCAAAGTTACCCTCGGTCGGATTTGAACTCAGAACGTAAAGGGCCATAGGCTATAACTCTATACCTTTTATATTATAAGGGTGGTGGATTGGTAGTATCGGTAGAGAGTCAGACACCATGCTTTGCAGGACAGTTACGGCTCTTTACGGTCTGAGTTCAAATACCACCGAGGTTGACTTTGCCTTTCATCCTTACGCGGTCGATAACATAAAGTACCAGTAACGCACTGAGGTAATTGCTGGCCTTGTTCCAAAAGTAGAAACAATTATATTTGTGCCGGTGTCTATAATTATATTCGTGTTTGTGTTTATGTCCCTAACGTCGCGGTTCGTTAAAATAAGTACCAGATTATAAAAAAACCCTAAGTATTGTCTTTAACATGCTCGACTAAAAGGGCTTCAGGATCATGCCTCAGCACTACCGTGGCTGCTATCTAATGACTGACCGCTATCTGTACGTATTGACTCTCGACCCACTACTGCGGAAGTTGGAGCTATTGCAGGGTATCCCTTTGGAACCGGGACTGCGAAAAGCGGCGTCGGCCTACGCCGACGACTTGACAGTAATGGTGTCGAGCAGCTCGCAAATCGGGGAGGTCGGCACCTTACTGCAGGAATACGAAAGGTTCACAGGAGCGAAACTGAACCGGGACAAATCCGTTGGTTTGCAACTCGGAACGTGGAGAGGCAAACCGATGCCTTCCGATGGCGTCGTCGGACGCTGTACGGAAGGACCGGTAAAGCTGCTCGGGGTCTGATTTGGTTCGGACCTCCAGGTGAAGAACTGGAACGAGGTGACGGCCAAGGTGTTTGCACTCACCCAGAAGTGGGCCGAGTGCAAACTATCCTTGAAAGGTCGAGCGGAGGTGGCCAACACTTTTATAGCGTCCGTAATCTACTACCGCTTGACCGTCGTGCCTTGTCCAGCCAAAACGCTCACCAAAATGGAGCGCGCGCTCTTCCAATTCCTTTGGAAGAAACGGGCTCCTTTGGTGAGAAGATCCATCTGCTGCCAGCACCCTTCAAACGGAGGGCTGGGGTTGCCGTGGCTGACGATGCGCAAACATGCGCTCAGGCTGCGGCACCTCCACCTATTCCTCACCGGACAACCGGTGTGGGCCCAGTTCGTGAGGCGAGCCTTCCCACGACTCGTCTCGCTAACCGAGCTGCAGTCCTGGGTCAAGCAAAGACCGAGAAAATGGGAGACTGGCACATCGAATGTGCTCAGGCGCTCACAGTCCTCTGGCAAATGGACCCGGCGATCAGTGGAGACTTCACTTCGACATTCTATAGAGGGTTGGTCCGCAGCAAGTGCGACGACGCGCTCGGAGAAACTCTATGCGCAGAGGAGGACGAAATGGCCAGTCTGTTCGGTAGGACCTTCCACCCGGGAGCAATGGACAACTTCCAAAAGTCCCTGGCCTGGCAGTGCTACCGAGGAGCTCTACCAGTTTGAGACAAGCTCTACAGACACGGGCGCCCGGGTAGGAACCCTTCGAAAAAGATCTGTCCGAGATGCGTGTGCGACGAGGAAACCGTCGCGCACGCATTTGTACACTGCCCGGGCGTTACCGACCTGTGGGGCTATGTAGAACGACTATTGTCGCGGGTGGGACCAATCCAGTTGACCACCGAGTCCATTGTCATGATGAAACCGCCACTCTCTTTCAAAAACGAGGGAGAGGCGGTTTTCCTATGTGTTATGGCTATGGTGAAAGAGGTTATATGGTGGACGAGGTTAAAAGGGCTGAGGTCAGACACCTTTCTCTCCGACGAGCAACTGATTCGTTTTTTCAAATATCATTTTGGAAGAAGAATCAGGATGGAGAGAGAGGTGCTGTACCCCAGCAAATTTTATAAAAGGTGGGTGAATGTGGCAAATATGACCCGAGTGGTTGGGCCTTCTCTCTATATAAGCCTGTAGGTTGAGGAAAGAGAGGAAGAGAGGAAGGGAGTACTTACTCTTGTTGTTCCTGGAGATGAGGGTTGTACATTTTTTCGGGGTGTGTACAACCCCTGTGTAACGCCTCCTCCCTATTGGGGATTTCAATTGTTATTTGTTATTTTATTAATATTTTTATTTTCATATACCTGTATGTAAACTCCCCATTTGTATTTGTCCCATTCTTTTGTGCCCTTGTGGCTAATAAAGAAATTTATCTAATGACTGAAATCAGTAAAAGAGTGAAATACAGGATGTCACTCAAAAATGAACACATATTTATTAGAATGCTGTTGAAGTGTGTATACATTTTTTGGGACACCCTGTTGATAATTATATAAATTTATAAGTAAAACTTCAACTTGATATTGTAATACCTGATAAAGTAATCCATGATACATTTAAAAAAAAAAGATACTATAAACTGCATTACGGAAAAACTTTATGGAAACGAAAAAGGAGAAAATTAGCGACGGAAATTTAAACGTTATATAACGATACTAATATATGAACGTTTATATAAGCGATACGATATAGAGTTCATTATATTTTGGGACACCCTGTTGATAAATATATAAATTTATAAGTAAAACACCAACTTGATATTGTAATACGTGAAGTATTCCATTAACGATTTATTCAATCAACGAATTTTTGCATAAAAGATCCATTTTTGGATAAAGTAGATTTTTGAATTTATTTTCCTATATCTTGAACTTTTTTTAAAACTTTTCTCATGAGGATTATTCAATGATTCTAATAATGGCGATGATGTGGACGATAGCAATAATGATGACGAAAGTAATGATGTTGTTGATAATAGTGTTGATCAAAATTATTATTATTATTATTGCGGTGGATTGGCAGTATCGGTAGAGAGTCAGACACCATGCTTTGCAGCATAGAGTTACGGTCCCTTATGGTCTGAGTTCAAATTCCGCCGAGGTTAACTTTGCCTTTCATCTTTACGGGGTCGATAAAATAAAGTACCAGTAATGCACTGGCATAATTGCTGGCTTTGTGCCAAAAGTAGAAACAATTATTATTATTATTATTACAGTTGCATTTATCTTGCTTTATGTTCATACGAGTTATCACCAAGTCACAACCAGTGACCTCAAGAGACAACAAGGTCCGCCATGTTCAAGAAAGAACATACATACTCACACATGCATCTTTAGTGTTTAGACTTGTGATGTACTTATATTGACAGAATCTTCCTTAGTATATGGGCAGTTCCCATTAGTACTATCTTTTGTATTTCTCCTATACGCGGGTTTCCTGGGATTTGCGATAAGTAATCATTAGACCCCTTAGGTATCATTCCCAGAGCGCCTACAACCACTGGTATTGTTTTAGTTCTCAATTTCCACATTTTTCCAATTTCTATCTCCAGGTCCTTATACTTGCTCAATTTTTCAAATGTTTTTATAGATACATTCTTGTCTATTGGAACGGACATATCAATTAGCAGGCATACCCTCTTTTTAAAGTCCTTCAATATTATATCAGGTCTATTTGCATCTATTTTTCGGTCTGTTTGGATCCTAAAGTTCCACAAGATTGAGATGTGATCTTTTTCAAGTATTATTATTATTATTATTATTATTATTATTATTATTATTATTATTATTGGCGACCTACGTAGGAAATCATATTATCGTGAGCTCCGCAAAGGTTTGTTGTTTTCAGTTGTTTCAAATTGCCAGTTATGGAAATTTTTTGTTGTTAAGTGTTTATAAGTTCACATATATTGCTTTCTGAAAAGGACACAAAAAGTATTGGGGCCTTGAGCCCAAAACTTAAACTTTTTATTTATCAAACAAAATATTTCTTTGAAAAAAAAACATGAACGACAAATTTACTGTTTTTAACAGACCCAAACCCACTCCCCCACCACCACCAACTGCAACACCATTGTAAGCCTTGCCACGGTTGCCAACACAGAAAATATAATTAATAGCTGTCTCAATTATTTAGAATTGCCGCACAAAGACATGGATTTCCCGCCATTACCAATAATTGCAGGTGTTAAAGCCGCCACCCCCACCACCACAATGTCAAAAAGAACAACGAACACTACTGATACCACCACCACCACCACCACCACAGCGACAAAAGAAACACAAAAAAAAATTATTATCTCGTGACATCGAAATGGATTCACCCAGAAACGACTCTTCCACGCCGAACACCACTGACACCACCACCACCTCCACCACAACTGAAACTAAAAATAACAATAACAACAGCAACAACAACAACAACAACAACAACAACAACAACAGCAGCAACAATGAGAATAACATTATCAACACCACCGCAAAACAAAATGTGTCTTTTGCCAAAGCAGCCAAGAAAAGCGAAACAATCGAGATAAGCCAGGATGAATTAAATGAAGCCAAGAGAATGGTAAAAAAAGATGGGTACAGGGTCAGCCCACCCCCCACACACACCTAATAAAATGGAGCATCGGTGCCAATGCATCGTGTCATATCGGAGGATAAACACAAAATCACGCCGAGTGGAACGGGCATCCGAGTCCCAAATAAAAAAAGCTTGAGACATGTGTGGGCGAAAAAAAACCCACATCAAACGTGGGCAGAAATGTCAAACTGTGGACGTGTTCTTTGGAACACCACAGGAAGCCAGAGAGCACTCCTTGGCCCCATTAGGAAGCGACGACTTCACACTCGTCCCAAGCTATTGGGGTCAGAGACTCGTGAAGATCAGGGTAACCCACGTTCCAGCGGCCATCGAAATTCCCTGGCTAATGGCTGCCGTCCTAGCCGGCATCGAGGCCAACACGAAAATAATTGAAGTAACAAAAGAAAAGCAGGAGAACTGGTCCGGATCTGGGATGGAGCTCCTGATCCAAGCGGACCCCAAAAACATTGAGGAAATTCCAAAGGTGATAGACCTCACTGACGGCAGCCACCTCACTGTAATCGTTGAGGGTAGAAGGCCTAGGTGTGTCGTTTGTGGTGAAGGAACCCACCTAAAGGCTTTCTGACCTCAGGCTAAAAAGTTGAGGCCACCTCTCTTACCCACCCCAGTGACTCAACCATCAACACCACCAGCAGCAGAAATGGCAACAACAACTGTAGCAGCGACAACAGAAGCAACTGTAGCAGCAACAACCCCAGCAACAGTAACAAAACCGACACCACCACCACCCACCGTGCTAGAATTAGCACCAGCGTCTCCCCCATCCACCACGCCACAACCAAAACCATCGCCCGTGGAGGATTTTCCACTCCCCGACCTATCGCAACTGGAGACAGATTGTGACGACGAGGAGTGGGAAACAGTATCAGAAAAAAAGAAAAAAAGAAAAAGAACCCCAAAAAGAAAAAAAATCCTCTTCCTTCCCCCTCCAAAAACAAAATGCAGGGGGAAACAAATAAACAAACAAACAAAAAAGTTAAGACAGCTATGCCACCATCCACACCAGCATCACCAACTCCATCACCACAAACACCAACACCATCACCATCATTAACCCCAACACCACAAAAGTCACCAAAAAGCGAAACAGAAACAAACCCACAACAAACGCAAACAAAACAAAACAACCAAAACGATACACACTATACATTAAATTTACAGCATTAAATTTGAACAACAACGAATTACTACACTACATCCAATACAACACCAGCATCACAGAAAAAGACTACACAATACCCCAAAAACTCATACCACCTCCACACATACAAATCACTCGCATCACACAGAAAAAGTACACGACACTAAAACAAAAATTCCCCAAAGACATCGGAGACTTCCGACAAACACTCTCCAGGAGGATTTATAAGGGCATCCTTCCGGAGGAGGCCACAAGCAGTGAGAAGGATGGAAAAATCATCCTCCCCCTACGAAAAGTGAGGTAAGTGGTCTTTCCCATCTTTTTCCACTCCATTTCAACATGACCTCACTCAGAATAGGCAGCATAAATGCGCGTAGCTTGGGGTCGTCATGGAAGCAGGGCTACCTGCTCAACGACCTCAGGTCACTAAACATAGATGTGGTGGCCATCAGCGTGACCAGAATCTCCGAAGCACGGGCCTTCGCACCGATCTTCGGCAGCTACGATGTGTACGCATCTCCCAGCCGTCCTGGATCGGAGGGAGGAGTTGCTGTGATTTTTCGGAGAGGTTTGGATCTCGCCATACGGGTCATCTTCCTGGACTCAGAAGGTAAGTTGGTGGTGTTGGACGTGACCAGCGGAGACGGGCAAGCTTTCAGGCTAGTGGCTGTCTATGCCCCGACAGGAGCAGGGCGGCCTGATTTCTTCCGGCGTCTGGAGACCTTTGTTGGAACGTCCCGTTCTTTAGTGTTAGTGGGCGACTGGAACGAGATCTTAGATGCACGCTGGAACTGTGTGGGATTAGCGGATAGGGAAGGAGGGTGCAAGAACCTCACCAACCTGCTCAAGCGTTTTGAACTGTCTGACAGGTACCGATTGGATTTCCCGAATGTGCCAATGTGGACTTGGACAAATCGTATCGGGTCATCCAGATCATATCTAGATAGAGTATTTTGTAGGGAAATAAATAGGTCTAGCATAGGCTGTCCACAATTCAAGATAGTCAGCTATACGGACCACCAATTCGTGATCTGTGTGGTTGACTTAGATAGGCTCCATAGACAAGGACCCGGCTACTGGAAGATAAACGCGTCATTAACAGCGCGCAAGGAATACAGAGACCGGATTAGCGAACTAGTTAAGCGGGAGTTGACGGGGGCCATCGTCAACAACAAATGGTGGTTTGCTCTGAAAAGAGCGATTAGAATAGAGTCCATCAGGTTTAGTAAGGCTTTAGCAATAGAGAAAAATAGAGCAGAGGGAGAACTAGTTAGAAAATTATACGAGGCGCTTAGCAAAGGTATCGCGACTGACGTACTTGCGGCGAAATTGGCCCTTGACCAATTCTTCAATGCAAAGGACGAAGGCTGCGTTGTCAGAACTAGGGTGCGTGCTCTCAAACACGAGGGGACGAAGGCCGTTCAATGGGCCCGAGTGGCGGAGGCGCGTCCTGGTAACAAAGCCACGATCCGGTCTTTGGTGGGCCGCGACGAGCACATGCTACTCGATCCCGGGAAAATGTGTGAGGCTTTTCAGCGACACTTCGCTCAGCTGTTCGGGGGCAGCGGCGAGGCGGATCGAGGGATGGACTTTAGTGTCTACCTCGACGGACTGCTGCGGCTCTCGGCCACTGAGGCGGAGAGTTGCGAAAAGCCGATAACAGCAGCTGAAATACGGGAGGCAATGACTGGCCGCGCAAGGGGTAAATCGCCTGGTTTGGATGGTCTGCCCTATGAACTTTACGTACAGATGTCAGACTTGTTCAGAGGCCTCTTGGCAGACGTTTACTGCAACTGGCAACAGAATGGGAGAATTCCCAGCTCTGTGAGCCGAGGAGCGGTGGCACTGCTGAGAAAGGATCCGAACAAGGGAGATAACATATATAATTTCAGGCCCATAACTCTAACAGAGTTCAAGATTTTGGCCAAGGTGCTAGCAAAGAGGTTAGCGCTTGTCGTTGGTGGTCTGGTGGGAGAGGAGCAGACATGCGCCATTCCCGACAGATCCATCCACGACAACCTCCACCTCATGCGATACATCGTAGACAGGGTAGCTAGGGAACCTGGCACGGGTGGGTCCTTGATCAATTTAGATCAGCCGAAAGCTTTCGATATGGTCGACCATCGTTATCTCGCGGCAGTCCTGAGGGCGGCTGGCTTTGGGCCCGTCTTCAGAGGCTGGATCGCTGCCATGGCAGCGACATCTGCTCTGTGGTGAGAGTGAACGATCACCTTTCGGAACCGTTCAACATCATGCGCTCGGTCCGCCAAGGATGTCCCCTCTTGTGCCTCTTGAACGTATTGACTCTAGAGCCATTACTGCACAAACTGGAGACATTGAGGGGCGTCCCGCGCGAACTAGGATGCGGAAGATCCGTGTCAGCATATGCGGACGATGTCACCGTAGTGGTGTCGAACGCCAAACACATCGAGGCGATCGGCACTACACTAAGAGAATACAAAGCGGTGACAGGAGCAATGATCAGCCAGGAAAAGTCGGTGGGCCTGCAGCTCGGCACCTGGAGAGGAAGATCCATGCCGTCCAACAGCGTCGTCGGCCGCTGGACGGACGGACCGGTTAAATTGCTAGGGGTCTGGTTCGGTCCGGACCTCCAGACGAATAAAAATTGGGACGAGGTGACGAGCAGGGTGGCTTCTCTCACCCAGAAATGGGCGGAGAGGAAGCTATCCCTGAAAGGTCGAGTGGAGGTGGCTAACGCGTACATCGCGTCCGTCATCTACTACCGCCTGACCGTCGTACCTTGTCCTAAGCTTCGCCTGACTGCGCTGGAGCGTTTTCTCTTTCGCTTTTTGTGGAAGGGACGCGCTCCGATGGTCAGGCGGTCCATCTGCTGTCAATACCCGCTACGTGGAGGGTTGGTCATGCCGTGGCTGATGATGCGCAGACACGCACTCAGGTTACGACATCTCCACCTCTTACTCGACGGTGATCAAGTGCGGTCGCCGTTTGCTAGACGCGTCTTTCCCCAGCTCATCTCCTTGACGGAGCTGCAGTCCTGGGTCAAGCGAAGACCGAGAGGGAGCGCTTGGAGACTGGCATGTCTTCAGGCGCTCACAGCCCTCGACCAATCGGGCAATGTGATCGGTGGAAACTCCACCTTGGCGTTCTATAGAGGATTAGTGGAGGGGAAGAGCGACGACGTACCTAACGAATTCCATCTAGGAAAAGCTGGAGAGGGTAACTACCGTTACTGACAGATGGTCGTTATCATCAGAGAGCAGGGTAGAATAAGCACTGCTTTCAATTGATAACTTTTTTGTAGCATCTTAGGCCAGTGTCATTTACCATATATGGAAACTAATTGGAAGCCCGCCCCATCGGATAGATTATATATAATTCAAAGCATCAAAATTGTCATTCACAGTCCTCATGAATCTTCTTGAGAAGTAAATTAAGAATAAACCTGTCGGTAGAATGCTCAGTTACTTACAAGTTAATGCACAAACCCTATTCCGTTGCTATTCGTTCATGCTCGACACCTTGTCGCAGTATACATGAAAACAAATACAACGACGAGAAGTTGAATTAAATTTTGAACTAGTGGAAAAATTATCTTGAGCGAGCGGCGTCCACACTGATTGGTCTGTGCGAAACACATTGGGGTAGCAGTAATATCATTAAACCACTCTTTTTAAAAAAGTACACCGAAAAATATGGATTTATTTGTTTGCTGTCAACACGATGCCAAATTTTGATACCACCATGGTTATGACGATTATTTATTCTCTACCATTTATATTTCTGTTTTACTATGTCTAAATATGTATGAACCAAATATATCTAATTACCGAAAGAAATGAGTGTTACATAAAAAGAAAAAGAATTATTGCTCTCTATACCTTAGCTCACCAACTTTTTATTCCTACAATGCTTCAAGCAAATTAACTTGAAAACAAACAAAATACATAGACAAAGGATGCCAAGAGGAAACAATTAATTTTACAAGCCATAACAACAAAACAAAATTGTTTTAAATTTCAAATTGGTGACATAATTTCTTTTTGCCGAGTGGCGGCTATAGTATTGCAGGCAAGATGCCACCGTGAAATATTTCTGCCGATAACTTAAGTTTGCTTGTGTCTATATATAATCCTTTATTGTTGAACAGACGCATACAACGTTGAAAGTATTTTTTAAAAAGGATTAGAATAATAAACAGAATAAACAGGGGGAGGGGTGTGATAATTAATAAAAAAAGGAGAGGGGGAAGAGAGGAGTCAATCTATACATCCTTGGTTTGGTGGTATATCACAGATAAGCCTGGCGAACATGTTGGCTAAAGCATTTCCAAAGAGAACATCCAGAGACATTCGCTGCATCAGTCTTTCCATCCCATGGAGCTCCTTCCTTAGGCGAGATGTACTCCTCCCGATTTTGCAGAGAAAAACAGCAAACCGGGGACTGGGGAAACCAGAGGGTCGACGGCGACCAGAACGAAAATGAAGCGAATCGACGGCGACCAGAACGAAATGAGTCAAATCCCAGTAGTTTGATATCGGCGTCTCCTCTGCATTACGGGCGGCAATGGCTGGGTTTATTGTCGAATCGACAAGGCTAGAACCGGAGAACCTCTCGCGGCATGTGACGTTGTTGCTTCAGTTCTTAGTGACAATTTTGTAGAGCAGACATGTCAAACATGCGGCCCGCGGGCCGCATGCAGCTCTTTACAAGCACACCTTCGGCCCGCACAAAGGTTTTTACAGCGCGAGCGTAATAAAAAATAATAAATATTAGTTATGATGTGGGCAATTAGTTGTGTGTGGCTGTCAGACAACACATATGTGACCCATGTGGCCCTCGGGGAACCGTCAGATCCACATGCCTGGTGTAAAGCATATTCTAGTCAGTTTTTTAACTCTTTTATTACCAACTTTAGTAGATGGAATCTAGACAGGACTAATGTCTTTAGTGAATATGAACGTGGGATCACAACCCAACGACTTCAAGCCATATTGTAAGTAATTCCGGCGATGTTGCTTCCAAACCTTAAGGATAATAAGCGTATTAATTTAACTTAGAATTTTATTTCATTTCTTGCAGTTACACTCCTTTCCCATTTAGAACTGAGGTAGCCACGTCTAGGTTGTGTTTTTATTCACCGTTTGCAATACAAAATTAAATAAATTAAGCATCTACAGTGTACAGTAAATTGCACACATCACGTCAACTTTGTTATCCGAATTCTTGCCACGGGCTGCTTTGAATTATTTTCTTTTACCTGCTTTTAATTTTAATTATACAAATTACCGTTGGTCTAGAATGTTAAATTGTCTAAATCTGTCTGTAGGTGAGAAGGACAGTGCTATGCCAATAAGGTAAAATTGAATCCAAAATAGTAAAGAGTCACCAATTGGTTACCAATTAAAGTTATTGCCTGTTTATATCTATAGCACACAGCAATCTCATATATGGTTAGTCAACATGCTAGAAATAACAGCCAAATCTTCGTGAAAACACACTGCATAGTCATTGACTGGTTATTTATATATGATCAATTTTGTTAGTTGCTTCATGTAGCAGAAAACAAATCATTCTTCGTATTTTCCGCAGTGGCCCTCACATAACACCAGCACATCATTGACGAAAGATATGAAAGGCACAGTGTTGCTGTAACAAACTCCAACGCACACTGGTCATATTCCCAGGAACGTGCAAAGCTGCTAATAGGTCTAGGCTGGTTGTGAAAAAAATTCGGTCATGCTCGTCCGCTGTGAGTATGTATGTGTGTATACATTATCATCTCACTGCTGTCAGAAAAGACGAGGAGGTATTTTAATAATCAGTGTTATATGGGATTCCCCCGAAGTAACTTGGAGATCAGAGGGTCACTCCAGGCAGAGCCGCTACTTCTGCGAATTGAGAGATCACACTACGATAATATGGGCATGTCATTAGAATATCCCAGGAAAAAATTTGTAGACAGGTTTTACGGGCAAAACCAACCAGCAACAGACTCAGAGGTAGACCCCGAACAAGATGGTTGGATAACATCCATGAGCTTGGCTGGTCACGCTTGTGGATCCAGCTGGATCTGTTGGAGACGGTTGCTTCTCACAGGACCCGCTGGAAGGAGTGTCTGAGCACTCTTCCCCCACGACCTTTGCAGGAATAAGTGGGCAAAGAAGAAGAAGATGTGTTATATATAATCTATGTATGGGTTACACAGGCAAAAATAGTGTACATGATATATTTACAAGTATATTTACAGAATAACATAACTAAAGCTCGAGGAGAGTAAGTCTCTCAACATCTAGGGTTCATGTCAAGTACATCCATGACTCCAACTCTAGTAACACAAGTACCTACATGCCATCTACAAAACAGAGAAAATATACTCAAAGTGAAAGTTCACATGGACGTATGAGAGACACCCCTTGCTACCGCTGTAACTCCAACGCATATAGGGCATATCACAACTTAGTTACATTATACGCTTTACGAGCATTATTGTATATTTTCACTGAAGCGCCTAACTAATTGAGTTTGTGAAGTATATGTTTGCAACCAAAATTTTTAAAGATAACTGTATGTCTCTGTTATGTAATTGATTGTGAAAGAAAGTTATGGTTCCAATTAATCCGTTAAAACCTAAGCTTGTAACATGATCCCTCGACTTCGGAAAGACTTTCTTCTCGCTGAAGATTAATTAGAAAGGTCACGTTGTTTGATATAGGATTGACAGCCTAAGTTCTATCATCTGAATATGCACATGCATATAATGTTTCTGGATCAAATGATTATAGATGATTATTGATCTGGTTCAGTTGAAGATAATTAACTTAGGTAAAATTGGAGCAGTTCATCGGAACTTCAAAAGGAATATAAATTAAGGTAAAGAAAGATGGTTACATGAATGTAATAGGCAGATCTCGCATAATGCAGCCTCGGCAGAAGAATATTGCTCGCCTATGACAGACAATAGATAGACCCAGGACACCATAGTGAAATACCAATATATGGAATATTATATTCATGTAACCATCCTTCTTTACCTTAATTTATATTCTTTTGAAGTTCCGATAAACTGCTCCAATTTTACCTAAGTTAATTATCTTCAACTGAACCAGATCAATAATGATCTATAATCATTTGATCCAGAAACATTATATGGAGTAGCGAAACAATTGTAAACGGACATTATTATTATTATTATTATTCACATTCCTTACATTAAACTACAACTATATTGACAATCTCTAAATAATATCTTCCTTGTGAAATTTGTGGTCTTGTTTTGCTTAACTAATGAATATTTCCAGGCACCTAACCTCTGCATGAACCCAGTCACCTAGCTGCCTTCCACTGCATATTGCACATTGAGCACATGCCTTTACGCTTTTGGCTTCTAACTAATTCACAAATCTCTCTTCTCCTCTCGTATCTCCATCTCTCCCTTTAAGATTGGTTACACTTGAACTGTATATATATATATATATATATATATATATATATATATATATATATATCAGGGATTCCTGATGATTTCTAAAGAATGAAACAGTTCTAGTCCTGTAGAATCTCATCTATATTAAAACTTTTATACTCTGCAATGTATTGAGTACCTTACTTACTGTGGTTACCTCCGATTCAACCCGGAATAACGTATATATATATATATATATATATATATATATATATACAATGATATTAAATAAATGGAAACTATATTTATAAAACCATATTTATTTTATTATATATATTTCAAGGGTACCAAAACACTTTGGTAAGCTTTCTTCAGATAAAATACAAAGTTTGTTTTATAAATAGAGACATACAGGTATGTCTCTATTTATAAAACAAACTTTGTATTTTATATGAAGAAAGCTTACCAAAGTGTTTTGGTACCCTTGAAATATATATAATAAAATAAATATGGTTTTATAAATATAGTTTCCATTTATTTAATATCATTGAATATTTACTCCAGGAAATGTTGAGTGCTCTAAATCAGTTATAAACATTTATATTTATATTTGTCGGATTTCCAACAAATTAAATACCTCTTCTACTTATATATATATATATATATATATATATATATATATATATATATATATATATATATATATATATATATAACGGCGATGAATTAGTTTTGCGAGGTTTTTGATATGAAATCGTGTGTTGAAACAAATATTGTTATAGTCATGGTACGACAACCAGAGATACCAGAGTATAATTAGCTAACCAGTGTACAGAAGCCCTGAGAAAGACCCACTTAAAGATTAAGGTGGCAGAAAGATTAAGGTGGTAGAAAAGCCAGGAACTACCATAAAATCCTTGATCAGCAAAACCTACCCTTTTAAGAAAACCCACTGTACTAATAGGAAATGTATCATATGTAAGATTAAACTATAAAACTAGAAACGTAGAAACGTAGTCTAGAGTATAAGATGTACAGAGGGTACTTGCAGATATATGACAACAACATATATAGGCGAGACAGCTCGTAGCATAGGTGAAAGGATAGACCAACACTGGGGGGAACTAAAAGGACGAAAAAACGGTTCAGTACTATACGAACATGCCAGACAACAACATGACGGTAACATAGACAACATAGAAATTAGAATAATATCTAAACATAGAAATGACCCAGCAGATAGGCAAATCAGAGAGGCCAGTAAAATAGAACTTAGAAGGCCAAGGCTA
>OZ024740.1:158932745-158970245 GCA_964016885.1 Eledone cirrhosa
TACACTCACATACATATACACTCATACATATACATTCACATACATATACACTCACATACATATACACTCACATATATATACACTCACATACATATACACTCGCATACATATACACTCACATACATATACACTGACATACATATACACTCACTTACATATACACTCACATACATATACACTCACATACATATACACTCATACATATACACTCACATACATATACACTCACTTACATATACACTCACATACATATACACTCATACATATACACTCACATACATATACACTCACATACATATACACTCACATACATATACACTCATACATATACACTCACATACATATACACTCACATACATATACACTCACATACATATACACTCACTTACATATACACTCACATACATATACACTCACATACATATACACTCATACATATACACTCACATTCATATACACTCACTTACATATACACTCACATACATATACACTCACATACATATACACTCACATACATATACACTCACTTACATATACACTCACATACATATACACTCACATACATATACACTCACATACATATACACCACTTACATATACACTCACATACATATACACTCACATACATATACACTCACATACATATAAACTCACATACATATACACTCACTTACATATACACTCACATATATATATATACAGTCACATACATATACACTCACATACATATACACTCACTTACATATACACTCACATACATATACACTCACATAAATATACACTCACATACATATACACTCACATACATATACACTCATACATATACACTCACATACATATACACTCACATACATATACACCCACTTACATATACACTCACATACATATACACTCACATACATATACACTCACTTACATATACACTCACTTACATATACACTCACATACATATACACTCACATACATATACACTCACATACATATAAACTCACATACATATACACTCACTTACATATACACTCACATATATATATATATATACAGTCACATACATATACACTCACATACATATACACCCACTTACATATACACTCACATACATTTACACTCACATACATATACACTCACTTACATATACACTCACTTACATATACACTCACATACATATACACTCACTTACATATACACTCACATACATATACACTCACATAAATATACACTCACATACATATACACTCACATACATATACACTCATACATATACACTCACATACATATACATTCACATACATATACACTCACATACATATACACTCACATACATATACACTCATACATATACATTCATACATATACATTCATACATATACACTCACATACATATACACCACTTACATATACACTCCCATACATATACACTCACATACATATACACTCACATACATATACACTCACTTACATATACACTCATACATATACATTCATACATATACACTCACATACATATACACTCATACATATACATTCACATACATATACACTCACATACATATACACTCACATATATATACACTCACATACATATACACTCGCATACATATACACTCACATACATATACACTGACATACATATACACTCACTTACATATACACTCACATACATATACACTCACATACATATACACTCATACATATACACTCACATACATACACACTCACTTACATATACACTCACATACATATACACTCATACATATACACTCACATACATATACACTCACATACATATACACTCACATACATATACACTCATACATATACACTCACATACATATACACTCACATACATATACATTCACATACATATACACTCACATACATATACACTCATATACATATACACTCACTTACATATACACTCACATACATATACACCCACATACATATACACTCGCATATATATATACACTCACATACATATACACCCACATACATATACACTCACTTACATATACACTCACATACATATACACTCACATACATATACACTCACATACATATACACTCACATACATATACACTCATACATATACACTCACATACATAGACACTCACATACATATACACTCACATACATATACACTCACTTACATATACACTCACATACATTTACACTCACATACATATACACTCACATACATATACACTCGCATATATATATACTCACATATATACACACTCATACATATACACTCACATACATATACACTCACTTACATATACACTCATACATATACACTCACTTACATATACATACATATACATTCACATACATATACTCTCACATACATATACACTCACATACATATACACTCACATACATATACTCTCACATACATATACACTCACATACATATACACTCACATACATATACACTCACATACATATACACTCACTTTCATATACACTCACATACATATACACTCACATACATATACACTCACATACATATACACTCACTTACATATAGACTCACATACATATACACTCACATACGTATATACTCACTTACATATACACTCACATACATATACACTCATACATATACATTCACATACATATACACTCACATACATATACACTCACATACATATACACTTACATACATATACACTCATATACATATACACTCACATACATATACACTCATACATATACACTCACATACATATACACTCACATACATATACACTCACATACATATGCATTCACTTACATATACACTCACATACATATACACTCACTTACATATACACTCACTTACATATACACTGACATACATATACACTCACATACATATACACTCACATACATATACACCACTTACATATACACTCATACATATACACTCACATACATATACATTCACATACATATACACTCGCATACATATACACTCACTTACATATACACTCACATATATATACACTCACTTTCATATACACTCACATACATATACACTCACATACATATACACTCACATACATATACACTCACATACATATACACTCATATACATATACACTCACATACATATACACTCACATACATATACACTCACTTTCATATACATTCACATACATATACACTGACATACATATACACTCACATACATATACACTCACTTACATATACATTCACATACATATACACTCACATACATATAGACTCACATACATATACACTCACATACATATACACTCACTTACATATACACTCGCATATATATACACTCACATACATATACATTCACATACATATACACTCACATACATATACACTCACATACATATACACTCACATACATATACACTCATACATATACATTCATACATATACACTCACATACATATACACCACTTACATATACACTCACATACATATACTCTCACATACATATACATTCACATACATATACACTCACTTACATATACACTCACTTACATATACACTCATACATATACATTCATACATATACACTCACATACATATACACTCATACATATACATTCACATACATATACACTCACATACATATACACTCACATACATATACACTCACTTACATATACACTCACTTTCATATACACTCACATACATATACACTCACATACATATACACTCACATACATATACACTCACATACATATACACTCACATACATATACACTGACATACATATACACTCACTTACATATACACTCACATACATATACATTCACATACATATACACTCATACATATACACCCACATACATATACACTCACATACATATACACTCACTTACATATACACTCACATACATATACACTCACATACATATACACTCATACATATACACCCACATACATATACACTCACATACATATACACTCATATACATATACACTCACTTTCATATACACTCACATACATATACATTCATACATATACACTCACATAAATATACACCACATACATATACACTCACATACATATACACCACTTACATATACACTCACATACATATACACTCACATACATATACACTCACTTACATATACACTCACTTTCATATACATTCACATACATATACACTCACATACATATACACTCACTTACATATACACTCACATACATATACACTCACATACATATACACTCACATACATATACACTGACATACATATACATTCACATACATATACACTCACTTACATATACATTCACATACATATACACTCACTTACATATACACTCACATACATATACACTCATACATATACACTTACATACATATACACTCACATACATATACACTCATATACATATACACTCACTTACATATACACTCACTTACATATACACTCACGTACATATACACTCACATACATATACACTCACTTACATATACACTCACATACATATACACTCACTTACATATACACTCACTTACATATACACTCATACATATACACTGACATACATATACACTGACATACATATACACTCACTTACATATACACTCACTTTCATATACACTCACATACATATACACTCACATACATATACACTCACTTACATATACACTCACATACATATACACTCACTTACATATACATATGCATAAGGAAACGCAGACTATATTAGCAGCAAACACACTCATTATTCGCAATCGAGTATGACTTGGTAGCTATGTATCATGCTTTAGCTAAAGTTTTAGGTATCCTTGCAGCCACGATCAATATAGACAACCCCATCATCCTGTCTCTCTTGATCCACTGGTACATCCAGGGTGTGACAGCTGGGAGGGGGGATTCACCAACACTAAGTTGATCTTCTTTTCTTCATTTAGCCCCAAAGTGGATATCGGCAAGTTTTGAACTCGGAAATCAGAAAAATACAACGCTGAAACGTCTCTCCTATCGTCCGTATTTAGGCCTGTATGTTTGTGTGTGTGTGTGTGTGTGTGTGTGTGTGTGTGTGTGTGTGTGTGTGTGTGTGTGTGTGTGTGTGTGTGTGTGTGGTGTGTGTGTGTGTGTGGTGTGTGTGTGTGTAACTGGCGTAATACACCTAAAAAATGAAGTGCGAGTATGGAATGTTTATAAAAATGTTTATAATGTTTATAAAAGATTAAATTAAAATAGTGAGATGGGGAGATGTGTATAGATAGAACTATGCTGGTGGAAGAGTTAAAATTATATAGTAGGAAAGAGAGAAGAGAGAAGAGAGAACCGTGTTAAACTAAGGTAGTTAGTATTGCGAACTATATCTCTCTCATTACTATTTCACTCTCTCTCTCTCCATCTAACCATTTATTTATTTCGGTCTTTAAGTGTCTCGTAATTGTATCAGTAACCTTTCTTTAAGTATCAACTTTTGTATATGATGCTGAAATGAAGATTTTCATTTTTATCACCAGAATTGTTTGATACAAAGTTTTGAGTGATTGTAAATAAAAGTTGGATTTAGCCCTTGGGAGGCCCGGGGCACTTCAGATTTGGGGAGCCCTTCATACACAAAAACATTAAAGCACACATCCCCCCCCTCCCACTTTTGCGTATCAAATTAGCTTGGCGCAAGAAATTGGAATTGAAAAGTTATACATACAGGTATCAAATTCAAAAATTCTAACCACCCTAAAACTAAAAACCCCAACTGGGGGTTCAAATAAATTGCTACGGTCGTCACTGGAGGCCCTTCCCCCACTTGAGGAGATCCGGGGAAATTGCCCTTTCCCCGCCCCCCATTAAATCCGGCCCTGCATATATATGTATGTCACTCCTCTGCACTTCGCTATCAGGATAGCTTTGGAACGCAGGCGGTAATTTACCACAGACATTTGTTTCTTCATTCCTTATCTTTCCTCCATTGTTTTCCACTTTTTACAAAGACAGACGCTGCTCGAAACATCATAACTTACACTTTCACGTCTCCAAAGTGTTAAGTAAATAATCTCAATTGGTACTATATTCCATCTTGTTGATTGTTTTTCTGTCTTTTAGCCCACTCTCTATAATATATATGCCCGCATATATGTCTTTGCATGTATGTATATATGTATGTGTGTATGACAATCCTACAACGTGACAAAACCAACAAACAAATTGGGTTATAGGCTTTTATATATAAAAATATACATACAAAACCTGTCGAGGTAAATTTTGCATTTCATCCTTTCAAGGTTGATGAATAAAGAACCAATCATTTGCAGGGGGTCAATGTTTTGTCTCTGTCTCACTTCCTCATTTTCTTTCTTTAGCTCAGAGGTTCTCAAAGTGGGCGCTACGCACCTCCTCATCCCCGGGGGAGCATTGAGAAGGTCGGGGAGGGGGGCGTGCGGGGCGGCAGAGATGATATATTAGTATATTAAATATCAAATGATATATATTACATATAAATATAGTAAAATAAAAAAAAAAATTATATTATTTATTATATATAAATTAACGATTTTATTTATTGTATATTATTTACAATTTGCGTGGAGGCAGGTCTCTCTGGAAATAGGCGTGGGGGTACTGAGGGTATTACATGGCCGTTAGTGGGTTGGTGACCAAAAAGTTTTAGAACCTCTGCTTTAGCTCTTCATTTTATTCCTTCTCTAGAAGTAATGAGCTATGTTCAAACCTGGAAATAGATGGGTTCCGCCGGGGTAACATTTCTAATACATACCGTATGTCACAACTTCACCCTTAAAAGTCCACCAAGAGGTAAAGGTCCATAGTTGCCATGGACAGACATACGTACTACTCACAACAATGATCCAATGGGGAAGTAATGCGATCTGTTAAAAATAGCAGCGAAATCTTCAGTTACCATCTGACCTTCATTGGGAAATACAATGTATTTAAAAATGAACATCATCTGCACAGTTAGAATGCATGTGATCATTTGTGCCGGATTGTGATAAAAGTGGGACTAAGTAACAACAACTACTATGCCGGATTAGGATTAACCTGGGATTAAATAACAGCAACAACAACCGTAAATTTCAGCATACAAGTTAATATTTCAAGCCTGAAAGCCTCGCTCCAAAACTAGAGGTCAACTTATACGAGGGTGATAAAATGCAAATTATTACCGCTGAATGGCAAACAAATGTAGCAGAGCTCCATAAAACAACTCTGCACCTCCTACCTTAATTCCAGCAAGTTCTCACACATATCTCCAATAAAAGGTGGACTTTTCTGAAATAGTTAACAAATTGGTCATCAGTGAGGTAATAACAATAATATCAACCCCAACAGGACGGTCATTAATTTGTACGGCGTATATACTGTAATTTTGGTGTTTAATACGCACGGCTTTACTACAAAGAGCATATATATTCGTATATCGGTGAATATGATGCAGGAATATATATATATATATATATATATATATATATATATATATATATATACAAGTTATATATTAATATATATGATAAACACAAAACGTGTTTGTATTGTAACAGACAAAGTTAGCTAGCAATGAAATAAACTAATTAAAGTGAATACAATTTGTCTGTCTCGATATAAGTCAATAAAGACAAGCTTATATTAGCAAAAGCCGTGATTCCTGGACAAATTTAAACTTCGAAGCCCAAATATGTTTCGCAACGATGGTACATGAATTGAAAAATAAAGAGAATCGAAATGGAATTGAAATAAAAAGTGAAATATCCAAATCTTCTGTGCTTATCAACAGGAATCCAGTAAAATTAGTTTATCATATATATTAATATATAACTCAGAAATGCCTCTTTCTTTGAGCTGATTAATTGTAAACGACTAAGAGTTTAATCTCTAAATATAATATTGTATATATATATATATATATATATATATATATATATATATATATATAGAGAGAGAGAGAGATAAATATACACGGGTGTGTATGATTTTGTATAGAAGATTATATGAATAAAAGGAATTCCAACTTTGTCTGATTTACTCGTTTTATTTACAATCCTTTAAAATTTATAATGGTATTAGAATGAAATAGTATGGTAGAATATTAAATGTTAAGTATTAATTGAACAAGTACTTTCATGCTTTCGCAATCTTCAGGTTCATAATGTGTGGTGACAGTCAAGTTTGCAATTTTCAACAGTTGAAACATTTAATATTCTACCATACTATTTCATTCTAATACCATTATAAATTTTAAAGGATTGTAAATAAAACGAGTAAATCAGACAAAGTTGGAATTCCTTTTATTAATATATATATATATATATATATATATATATATATATATATATATACACACGTACATATATATACATATATGAAGAAAAAATTTCGCGGGTCTGAGAAAAGTACCAGATTGGTGTGAATAAGATCACCAAAACTGCAATATAGTTAGAGGTAACATAAACAATCATACTGTATCGTCCTTTGCACGGATTAACTAGGGACGTGTTTAGACCCTAGATAGAAGGGCTTGATCGAAAAATATATTGCGGTCTCCATTTCATGCTGCAAAAACTGGCGATAGGCCCGCGACCTGTCTTTGAAGGAGTGGGATGGACGCAAAAAGATTGCGTATCCCGAGACCCCAATAAGGGTCTAGAAGGGAGAAAACTTTGACAATTGGAGCCTGGAACATCCGAACCTTTATTGGTAAAGAGCAAGAACTAGTGGAGGAGGCCTAGTGCTACCGGCTAAATATTGTCAGATTTCCTCAATAAAGATTCGTAGCGCTGGGACTCTAGATTTGGATAAAGGATAGAAACACCACGATTCAGGTGTGGCGTCAGACACTCACAAGTTCTCGGCTGTCAGAATGTGTTATGAACTGGATACCATTAGGAAGAGGATTTTCCCCTTGAAGCTTGAGCTGATAGACAAGTCTCTGTGGGTTGTGCAAGTTGATGCAACAAACAAGCATTCTGAATACAGATCCTTCCTTGATGAAATAACTGCAGCGTTAGATATAGTTAAGATCGAGTCATATAACCTAATGGGAGACTTCAATGCATCTGTTGGCACTGACCACATGGAAAGGAGTTGTTGGAAAGAAGGGCGCTCCCGATCTAAATACGAATGGAGAAGCCTTATTAGACCTATTAAAGATCCCATTGCTAGAACTTATCTGTTCTAGCAATGGGATCTCTATTATGAACACGCTCCTGTGCAAAGACATCCATAAATATTCATGGTTTACGGGGATCAGGGAGAGAGATCAATAATTGAATTTGTTATTGTCTCTGATTTCTTCGATTCTGTGCTGGATGCTAAGAGAGGGCTGAGCAATTAAATGATCATCATCTAATTATCTGCAACTTGAGATTACTTAAAGTCAAAGAAGCCCACAATACTAGCATGTACAGGTCAACCAACAGGGTAAAGTGGGAAGCATTAGTGGATACGGAAGTTAGGACCAGGTATGCTGATACTATTGCATGACAATTCAGAGAACTCTCTGAACAAACTGAGGACATTGAGACAGAGTGGAGATTGTTCAGCTCAGCTGTTTCTGATACAGCTGTTAAATACTGCTAGGAAAAGCAGTTTGATGTGGCGCCGAGTGGAAGAAGAAGAAGAAGAAGAAGAAGAAGAAGAAGAAGAAGAAGAAGAAGAAGAAGAAGAAGAAGAAGAAATAACACATAGTGTTAGAAAGTAGTCTTAAATGAAAGATTTTCTCGTCTCCAGGAGTGCTTTACCTGAATTTTCAACTATTATTTATAATGATCCACTATCATTTATAATCTTTTGCATTTGGGATGATTACATTTAAAATATAAAATGTTCCCAATGCTTCTCAAGTCAACTGGATATATATATATATATATATATATATATATATATATATATATATATATATATATATATATATATCATAAATCATGTCTATAGAATCAATCAGATATTAAAATATATACTATTTCTTCCTCTAATTAGCATAATTAACCATATACAAAATCAAATCTAGCAAGCTTTAAGAATAAATTTTCTTACGGGGATATCCCTGACAAATAATTGATCGTAGCCTCTTCGCGGCAGCTCCGTTCCACTATTTATCAAACATTTCGGCAGCATGCGGAATCCGATCAAATATACCATCAACCGCACATAATTAGTAGTAAAATTAAACCTAGAAGAAATGCGCACATACCGTAATTATATCCCTACCATGGTTTCTTCCTTATTTAGGACATCCAAATAATATGGAAATATCCTGAGTTAGGTTTCATATATATATATATATATATATATATATAGTAATAATAATAAATTTGAAGACTAAAATCCAAAGAGGGCTCGATAAGGATAAATATATATCAAATATATAAGAACCGTAGAGCAAATATTTATTAAAATAACAGATTAAAGTTTAAGCAAAGAATCGCTGCTTTCACCCTTAACGGGATCTTCTGAAACTAACAAAGTCAATCTGTAAACGCAGAACTGGATATTTCAAAAAACGTTGCAACCGGAGGAAGACAGGAAGACGATACTTTGGTTCGTGGTAACGTTCGCTGGCAAAGAACGGGAAAAAAACGAATATAATTGTTTCTACATTTGGCACAAGACCAGCAAATTACCCAGTGTATTACTGGTACTTTATTTTATCGACCCCGAAAGGATGAAAGGCAAAGTTAACCTCGGCGCGATTTGAACTCAGAATGGCAAGGACCGTAACTCTATGCGTCAAAGCATGGCCTCCAACCCTCTACCGATACTGCCAATCCTCCGCCCTTATATAATACGTCATTAATAGGAGCGGTGAAAAACAATACGCGCAAAGACAGAACCACGTTTATAGTATAAAAGAGGTCGTAGACTAATGTTCTCTTATATATCTCTCTCTCTCTCTCTCTCTCTCTCTCTCTCTCTCTCTCTCTCTCTCTCTCTCTCTCTCTCTCTCTCTCTCTCTCTCTCTCTATATATATATATATATATATATAACAATGGCTGCAACATCCTTCTTTTCCCCACTTGCCGAACAAGATAGGGGAAACCCCAGCATACTTAGATAGATGTACTTTTCTTTTTCTTTTTCTTTTCTTTTTCCCTTTAACTCTACTTATCACTTCCTTACACCCCCTCTCCTCTTCCTTTTACTTTTTCCTCTTTCGCCTAACCCGAAGCAGCCCATCGGGCTTTTGTAGCCTCAGTACCCCCACCCCAGTCAAATATATATAGTATTGGCCGAAAACGCAATACCAACTAAATATAGCAGCTGCTTTAGACTCTAGAGATTTTTAAAATTACTTTTTACTATTTAATTTTATTATTTTTCCTTTTTTTTTATTTATCTTTTATGCTCAATTTATTAACCTTTTAATTCTATAACGTCCAACTCTCAAATTCCTCCAGAATCCTTTTTCGCCTGTTTCCTAACTAGCCTAATTTCATACACACTCCTTAGAATTTTCTGTATAGAATTCACTTTCAACGCTTGACCGGCTCCACTCACTCCCTCATTGTTCTACAGGCAAGTTCAGCCAACCCCACCTCGCACCCACTGCCATGAAAGATTTAATTATGTTTACAAGAAATTTTGACCAATCCTTTTGACAACTACAATCTTCCCATATAAGGAATTACCCATTGAAAAGTTTTGCTATTTATTACCACGCTAAAAATTCTAATTTAGTCCAGAAATAGCCGTCAAAACGACTTGAGCTCTGCCGTCAGGGTTAAACATTTTCCTATATATATATATATATATATATATATATATATATATATATATATATATGACGATAGCTAATAAGCTTGAAACTAGTACAGCGTTCCTTTGTCAGTGTTGAACAAACGAGCAACAATGGTTGCTAGACACTACGGCTTAATACGGGATGTTTGTTTACAAACACACCGAGCATTATAATAAATGTTCGGTGAATCCATACGTACATATATATATGTGTGCATGTATGTTTATACATACTACTGTACGTCGGTATACATATATGTATGTGTATGTACGTGTACATACTTATATTTAAGTAACAGCCGTACTAAGAGTGGGAAATGAAATTTCGTTTCATTTTTTCCGTTTATATATATATATATATACATACATACATACATACATACATATATATATATATATATATATATATATATATATATATATATATGCGGCGAACTTTCAGAGTCGTCAGAACGACATATAGAATGCTTTGTAGTGTTCATTTCGGCTCTCTGAGTTCAAATCCCTTTCATCCATTAATGTTTAATAAAAAAAAGTACCAGTCAAGTATATATATCACTTTCTCACTTCCTTTCTCTCACTCTCTCCATCCTTCTCTGGACAAAATCTACTGTATTCAGGCCTGGAGAGGAGATGGGCTTCGCCAGGTTTTAAAAATGCCATAGAAACGCCGTATGTCAATATGGCGCCCCTACAACTCCTCTGGTGTTACTGGTTCGTGCCACACACACACACACACACACACACACACATATATATATATATATATATATATATATGTGTGTGTGTGTGTGTGTGTGTGTGTGTGTGTGTGTGTAGGTCACTACAATACCCCCTATCTAGTCTGCAAGTCGATATATAAGATTGAATCAGCAGGAAAAATGCTGAAAGAGATAAAATCAATGAAAAATTGAACAAAAGAATGCATGCAAGAAGAAAAATGAGGCACTATGGGCCGTATTGAGACGCTGTGTCAAATGACTAGCTGCTTTACTATGCTATTTATGCGTGACCACCCGGGGTCTAACAGAAAATGGATAAAGTCTGACATGAACAAAGCTGCTGTTCTTGCATTAAATGTTAGCTGTTATGGTAAGTGTTGTACCAGAGCTGTGGATGAAGCTGTTATGGTAGTTTACCAGTAGCTGTTGTCAATGATGGTGCTGTTCATGCTTTACCAGAGCTGTATAGCTGTTATGGTAAGTGTTATACCAGAGCTGTTATGGTAAATGTTATAGCAGAGCTGGCAAGAAGATGATGGGTAGGCGAGAAATTGTCGGCCTCCCAGATGAATTGCCGGAAGTGCTAGGCAGCCAGGAAAAAAATGGCTAGTTGCTTTGAAAAGAAAAAAAAACAAGTCGAATCTGTAGCTGGGTAGTAGTTAAAGCGGTAATTCCATAATTCTGGCGAATCCATAGGAGAAATGGTAGAAATGCTGACAGGTCAAGTTCCATTTATTGTTTTCCCAGTGAGTCGGGTAAAGTAACAAGATTGAGGTTGTTATGCTATAGGACGATGAGTGTGCAACGAGATGCGAAACTGTTTGAATCCAGCTGCAATTACCATTCTCGTGTTGCGGTGCCTGTTTGAGTCCAGGTGAATTAAGCTGCATGTGTCGATAGCATGTCTTGGTACTTCCACCAGGTGATGAGGGATCTTGCAGAATATTACGACACTTGAAGATCATAGACTATAGACAACAACATGGTGTGTGACAAAGAAATGTGTGTGCATATGCAGGCATGTAATACAGCAAAGAAAATGTGTGCGTGCAGTCATATTATATAATGATAAAAAAAATGAATTTTCATATAATATAGTTTAAAAAAAATAAATGTCCAAACATTGCCTGTAAAAAGAGAAAGAAATAATTTTTTTTAACAAAAAGTTCATTTTTTCTTTTCTTTGAAATTTCTTTGGGATAAGAATGTTATCGCTCTTACTAGGAAGCTAGTAGAGTTGTTGTTGTTGTTGCTATCGAAGCAAAGTTACCGTAAATCTTCAGTAGAATCGAAGTCGAGCGTTGAAGAGCTTAGAGTCATCAATATGCAAATCACGCCTGACGCCATAGTGTGGATAGAAAGGCTGTGAGTTCGAATCATGTCGGATGTTAGAAACATCGATGAATCGTGAAGTTTTGTAGAGCAGTGAAGATTTGCAAACGTCGAATTTACCATTATGTGGCGAGTAGGCTGTTGTTTTAATTCTAGAGTCACCGTTTGTAGCGAGACAGTGAGAAGTTGTAGATCTCATTGTAGCTGTGTCAAAGCTGTAGTAGTCACCGTAGTGGTAAATGTGTTACCAGAAGTTGTAGGTGATACTGCTATCCGTTGTGGTGGTTGTTGCGGCAGTATAACTACAAAGTGTCACTATGTTGCGTCAGTTGCTGCTGATGGTGCCGGAGTTGTCGGCCTTGTTGCTGCTGGTGCTGTTAGTAGAGGAGTACTTGGTGATAGCCATTTTGAAAATATTTTTCTCGTGTAGAAATTTTTTGAAATACTGCTAATTTTTTTTATTCTAAAGGAATATTTCGTACTTAAATATTCCTCCGTCGGGGGGTCACCATTTTAGCAGTAAAATAATATTATGCCTACATGGCATAATATTAATGGGGTGGAATATATGTTATTGTTGTTGTTTGTTATAGTGAGAAATGTAAGGTTTGTTAAGTGAGAGAGAGGCAAAGTTAACCATAAAGTGAATGTTTGTTGAAGTAGTTGTAGTTCATTGTAGGCTTTGTAGAAAATAATATTATGAGACTTTATAATATTTTACAAGATTTATTTACAACCGACCACAAATGTTAAGCTGGGTTGGCAAGTCAAAGAAAGGAACAAACAAAATTAAGAGTTTTAAGTAGTAAAGAAAAGGCGCTGTGCCGGGCCAAAAGAGGCCGACAGGCTAAAGTGAAAATCACACCGTCACATAATTGCGTGTTGATCTTTCAGAGTCCAAAGAGGCAAGAGAGGGATTTTTGAATCGCCGCGAGAATTTTTCCCTCTGGGCGGAAGTCGAGATACATTCACCTACGCCGATAGCGATTGGCTGAACTGAGCTAAACAACGCACAGCCCTCGGAATGTAGGTTACTACATATATATATATATATTATATACATATTGATGAAAGTCGAGATAGAACAAATTTGATCATATCTGTTCGATCATTGGTGACCTACAGTTAAAAAAAAACAAAATAACAACATCAACATTACATCGAGGCTGTTTTAATATGAAATTACAAAGAAACAACAACAATATATTGTGCCTGTAAGTGGACTTCTCAGTTCAGCCATATTCATATTCAAGAATTATATATATATATTACATATACATATATATTATGTATATTACATATACATATATATGTATATTACACACACACACACATACACACACATACATACACACACATATATATATATATATATCATATATATATATAATATATATATATATTATATATATGTGTGTGTGTGTGTGTGTACGTATGAAGGTGTGTGTATTTATTTATTTATTCTCCTATTTATATACTTAAATTTAATTTTCTTGCAGCGAAAATTTTGTTGTGGCACTTAAGATATGAGGATTTAATTAAAACGGTTACTTCTCTGAGTAAATTGATTCCAAGCAAAGCAATCGCTTGCGGTGTATTAATTATTAGAGAAATGACTTAATGCACATCGAAGAAATTGGATAAAATCTTTCTTATAATGTGTGTGTTTGTGTGCGTGCGCGTGTGTATGTGTGTGTATGTGTGTGTGTGTGTGTGTGTGTGTGTGTGTGTGTGTGTGTGTGTGTGTGTGTGTGTGTGTGTGTGTAAGGATGGCTTGATGGACATACGTTTGTATATATATATATATTTATATATATATATATGTTAGTGTGTGTGGGTTTGTGAAGGTGCACATCTGAATGGTTAAGAAGTTCGCTTTTTAAATTGTTATGAAGTCTGATGTTCGATCTTACTGCGCAATACATTAGGGAAGTATTTTTACAATAGACTGGTGTCTACCTGTCCATTGTTAGTGAGGATTAACGAAACGTCGCGAAAGCTTGCTAGATGTAATACGCCTGACTGAGGTACACGTGACCGTGGAAGAGTCTGTCGCTTACATTATAATTCAACGACTAGGTTATTTCGTCCATCGTACAATTCAAATACTCGCCGTTGAAATACAAAATCTTAAAACTGAGTAGATTTGACTTTACGAAACACTAAAATATCGTGACATTCTATATGGAAAAGCCTGGTCTATAATTATAGTGGCGCCTAAATACATCTAAAGATGTGTTCTGTACTATAAAATAGTTCCTATACGATGCCTATAAATCTTATATTGTGTAGGATACACTGGATGAGTAGGCATTTTATTTGACTGTCAACTAATTTTATTTCATTATTAGCATTTAGGCTTAGCCTATTATTGTGTCAGGTTCATGACAAATAAATTTTGTTCTTTCCTTCTCAAGTTTTCCTAATTGCATTTGGAAACTTGCGGAGTAAAAACAGAATATCCCCCTCCACTTCTGTTATCTGTCAGTATATATAAAAGATATTAGGATTGAGAAGTATCAGCCAACCTAAGCAATTAACCAGAAATATTTCTACATTACTAAATAATAGTTTACGATAATGGATTTTCTCGATATAAATTGTGTATAATTTAATATTTGATTGATTACGGCAGGCAGAAAAAGAAGTAACAAGTTGATAGCGGAAAGTGAGCAAACAATTTAGACGTGTACATTAATATTATAATGGAATTAGAATAAAGTTATATGATAATGTTAATATCTGTCTCGAGCATAGACTCATCAGACCTGTGTTTAATCCAGGTTCATGCGACGTTAAGTGACTGAGAGTACAACATTTCGCTTTAGATGTCACGCTAGTCTGCTACATGGTTAAATCAAGCAGCAGCTGCTATTTATGTTTTTCATCTCAGTAGAATAGAAAAAGAACAAGAAACAAAGTGCTGTGTTCAAGAACACAACGTACTATTCAATCTAGGAATCAAACTTGCGACCTTACGATCATGAGTCAATAACCTAACCATAGGCCGTGTGCGTTTATTCAGTTAGATTCATAATATTGAATAAATTGTTGCTGATGTCATCCTCGGTCGATCAGACCTTTGATTAGAGTTGTTCCAGCTGTGATACGCGTCTTTTCAGAAACAATCAATGTCAAACGACATTACGTCCTTCGTTTTTTATAAAGACGATATAGTATGATTTTAGCAAAATTTGGCTGCTAGTGTTAGCAGATCAAATGATTATGCAGAAGTCTTTTCTGCTTTAACGTCATTCAGAACATACCTGATATTGATATATAATTATTTCAAGTTTTGGCACAATGCCAGCAATTTTTAGATGTGAGTAAAGTCGATTATATGAACGCCAATTCAGTAATGGTACTTATTTTAATGATTTCGAAAAATGAAAAGCAAAGTTGACTTAAGTATAATTTAAACCCAGAACGTAAAAAGCCTGAACAATTACCTAAAAACATTTGTCCGACGCTCTAATGAATCTGGCAATGCAACACCTTTACATATAATAATGACAAGGGAAGCATATTTATATATGTAACCAAAGTTATAAAAGAATTTTTGGATCAGTTTAAAGAAATAAAGGAACTACTGCTCACCTATAACATAGGAAATAAATCAAACTACTTTCACATTTCCCTGTTTTATACTTTTCGATTTTTCATATAAATATTGAAATAGAGTTAAATGTTTTTAAGTTTTTTTACTATATAATTCGTTTCTCTTTCATATTTCAGTATTTTAAAGGCTTTGATTTTTATTTAAAAGTTAGGAAAGTACACATTGGGTAATAATGAAAAAAAAAAAAAAAAAAAAAAAAAAAAAAAAAAATATATATATAACGAAAATAAAACAAAGAAGCCTTCAATACATCAAAATTCTTTATTAGCCAACAATGTTTCGTCCTATTAAGGACTCATCAGGGCAATCAAAACCACAAGAAGCACTATCGGCCAATACAAGCCGAAAACTCCGAAGAATATGGAGTGTACATACACTAAAGTATTGGAAGATTATGGGTAAAAATATATAATAAAAATCACTAAGGAGGTGGATAACATTTTGAACCATATTACAAATATATTCCAAAGCAAAAAAACTAGAGCTAAACAAAGGTGGTTATATAGAGCGGGAATTATAGTACTATATGTAATACAATATAATATAATATAATATACTTGTAACAATATTAAAATTAAAATTAAAATTAAAAGGCACAATATACATATGTATATATGTACGCACACGTACGCACATATACATATACATCAATACACTTTTCCATCATTAACAGCACAAATTAAACCTTATTAAGAGTTTAAATATAAATAAGCATAATAGGAATAAAAATAAAAATAATACGTATATCTAATATACAGTATAACATGAAGTAATGAGATGATTAAAAGTAACACATATAATATATAATAAACTATATAATTATATAATATATAATATAATATAATCGATAATCTCCGGTTAATTTACACAAACAATATAGATGTCACAATAATACTATAATAATAATATAATAATATATAATATATAATGGCATGTAAGTTAACAAATCAATTCATATAGAGTTACAGAGTAGGTGAGAAAAAAATATAAATTGTACAATACCCAAAATTATGATGGTACAAAAATATAAACATCTTACATTATATATAAAATTTAACATATCATAATGGTACATAAAATCATCGGTAAGTAATAAGGATCAATAGTACATTTACAAAGAGTTGAATAACAACTTCAATATAAAATAATGAACATAATATAATATATAATTACTTATAATTACAAGGTTGGTAAACAGACACATTAGCTAGGGCATTATTATAGTACTCCGCATGTTCATTAAATGTTCCTACGTCCTTAGAGAGTGTGGAAATCCTATTAGATACACCCTTAATTATAGAGCTTATCATAGATTTGGGGTGGTTAGAATTGGGACTAACATATAGCCTTAATTGGCGTTTAGTAGCACGCTCTAATAACCTTTCTACACATACTAAATTTTGTAATCTCTGTATCCTCGAGACACACTCTATAATTTTCTCTAGTGAATCCTTACTTAATAGAAAGTCTGAGATATTCTCTTCTTTCCCCCACGCTATTTCTAATTCTTACTTTTATTATAAACCTAAAGGTTCTAGTAGTGTAAATTGTATCCATTAGCTGATATATTCCATTACTTATTTTTTTAGTTTAGGTTCTTTTTGTTTACCGCCATTATTATCATCATTATTATCATTGGTTTTTACAACTTTTTATTCTAGCTCTCATAATCTTTTGGCTACTATACCATATCTATCTTCTTACACATTAAATTTTCACTATTAACACCTTATGAGTATATATCTGATTATATATTTTATATTATTTTATTTCATTTTATTTTATTTCATTTGGATTCTTCTTTGGATACCCCCCCCCCATGCACACATAAACTTATTGCTAACCCCTTCAAATATATTATGATTATATTTAATCCCCCCTTTTTTATGCTCCTTTCTATTATATAATACAGTATATTGATTATGATTTTATGCTCCTTTGTATCCTTCATACATTTCTTTTTTTCTGTCCCTATTAGCCTACCATAATTCTGCTTAAGTCAGTTTTTTAGATATCGTTACGTAAATGATAGTAGAATATTTCATTCCTTTCTATATATATTTATAGTGAAATATTAATGTTTAGGAATTTTGATTACTTAAACCATAGCTAATATTGTATTGCCTTATTAGGTATTTTAAATATTTTCAATATTAATTTATCAAATAGGGTTTTCTAGTCATTTATCTGGGTTGTTTCCTAAGTTTTTACTTAACTGCATGTGAGACCTAAGTAAATACTTTTGTTTTTGTTTTTTCAATTTCCGGTTGATTTTATTTATTTATTTATTAATACTACTGTGCATAGTATTTTCTGTCTGGCCCTTATTCACTCATTCACATATGTGTCTGTTTACCAACCTTGTAATTATAAGTAATTATATATTATATTATGTTCATTATTTTATATTGAAGTTGTTATTCAACTCTTTGTAAATGTACTATTGATCCTTATTACTTACCGATGATTTTATGTACCATTATGATATGTTAAATTTTATATATAATGTAAGATGTTTATATTTTTGTACCATCATAATTTTGGGTATTGTACAATTTATATTTTTTTCTCACCCACTCTGTAACTCTATATGAATTGATTTGTTAACTTACATGCCATTATATATTATATATTATTATATTATTATTATAGTATTATTGTGACATCTATATTGTTTGTGTAAATTAACCGGAGATTATCGATTATATTATATTATATATTATATAATTATATAGTTTATTATATATTATATGTGTTACTTTTAATCATTTCATTACTTCATGTTATACTGTATATTAGATATACGTATTATTTTAATTTTTATTCCTATTATGCTTATTTATATTTAAACTCTTAATAAGGTTTAATTTGTGCTGTTAATGATGGAAAAGTGTATTGATGTATATGTATATGAGCGTACGTGTGCGTACATATATACATATGTATATTGTGCCTTTTAATTTTAATTTTAATTTTAATATTGTTACAAGTATATTATATTATATTATATTGTATTACATATAGTACTATAATTCCCGCTCTATATAACCACCTTTGTTTAGCTCTAGTTTTTTTGCTTTGGAATATATTTGTAATATGGTTCAAAATGTTATCCACCTCCTTAGTGATTTTTATTATATATTTTAACCCATAATCTTCCAATACTTTAGTGTATGTACACACCATATTCTTCGGAGTTTTTGGCTTGTATTGGCCGATAGTGCTTCTTGTGGTTTTGATTGCCCTGATGAGTCCTTAATAGGACGAAACATTGTTGGCTAAGAAAGACTTTTGATGTATTGAAGGCTTCTTTGTTTTATTTTCATAATTCTTCGGCTCTGTTTAATTACATTGAGCTATACCTTTTACTGTCATTTCTATAATACGAAGAGGGTGTTTAACTCCAACACGCTCCAGTATTTTAATCCTTATATATATATATATATATATATATATATATATATATATATATATATATATATATATATAAGATCCCGACCGCGGCGCCAAGCGGTTGGTGTTGTCTTCATATTCTCATCTTCATAAGTTATGTATCTATAACTACTGATGAAGTCATATCTTCTTCTTCTTCTTCTTCTTCTTCTTCTTCTTCTTCTTCTTCTTCTTCTTCTTCTTCTTCTTCTTCTTCTTCTTCTTCTTCTTCTTCTTCTTCTTCTTCTAGATAGATTGATAGATAGACATAGAGAGAGAGTCGTCTTCAATACTTATTTTATCGACCACGGTAAAGTTGAACTCCTCGGGATTTTAACTCAAAGCCTTGAAAGCTTGATTGAATACTGCAAAGGATTCTATCCAATGTTCTAACGACTCTGTCAATTTGCCGCCTTCTCATAAATTACGTGCCTTCAATTTTTATGTCTCGCTAAATGTGGTGGTGGCACTTGGGAAGAGATATTCACTCTAACGAGCTAGTCGTTAATGACACCGGCTAAATTTGAAGGTATTATCCATATCAGATGCCTCGGATTTTCGCAACCATCATACGTTCTTTCAGCATTGTAATTACCAAAATGTGTAAGAAATAATCTAAAAATGTCCTTCAGCAACTGGACTTAGAAAAAAGGACAGGAGAGAAAAATAAAAGAGAAAAGGTCAGCACTGATGTAACAGATTTTTAATTAAAGGAATTCCAGTTGAGAGAATCCTATATTTTTTTCTGAGTGCAATAAACTCGGTTTATGTTATCCAAAGCTAGTTGGGTGTGCTTTGAGGGAGATTTAGCTGATAAATTTAGCAAGTCAAGTAGCCAACTATATGTAGGCAGATAACACCATTCCATACCATGGAGGATACTGGACTATGACGTGCCGATTGTAACACACATACGTTTATAGAATGAACCTACGTCGGTTTTGATCAACAGAATGACTTGTTCATGAAATTAACACGTAATAGACTGAGCATGCTAGAGACACATGTTCTGTTAACTTTATTCAAGGAGGACAAAGCATGACAATGTGTGAACAGGTTGGTCATTTGAATTGCAGCTACATACAATCCGATGAGTTTCCAAAACGTTTCCGCTTACCGAATTTCAATCATAACATGGGTCGGCCTGTTGTATGGTAAACAACATTTATCCAGAATGCCACTCATAAGATTGAACCCAGGATCTAATGATTGCGTGGCGAACTTCTTAAGCATTCAACCATTTTGCATTCAAACACACATATGTATAAACACACACATTCACATTAATGTATGTATCTTTTGGCAGTAATATTAAGACAACGTTAAACGTAATAGGAGTGTGTATGAAAGAATATATTATATGTGTATATACAATAAACATATGGGAGTCTCGATATCAAAGAAAACATGTTTTCGTTACGAAAAAACTATTTTCTCTCTTTTGCTCTCTCAAAGAGGTCAGTAACAGTCAAAAACGCCAAACAGCGCTGTTTCAAGGTTAGTTAATCTCCCATCAGTGACACACAAGCGATACTAACATGAAAATATACTATTTCGCATTATATGCAAATGAATATTCCAACCGAGGTTTTCTATTTGCTACATGCAAATGTTCATCACGCAAACTTTATAAAGAATCTAGTCTATTTTCATTTTATTTCATCTGCCTTCATTTTATTTAGCTATCAAACATGCGTTGTAGTTGTAGTTCAAACGACCAGCCTTGTTACATCTTCTGTCAAGCTGACTATCGCTGAGATCCACGTGTCTCTTGAATGTTTAGCTACAAGCACGTTAATTACACGAACCGACTGTGTGTGTGTATGTGAGTATATACGTATATGTATTCAGTTATGATTATATATATATACATGTATGTTGCGTGTTTATAAGGTATAACATTATCAACTAATATTATATCATACCACTTGGCCAAAGGCCATGATAATTAATTTTTCAGTGGGATTCGTCATTCTGACGTTTCAAAGATTCAGGGTTTTAAGGTTCGATTGGGAACAATGCTTATGGTAGCAACCAGAATATATAACAATAACATTATATATATATATAAACAAATAGTAGAAAGGAAAAAGATTCTTTCAGTAGAAAATGTTGAAGATATTTTTTTCAGTGAGATATCAAAAGATTAATTTATTTACAATACCGGTTTCAGCATTAAATGCATTGTCAATTGCGGGTATCCAGAATATTATTAAATTGTATATTTGTACAAATAGTGATAATAATAATAATGAAGAAAATGAAAATAAACATGGGAAGAAAAATTAATTTTCACATACAGGTTCATTCAGAGAAGAGAGGTCATTTCTCTATCCATCCTACTCTGCTTACAGCAGAATATGTTCTAATGTATACAGTGACTGATCGGCATAATATGCAAATCAAGCCGATCTGTCACTGTATATTTTAGAAAATATCATATATTTTCACTAGCTCTGACAGTTGGCAGGTGAACAGTGAAGTGCACTGATGAAGTGTAATCACCCAGAAACATTAGTGTCTGAAGTTCTGTTTACATGCCAGCACAAGAGCAAGATGAGGGGCTCATTCTACTGACATGTCTTTAAAAATTAGGCTTCTTTGCATAATTGCAAACGAATCGAATATTATTATTAATATTTGAAAAACTCAGATTACACACACACACACACACACTTATATATATATAACGAAGGAATTGTCGTAAGGAACCAGATGGACCATAACGCACCAAAGTACTCAATACTTAGGGTAGTAGAGTGGGTAATAGGAACAAGTATGACCCCGACGGTAGAGCTCAAGCCGTTACGACAGCTATTTCTGGACTAAATAAGAATTTTTAGCCTGGTAAATAAATAGCCGAACTTCTCAGGGGATATTTCCTTATATGGGAAGATAGTAATTGTCAAAAGGATTTGTCAAAAATGTGTTGTAAAGACAGATGAATCTATCATGGCATTTGGTGGGAGGTAGGGTTAGCTGAACTTGCCGGTAGAACAAAGAGGAAGTGGGGAAACCCAGTCAAGCGTTGAAAGTGAAATCTATACAGCAGATTCTAAGGATAGTGTATAAAAGGTCGAAAAAGTGTACTGGAGAAGAGGAGGGGGTTGAAAGAATAGGTAAATCGAAAGGGAGTAAAAGAAAACCCATTATAAAAATAAGGAAATAAATATATAAAAAACAATTTCTGGTTACTAGTCTATTTCCACAATCACCAAATTTCTGATTGGTATTGCTAAGCTATAGAAAAGTTTAATAGGTGGAGAATGGGAAAAATACTAAATACGAGATTGTACTGAAATAATTTTATAAAGCCGGCTTTACAGGGGGTCTAACACCACTGCTATAGATAGTTAGTAATCAGCCAATGCTATCTTATAATGACAGGTTAATAAGTTGAGAACAAAAATACTAAAATACTACTACAAAAAACTAATACAAAATATTAATACAAAAATACTAATACAAAAATACTAATAGAAAAATACTAATTCAAAAATACTAATACGAAAATACTAATACAAAAATACCACTAAGAAATTTAGAAACCACAGAAATGGAGCAGCATCCAGAAAGAAAAAAAATTACTGGGGTCTAACACATCTGCTATAAAAAGCGTAATCGGCCAATTCTATCTTAAAATTAGGGGGAGGGGTACTCTGGCTACAGAGGACCGATGGGCTGCATCGGAGTAGGCGAAAGGTGAAAAAAAGACGGGGAAGGAGATTTGGGGTGGAAGGACTAGGAAGAGATGGGGGTAAGAAGGAAACATAGAGGAAAAGATAAAAAAAGTTACGTCTACCTTTGTAAGCAGGGGTTACCCCTTAGAAAATCAACAAGTGTTTTTTTTTTTATAATGTTTTTTTTACTCCCTTTCGATTTACCTATTCTTTCAACCCGCCCTCCTCTTCTCCAGTACACTTTTATCGATCTCTTATACACTATCCTTAGAATCTTCTGATTTTACTTTCAACGCTTGACTGGGTTTCCCCCACTCCCTCTTTGTTTTACCGGCAAGTTCAGCCACCCCTACCTCCCACCAAATGCCATGATAGATTCATCTGTTTTTACAACATATTTTTTACCAATCCTTTTGACACTTACTATCTTCCCATATAAGGAAATACTCCCTGAGAAGTTCGGCTATTTATTTACCAGGGTAAAAATTCTTATTTAGTCCAGAAATAGCCGTCGAAACGGCTTGAGCTCTGCCATCGGGGTAATACTTGTCACTATTACCCTCTCTACTACCCTAAGTATTGAGTACTTTGGTGCGTTATGGTCCATCTGGTTCTTTACCACAATTCCTTCGTTATCTATCTCCTATTTCCGTAGTAGAGCACTTTCCGACCCTACCACGCGTTATCCAGACTTTTCCGCCCAGCTCAAGTTTTTTCACCCCCACCATGCGAAACACAACATCGATTTCTCAACCAAGAACATCCCAGTTCCACCGAGAAAACTTTACCTTCGGATGCTCACGCAAAATATCGACCTCTTTGCGAAAAGACTAAGATGGAGAACTTTCTTCTACGACAAATACCGCGACAATCAGGACTTCAATACCAAGGAGAGATTCGGATTTAATACCTACAAATCTCCCCCTCCAAACCCTATGCTCTCACCCTTCGAGAACGACCTTTTCCAACTGGTCAAGAGCATTAAATTCAAACCCAGACACAACAGATTCCTACAAAAACTCCGTAGCAAATTAACAGAGTATGAAAACACCAACGACATCATGGTGCACTCGGACAAAACCGGAAACCTCTACTTCGTCAACCTCGACAGATACCACAGACTGATCAGGCGCAGCCTAAACACTACCTATAAAAAGGCTAACCACTCAAGTATCGAGGACATAAATGGAGACGGACAACAAATTACCTCCAGCCTCGGGGTCGCTGACCGCACTGAACCCCTAGACCCACGGACTCCCTACTTCACACTGAAGGACCACAAATCCGACTTCGACCGCAAACCTTCCATCAGGCTTATAAACCCAACGAAGTCCGACATAGGGAGAATTAGTAAAAAAATCCTAGACCGCGTTATACCAAAAGTTAAGCAACACGCGAGACTTAGCCTATGGGTCAACACCCAGGAAGTAATCTCATGGTTCAGCAATATGGAGGACAAACAAGACATAACATTCATCCAGTTTGACATAGAGAGTTACTATGCATCAATTACCCTACCGCTCCTTGCGGCCTTGGATTTGCCGAAACACTCACGCCCATCACCGACCAGGAAAGAAATATCATCCTCCACGTCAGGAAGACAGTCCTACTTTTCTACAACTCCAAATGGATAAAGAGAGCTCCTGACTCCCCCTTCGACGTCAGTATGGGCGCGACTGATTCGGCTGAGGTCACAGATCTTATAGGATTATTCCTACTATTTAAACTCACCGACATTTTCCTGCATTCGGCAGTGGATTGTACCGCGATGATGGGCTCCTCACCCTCAAAGGGTACAACAGCAGTAGTACAGACCGGGTCTGTAAACAATTAACCAGCTTCTTCCGAGACTGGGGATTTAAAATAACCCTACAAACGTCTCTAACCCGAGTAAACTTCCTGGATGTTACCCTTAACATCGATAATGATCTGTACTACCCATACAGGAAACCAAACGATAACCTGCATTACATCCACCGTCGCTCTAACCATCCTAGAAACATCACCAATAACCTGGTTAAGAACATCTCCCTCCGCATATATCGTTTGTCCGCTAATGAGCAGATATTCGACGAACATGCGCCTTATTACAACCACGCCCTCAAGCGGAGTGGTTTCCGGGAGGAAATATTCTATTATCCAGCTTCCATTAGCGGAACCAGCAGGCAACACCGCCGCTCACGCAGCGTAACGTGGTTCAATCCTCCCCACAACGCCGAGGTAACAACAACTATCAGGAAAATCTTCTTTAGGCTCCTCGAAAAACACTTCCCACTACAACACCGCTACCACAACATAATCAACAAAAACACCATCAAACTCTCCTACAGCACCACACCTAACTTCGCACAAAACATCGTGTCCTCTAACAACAAAAAACTCAACCCTTATGGAAGAAATAACCTAGACACCAGTGGAGAGCCGACCAGGTGGTGTAACTGTCCTGATAGATCCATGTGCCCCCTCAACAACAGATGCCGAGATCGTAATGTGATCTACGAGTGTGAGGACGGACACCCCCAACAAAGCTTATATAGGATTAACCGCTTGTGACTTTAAGACCCGGCCCTACCAACACCGACATACTTTCCGAAACCCGACCCGACGACATGCCACTACACTTTCGGGCCATATCAAAGATAATAATTGTTTCTATTTTAGGCACAAGGCCAGCAATTACTCAGTACATTACTGGTACTTTATTTTATCGACCCCGTAAGGATGAAAGGCAAAGTTAACCTCGGCAGGATTTGAACTCAGATCGTAAAAGGACGTAACTATGCTGGAAAGCATGTCCGACCCTCTACCGATACTGCCAATTCACCCTACAATGTCACTTGGAGCTCACTGTCCAGAGCTAACTCTTACACGGGAGGACACCGTGTAACTTATGCTCGGAGGAAACATTACAAATGCTGTTTTCGAAGGACCAACTCCTAAACAAGAAAGACGAACTGGTAACCGCATGCAAACACAGATTGCGTAGGACTTACCTCGCCCTCAAACCCCATAATTACCGGGGGGGGGGGGGGGGGGTAGACAAGGGCTGATATCCCCCACTTGCCGATTTTGTACTAGGTAACCCCTGCTTACAAAGGTAGACGTAACATTTTTATCTTTTGCTCTATGTTTCCTTCTTCCCCCATCTCTTCCTAGTCCTTCCACCCCATATCTCCTTCCTCGTCTTTTTTTCACCTCTTGCCTACCCCGATACAGCCCATCGGTCCTCTGTAGCCTCAGTACCCCCTCCCCCCTAATTTTAAGATAGAATTGGCCGATTACGCTTTATATAGCAGATGTCTTAGACCCCAGTAATTTTTTTTCTTTCTGTCTGGATGCTGCTCCATTTCTGTGGTTTCTAAATTTCTTAGTGGTATTTTTGTATTAGTATTTTTGTATTAGTATTTTTGAATTAGTATTTTTGAATTAGTATTTTTGTATTAGTATTTTTGTATTAGTATTTTTGTATTAGTATTTTTGTATTAATATTTTGTATTAGTATTTTTGTAGTAGTATTTTAGTATTTTTGTTCTCAACTTATTAACCTGTCATTGTAAGATAGCATTAGCTATTACTAACTATATATAGCAGTGGTGTAAAGCCGGCTTTATAAAATTCTTTCACTACAATCACGTATTTAGTATTTTTCCCATTCTCCACTTATTAAACTTTTCTATAGCTTAGCAATACCAATCAGAAATTAGGTGATTGTAGAAATGGAGTAGTAACCAGAAATTGTTTTTTTATATATTTATTTCCTTATTTATATAATGGTTTTTTTTTACTCCCTTTCGATTTACCTATTCTTTCAACCCCCTCCTCTTCTCCAGTACACTTTTTTCGACCTTTTATATCCTTAGAATCTGGTGTATAGATTTCCCTTTCAACGCTTGACTGGGTTTCCTCCACTCCCTCTTTGTTCTACCGGCAAGTTCAGCCACCCTACCCCCCACCAAATGCCATGATAGATTCATCTGTCTTTACAACAAATTTTTGATCAATCCTGTTGACAATTACTATCTTCCCATATAAGGAAATACCCCCTGAGAAGTTCGGCTATTTATTTACCAGGCTAAAAATTCTTATTTAGTCCAGAAATAGCAGTCGAAACGGCTTGAGCTCTGCCGTCGGGGTTATACTTGTTCCTATATATATATATATATATATATATATATATATATACATCTAAGAAGATTTGCCAGATAGTATCAGACGTGAGCAAAGACTGGATGAACTCAAAAATATACTCACTAAAAGTCCATTTCCACTGGGAATAATTACCAACGGAATAGAAAGGGTTAAACTTATAGACTTTCAAGAGCTTAGGACAACAAAAATCGAAACCAGGGAAAATGTTTTACTATAAGTCTCAACTTTCAACCCACAAAATATCGAAATGTTTGAACATCTTCGCAAAAGCCTTCTTAATTTATATGAAGAAAAATATAAAAAAAATGTCTAGAAACACATAAAATCATCAAGAGTAAAGCACAGCCCAAAATATTAAAACATATCCATATTGGGGAAACACCCACAAACAAATTTCCAAACCCACTATTACAAAATATGGAAGAACAAATTGTGAGACTTGCATTTACTTAATTGAAGGACCAGAATTCAAATTTAAGGATGGATAAACCTTCAGAATAAAAGAAAATTTCACCTGCGTCTCGGAAAACCTAATGTATGTGATTACATGCTGTGGATGCTGCAAAATTATGTATGACAGATATGAATTTCATTACGCAAAAGAATAACCATACACCGCTAACAAATCCGCGATGGAAATACAAGATAAGTTCCCTTAAGCAGGCACATCGCAACATGTGCAGGATTAGACATACCCAACATCAACATTTTACCACACTACAAATGCTCCGACTTTCATCCAACAAGAGAGAATAAATAAATAAATAAAAATTCATTAACAAATACAAACCACAATTAAATATGTAATTATTCCCCATTAGGCAAATAAATAGTGATCTATGGATGGGAATAACAAATTAACACACACCTGTATGCAAACACTTCACACAACACACCCGACACACACACACATACGCACACGCACACGCACACGCGCACACAGACAGACACATACCCCCACACACACATACACACACACACACAGACACACAGGGATGAGATCAGAGGATCGTGAATTTTGATATGCTATTTCTAATGATTTGAAGTAAGGATATTCCAGTTTCATCAACTTTTGTCGAAAAATGTATAATGTTGACACAAAAACCCCAGAAAATGTGGCCACTTTTGTTAGTCGCGCTATACACACAGACACACAGACACACACACACATATATATATTTATGTATATGTATATATATGTATATATATATATGTATGTGTACATATGTATCTGTTAGACACGCAGTGACTAACAACAGAATGCTTTAAGTCTGCGTGTCTGACATATATGCGTAGCTTGTGAATAAAAGATTCAAGGGGTGTCGCTGGCCGTGGTGATCGCTGCCAAACATGTTTTGTAATGTATCGTCTTATTGGCTAATTTCATCGTCTTATTGGCTAATTAACCAACGAGAGTAATTGTTGCTCAAAAGCATCCGCCATTTTGTTTGCACGTTTATTTATCGCTGCGCGTTCGAATCTTCCTCTTGTATTTCGTCGTTTATCATCAAAATATTTTACTCGTTTTGGTAAGTTATATTTTTTAAATTTATATTAACTATTTTTTTTCAATTCGTTATAACATGCTTATAATATTGGCTGTATCATATTTACTTGTATATTTGTCCATATTATTGATCGTTTTATGTTAGATTATTTTATTATTATTATGTTAGATTATTTTTTTTTTATTATGTTAGACTATTTGTATGTAATATTTAATGTTTATTAATTCAACTATAACAATTATTATGTAAAATATATTTATTTAATATTGATTGTTTTTTGTAGTTGTTTATATTAAAATTCTGAAAATATTTTTATACATCTTACAATAATATTTATAAGATCATTTATAAAATACCAATTATATAATCTAATTACATTACAACGATAATTTATTATTAATATATATCATGTTTAACTAGAGTTATTACAAGCGTTGCCTTAAAAAATATTAAACTAGACCTGAAAAATGCGCAAGCTCAAAAGAGCCACAGAATGTTATAATAAACCTTCAAAAGTGTGGGACTAGAGTTGTTGCTAAAAAATATTGTAATCATTATCTATCATACACGGTGGATTGGGAGTATCGGTAGAGGGTCGGACGCCATGCTTTCCAGCATAGTTACGTCCCTTTATGATCTGAGTTCAAATCCCGCCGAAGTTGACTTTGCCTTTCATCCTTACGGGGTCGATAAAATAAAGTACCAGTATGCACTGGGTGATTGCTGGCCTTGTGCCTAAAGTAGAAACAATTATCTATCATACACTCTGTGGCATCCTTTTATAAAAAAGAGACGCATAACGAACTCAATACGACATGATAATTATTTAAGTGAATTTATAATATAGAATTCGGTTTAAGTGCATTTCGTATTAATCATTACCAAACATCTAATATGAGATATTGAACTTTAGCTTAAATAATTATTGTGTCGTCTTGAGTTCGTTATGAATCTCTTTTTTATAAAAGGATGCCACAGAGTGTACGATAGATAAAGATTACAATATTTTTGAGCAACAACTCTAGACCCACACTTTTGAAGGTTTATTATAACATTCAGTGGCTCTTTTGAGCTTGCGCATTTTTCAGGTCTATTGTATATATATATATATATATATATATATATATATATATATATATATATATATATATATATATATATAAACATGTAGGTGTGACACACGACTTGTGATATATTAGTAAAAAGGAAAAGAAAATATATGTTAGCTAGATTGAAAAATACTAATTAAAATAATACGGTTTGTCTGTCTCGATTTAAAATAATAAATCAATAACAAACCTATATTGGCAATAGCCGTGATACCCGGACAAATTTTAAATTTGTTTCGTAACAATTAAGTGAAAGTTACTATTCCTGTGCTCTTCTGCGGGTATCCAGAAATTGGTAAGTTTCACTTCAAAATACTTAAGAAGACTGAGAGAAATGTGTTTTTGAACGCACATGTGTCACAGCGCCTATCTCCTCCCATACTTGTGCCGCTAAAAATAGCAGCCGGTTTTATGGGACTAAAAATTAGCTCTACGTATGGAGCCGAGAATATTATATATAGAGTTATAAACTTAAAATAGTCTTTTACAATTAAATAGCTCAAAGAAAGGAATATTTCCGAGCCGTGTAATACAACTCTATATAACTCTATATATAACATTCTCGGCTAATATTGGTGGTCGGATTTTCAACATGACCGATGTTAAGGGGAAGCTTACATTTTGAATGGACTGTTCTGCCGCCGTCTAGCAGTGTTGCTGCTATTCCCGAAGACGCCATTGCAATGGCAATCTGTCCACGTTGGCGAACATTGGCAAGAAGGAGATTGAGGAGAAATGTCTTTCCTGTGCCATCTGGTGCATCAAGGAAGTGGCTGCCACCGTTGGTGTCTTCAAGTATGGTCAAAACAAAAGTATAGACATCAGCTTGTTCAAGATTCAAAAGTTTTCTCTTTCTTGAACGTAGGACAGAAGCCTGGCAGCATCGTAGCATGTCTCCCTTAGTAGGGGGCGGTTACAAACAGCCTCATTTTCTCTTTTAGGGGATTCCATACAGAGGTTCTTCAAGGGACGGTCACCCATTTACAAAAGTATATCTTTTAGAAATATGAGACCGCAGTTGTACATTTCAGGTGTAAACTGTAAATTCATGTGTGTGGACGCGAAGCGAGATTGCATTAGGATGTCCAAGCACATGCTGTCGCGATATTTCTCCCAGAAAGACTGTGGATTCCCAAGACTGCAGTACACCAGCATAACGGCGAAAAGCTTACGAAGAGCAATTGGTGACTGCAACATTGATGCTTCATGGAGGGCGTGGTCATAGTTGTCATCATTGTCGAGAAGACCTAATTTGGAGCAGGCCTCTTTAAATGTTGAACAAATATGGCCATTGGCGGTACGAAGGTCTTCAAAGGAAGTTGGACCTTTGACAACGTGCAATAGAAGACGAAGGTGAAAGCATTCTGAATTGAGAGGGTGAACTGTGTACACTCTGGAGAGGGCATCAGACTCACGCATCGAAGCATCCCTTTTTGAAATGCATCCTCGCTTTCTTCTTTGCCAACAGCGGGAAGATTTATTCGACGTGTAGAATGTAGACAACTCCGCATAAGGAAGTGTTCTGGCAAGAGAGTCAGAAGTACAAAGTTCAAAGAATCCGGTAAGGGTCGTTCTTCGAGGTTGTCTTGCACAGTCAAGCATATTTTCTTGGTTCAAATACACCCGTTGACCATTCTCCAAATGAACGCTGAGGTGAATAACTGCAGGTTCACGTTCATGGATCGGAAAACCGAATATGCGCCAAAATGCCTCGTTAGAAGAGATGTAGCGGCCAGTTTGGAAAAACGTGACTTCATCTGTGGCGGCATCAGGGTTATTGGTCTTAGCCAACTCAATAACTGCTCGATCGGCTCCCTTATGAACATACTTGCAGATGTATTGGATTGATTTTACGGAGTTGCAGAATTCAACATTAATGTGGGCTGAAAACATATTACAAGGCACCTTGTTATGTGGTACAACCCATCGGTTGTCGATATTGAAATCTTGACCACCAACCATTGTTATAGTTGCCGTATGTCCACTCTCCTGTGGTGCCCTGCGACGGTATAAAGGGTAGCCATCATCACCAGTTTTGGTTTCATGGATAAGTTTACGTGGGTAACGCTTTGTACATTTCCCATTATCCATACATGCAGGTTTTGGATTTAGGTGGCCTCACGGTCCATGGATCATGTTGGCTTTTATAATTTGAAAAAAGACAGGGATTTCTTGGGGATTTGGCAATTCAGCACTTATAACGGAATCAAGACCAGTTGACATGAGCCTTTTTTGAAGCCAAAGGAGAATATGGGCATGTGGGAGTCCTCTCTTCTGCCATTCTACGGTGTACAGGAAACACCTTACTGGTCCAAAAAGTTGTCCGTATTTTATAACATCCCTCATTTTCATAAGTTTTAGGTGAAGCACTCTAGATGTGATATCATGCCTGTGTGAAGGATTTTGGCCATGAAGTAAGTGAGACTGTATGTCAAACCATTTTGGATTGCATGTGAAGGTTATGAAAAGATCAGGACCGCCACAAGGGCGGACATAGGTGAGAGCATCCTGCATTTTTTCATGCATGTAACGGGGGCCTCCAGTGTATGACGATGGGAGAATGACAGAAAGCCCAACATCCGAAGCAATAACCTGATCATTTTGGTTGACTTCGTCACGTAGATTGCCGTATTCTTCTGAACGCAGTTCCTTTGATGGTGTCTTATCCATTGGAGGCGTTCAGTGTCAATCTGGAAAAGGAAGAAATTGTTGTGGTAAATATTGAGTGAACTGGCTAAGGAAATTTTCTGAACGAAATCATAAAATAAGAAATAGTAATCTTAGAAAATACGTCTACACAGTATTGATTGAGGAGCATCCGTGTTCTATGCAGAATGTTGATGTCGTTTTTGCGAACCTTAAGCCTAAATGCATAAAATTCCATTTGTGAAATGGTTTTCCGTGGTTGAAGATGCATTAAAGTTACCGGATTACACTTTGGCAAGTCAATGCGGTAGCCATCGTCGGCAAAGGGGAACAGTAATGGATATTGGCGGGCATCATATGCAAGATGAAGTTCATTTATTTTTTGAAGACGCCAGTTCTGCCATTCAAGAACAATATCACGCTTTGAAGCACTCTCATTAGGACTTGTTATAAGCACCGCAACTTCATCGGTTTGGGGTCTGTTAAAGCAACCCTGATGCTGCCCTGGTGGAGGGCGGTCACCTCGAATGACAACCTTGATTGGTGTTAGCATCTCTACGCTGAAAAGCAGTTTTGAAAATGGTGACGTAGGGGTTTATGGTATGAAGCATATATTGAAGGGGCTACAGAAGAAAAGGTATTGTTCCTTTAGCAACTGAAGCTCTTCGTGCAGTTTCTTCAGGTCCGTTCCCCATAAAGTAAATCTGGAGAAAACTGTGTTCATCGCCATCTTGTGGAATAAGGGAGCCAATTTGATGGTAAATTTGGCCTTGCACTTTGAATGTGGGCATATAATTTCCATGTTTCATTGGTGTATGACCAAAGCTTGTCATTTGGAAAGCCGAATTGTAGGCTCTTATATTTCTAAGAAAGTGTTTAGAATCAGGGTGGTCTCCAAGCAGCAGAGAATTCAAAGGTTCGGCACCGACTTGTAAATGAGGCAATCTAACCGTTCTATTGGAGCAGCATATACCGGTAGATTCTGATGGCCACCTCATTGCGTTAAAATAGACGCAAACAGTTGGCATGCTACCAATGATGATATGTGGATGGGATGCGTAGTCCTCTTGGAGGCTGTATTGAAAAAGCCTTCTTAGACAAGTAACAGGAAGAAACCCTCGGAAAGACATGAGAACGCATTTTCCGTTGAGAATCAACCGCAAGCTTTGTTACCCTTTGGTCAATAGACTCTAAAGTACGGCTATTTGAAGTAGAAGCAGCATCGCAAGCAAGCCGGAGTTCTGCTTCTTCAGCAGTCTGTAATGCTCTGGCCTTCGAAATAGAAGTAGCATTGCGAGCGACCCGGAGTTCTGCTTGTTCGGTTGTCTGTAATGCTCTGGCGATCGAAGTAGAAGCAGCATTGCGAGCACGCCGTAGCATATATTGTTCTTCTGTCTCGCCTGCGCGCAAAGAACACAAAGCAGAAGCATTTCTTGTTTTTCTTCCAATGTGACTCTTGCTTTTTCGAGGCATTCTATGGAAAATCTGTAATAGAATAAATCTGAAACAAATCCTTAACTGTCAACCAGAGACTGATATACTACAGAACCTACTGCAAATGTTCAATGAGCTATAAAGAAAATATCATTACAAACTGACTGATCACCGAGAAGAAATTGTGTAACACAATGCTGTAAATGTTATGTATATGTCGTTAAGTAATTGTCGCTTACAGTAACTATATTCCGTGACATCGACAATCAAATTACTGAGTACGATACTTGTCTACCTTGTATGTTCTAGAAGTATTACAGTTCATCAGTGCTAATTAATAAAAGTGTCTTGTAATACACAATATACAGCGTCATCTAAAGTAGTTATGTTTCTTTTATTAAAAAACATCCCCGCATCCTCCTTTAGGAATGTGTACAATTTTAAGAGATCGGGTGAATAATAGGCAAGTTATAATTGTTTCTACTTTAGGCACAAAGCCAGCAATTACCCAGTGCATTATTGGTACTTTATTTTATCGACCCCGTAAGGATGAAAGGCAAAGTCAACCTCGGCGGGATTTGAACTAAGATCGTAAAGGGACGTAACTATGCTGGAAAGCATGGCGTCCGACCCTCTACCGATACTGCCAATCCACACACAGAGAGAACGGGACTCAATCTCATCCCAAATCTGTAATTGAATGCATCTGAAACAACTCAAATCAAAGAAATTTACTTGGTTTCTGTTTATAGGACTTCTAATGAAAATTTTGAATACAAAGTCCCATAAGGATTAGAAAAATGGCGTTATATATATATATATATATAAATATACCTGTAAACATATGTATGTATTTATCTATGCATGTATGTATATATATAATATATATATATGTATATATATATATATATATATATATATATATATATATATATATATATATATATATATATATAATATGTTGAAAATGTAACACATCAGAGAGAGATATACAGTGCGTTATCAATAATACAGGGAAAAAACCACCAGTGTATGGAATCTATAACCTATGAAAGGCAGACTATAGACACGATAATTAAAAATATAAATTAAAGCGTAAATAAATACCTCTATAACTATATACCACACGTACAAATCCAAAGATATGTTTCACCAATAATTTGTTGAAAGAAATGGGTTAGTCTCGGTTCATCAGCGTGTGTAAGGCTATACATTTCAGACAACACTAAGAGAATTTTCAAATTGACTGTCCAGCTACACGTGGGAGAGAGAAGTCACAGCGTGTTTAAGGGCAGTGAACCAGTGGCCTCTGAGGGACGAACTGCTAGAAAGGGCAGCCCAAAGCCACTCAGAGAAGTGTGCTCAACCAAACAGAGATAGGAAAGACTGTTATTAGGAGCGAAATATCACGATAAATTAACGGAGGCATAGGCCATCGCTATTCCCTGTAAATAATGTGCTCAAAGGAGAAGAGATCCTGAGCCCTTTAAAATACAATACGTTGAACAGGTAACACACCAGAGAAGGATATACAGTGCGTTATCAATAATTACTAATAGATTCCATACACTGGTGGTTTTTTCCCTGTATTATTGATAACGCACTGTATATCTCTCTCTGGTGTGTTACCTTTTCAACATATTGTATTTTAAAGAGCTCAGGATCTCTTCTCCTTTGAGCACATTATTTACAGGGAATAGCGAGGGCCTATGCCTACGTTAATTTATCGTCATATATATATATATATATATATATACCCTTCAAAATTTGCAAAACATTCTTGCGATTCAAGGGATGACAATTACTTTTCTTTTACAACCTTGCCACCAGGAAGGTGGCCGGTCAAAAAAATATACTCGAAATTAAGAGAAAGAGATCACATACATACATACATACATACATGGTGGAGATATTACAAATGTAATATCTCCACTATCCAGGAAGCTCTAACCGTTAAGGTTGTCTTTCTTTTTCCGGGTATGTCAATATTTATTTATAAAACAAATCTGTATTTTATCTGATGAAAGCGCACCATAATTTGCCTTGGTTGCCCTTGAAATATGTATAATAAAATAAATATGGTTTTATAAATATAGTTTCCATTTATTAATATATTGTATATATATATATATATATATATATATATATATATATATATATATATATATATGTATAT
>OZ024740.1:158975245-158980245 GCA_964016885.1 Eledone cirrhosa
CCCGGTAGAGCCGCAACCTCTCCGAACTGAGAGATCACAGCTCCGATACTATGGGTATATGGTTAGAATGTCCCTGGAAAGAATCGCTGAACAGATTTTACGGGATAAACCAGCCGGCAGGAGACTCGAGCAAGATGGTTGGATTTCATTCACGAGCTTGGCTGGTCTCGTTTGGGGATTTAGCCGGATCTGTTGGAAACAGTTGCTTCTGACAGTTCCCGCTGGAAGGAGTGTTTGGGGAGCCTGTCCCCCCCCCCCCCATCCTGCACGACCATCTCAGGAATAAGTGGGCGAAGAAAAGCGTGAAGAAGACAATGATTTCTTCAGATATCATTGTTTATTATTTTATCAATAACACCATGTCGCATTATGACGTACCATGATGACATCGCTCGACAACTGTTGATCACATATATGATATGTTTCATACAACTGTTATATAATCGATATATTTGGTTTCATCTTGTTAAATTTAAATACATTACTGTATATTTTCCTCATTCAATATTTTGCAGTTCTTTTTAGCTCCTGGGTTGTAAAATCAAAGCCTTTGAAATATGACCTTATGTAATGGTCACGAATCTGAGAGAGATTACATTTCACGTCTATGTTATTATGATCCTCAAGTTTAAGGGAAATATATCACATATAAGTGCAGAAATTGCAAGAGCTAGTGCAGTAATGCACCAGCTTCAACATTCGGTAACCAGAAGGGAGGTAGACGTAAAAGCCTTTTTAATGTGAGGTGGTGGTAAGTAGAGTGCTTTTCTAACCAAGTCTTGATATATTCTCTCTCAGCAATTTTAGCGTTGCGTTGGATGCCCTCTGGAAGTATGTACGTTTTGAGCTTATGAAAATAGGGGGGGGGGGTCTAAGCAGGAGGATGATGTTCCACTTCTCTTCAGTTTATTGTGAGGGTTGAGTAGAAGCTTGTAGTTGTCTACCCTTCCTTAGTAATATTACTAGCATAAAATTGAGTTTTTTTTTTTTTCAAAACATCGTACGTCGTTTGGGATTTCAGACTTCGGATCGAATCATTCAGTTTCCAGGGAAAATGAAAATCTATTTTTTTTTTCAATGTGAATGTGGAAATAACGAAACATTACTTTCTGGAAATAGTGAAGAATAAGTATTTGTAAAAGCATGCTAGGAAAATGGCTGGGAGAGAAAAGAAAGATAAGTGAGAAGGAATCGGGGTGAGGTTCTCGTCAGCTGGATGTCAAGGATGTTTAAATACTTTGCCAACACACATACACACACATCTACACCCTCCACACATATATATACAGACATATATACATATATTTGTATATATAAACTAGAAATTGATTGACATATATATATATATATCTAAAATAAACATATGAAACAATCACAGGGGATAATCTGTAAAAGTGTGTAAGCACACACAGCTATGTAGGTAACTAATTAAAGTTTAACTAGAACTTCAAAATTAGATACCTTATAAATTGATTAATCCTCCTTGTATATATTTCATTAAAGAAATATATTTCACCAATTAATCAATTGGTAAACGACAGTAGCCAAATCCTGGATTTTCAACAAGGAAGAAGATTTAACTATCTGTGTATACACATCAAATTCAAATCTGTGACTAACTATTAGCACGTTTTGCATTTAATACAAATACACACATCGTGCCAGCTTCGTCCCAGTGGCGTGAATAGGGTTATCGACAACTAGAAATAGCAGTCAAGTCCTTTCAACCGAGTTAGCTCTACAATTAAGGGGTCGTATTTATATATATCCAACATTTAAATTAAATTAAGGGTGTCATGTCAGAGAGACATGCGCCATATCCACTGTAAAATATGCTCCAAGATTCCAATGAATAGATCCGAGCATTTTATATCAACTAGAAATTTATATCAACTACACAGATAGTTAAGTATACTTTCTTGTTGAAAATCCAGGATTTGGCTACTGTCGTTTACCAATCGATTAATTGGTGAAATATATTTCTTTAATGAAATATATACAAGGAGGATTAATCAATTTATACGGTATCTATTTTTAAAGTTCTAGTTAAACTTTAATTAGTTACCTACATAGCTGTGTGTGCTTACACACTTTTACAGATTATCCCCTGTGATTGTTTCATATGTTTATTTTAGATATATATATATGTCAATCAATTTCTAGTTGATATAAAATGCTCGGATCTATTCATTGGAATCTTGGAGCATATTTTACAGTGGATATGGCGCATGTCTCTCTGATATTTGTATATATATATGTATACATATAAATATATATATATATATGTATATATATATGTGTGTGTATGTGTATGAATGTATGTATGTGCGTGTGTGTCTGTATGTATATATGTGCATATAAATATATATTCATATATAAGTATTTGTATATATATTTAAATATAAAGAATTCACAGGCACATACATGTTTATATACACGCACACAAAAGAACATAACAAATCCAGACATACACGTGTACACACACACACACACACACATGTAGACACAAACACACAAATCAACTACATAAAAATTCTGCAGATATACACACGCACACTTCCTCCAACGCTATATAAATCACACATACTGAAACAATACACACAGCCATGAAATGCACTCCAACTGCACACACTTAAAAACACCCACAACACAAGTGGATTTCACACTTCAGCACTTAACCCCATACCATTCATCTACCCTCCCAAACCATCTTAACATTTTTTGCAACTTTCCAAAACTCCGTAGTTCCAGCCATCAATCTCTCTTTCCGAACTTTGCTATTTCCTGAAGAAGGACTTCTGTCCGATACATTGAAACCCTCATTCATTTCTTCCCAAGTGTGAACCTAATAAAGCTCTGTGCTTTTCTATCTCTGGATTTGTCTTGTTTATTCTTGAACTATATATGTATACAGTGGCGGACTGGCTAGGTTGCCAGGTTGCCCAATGACAAATGGGCCCCAGGGGGCCCACACTCACATTGCATGACCCCAGACTATTATTGCAGGGCCCACTGTAATATTTTAGAGGCCAATGCTTTGCTTTCAAAAAATACCTGAAATCTATGAGAAATAATAACATAAAAAAAAAACAAACAATTAAGCAAAGCTTTTGGTCAACCAATTCCCTAGGGAATTAATAGCAACCAAAATATATTATAGTGCAGATAGCTGGAATCATGCATGCAAACATACATATATAGACACAAACACACAAGCATATATATATATATATTTATATACTTACACACGAACTACTGACCAAATGATATTTGGTATCAATGGGTTAAAGACATCTGTCAAATCAATTAGTGATGAAGGTGGTGTGTATATATATATAGACACACACACACACACACACACACACACACACACACACACACACACACACACATATATATATATTGAGTGAGTGTGAAAGACCAAAGGTCATTATTGAAAGTCTCTGGATCTCACAAAATACATATTTTTTATTGGAGAAGGTAAGATATTTTTCCGCAAAAATTTGATTGCACTGTTTTGTTTCCACTTATGTATTTGTTGAAAATGTTATTTACCCCTTATAAAAATGTAATAATATCATTCTATATGTAGGTGGGCGTCATTCATCTGGAAACCAATATTTTAAGACCTAGTCCGCCACTGTACACACACACACACACACATATATTTTAGGAACGATCGACTTTCGTCAAATCGGACCGAGGGAACAATGTTTCTGTTGGTCTTTCCAATTGCTAATACTATCTATCGGTCGCAACTCCAGGTAGAAGGAGCAACGTGAAATAAAGTGTCTTGCTCAAGGACATAACGCATCGCCTGGTCCAGGAATCGAACTCACAACCTCACGATTGTGAATCCAATTCTCTAACCACTCAGCCACACGCCTTCACAAAAAAAAACACATATATATATATGTATAAATGCCAATCATTTTAAGTTTGAATCTAACTGGCATGCAAAAATATATATATAGGAATAAGGTAAGCGCAAATTATAGTAGAATCAAATATTACAGAGTGAAAGAGATAGATAGATAGATAAATAGATATAGAGAGAGGGGGAGTGAGAGAGAGGGGGAGGAGAGTGAGAGAGAGGAGGGGGAGGAGAGTGAGAGAGAGGAGGGGGAATAATGAGGTGGAATAGAAATAAAACATGGATTGCAGGTTAAAATGTAGGCTAGATAGATGAGAAACACAACGATTTAGAAGTCGAGACCTTAAGTAGGAGCAATAACATTAAGAAAATTTTGAAAGTAGGTTCATAAGTATGAATTTTCGTAGTTCTCTCTGTGGCCTATCGGTAGGTACTAGAGACGGTGGAGAGCCTGGCCTGGGGTTCAATCCTGGTTAAGAGGTACATGTAACCGTTTTCAGTTTTTATTTTAGAACCAATAGAAAAAAAAAACTGAAAAGTTTTCCTGGAAACCCTACTCCCGACCAAGACTGAACTTCAGACCAGGATTAACACCGTCTATGATTCCTCCAACTAGGCCACCGAGACAGCTACAAAAGTATAATGAAAATTGATAATTATAAACCTACTTTCAAAACCAAAGTTAAAAAGATGTGGTGTCTTTCATTGCTTTCCTAGAACTGTTAGTAATATTTAGGGTCGACTTCTGGTCACTATTGAAAGTCTCTGGATTTTGCAAAATACATAATATTTTTCATTGGAGAAGGTAAGATATTTGCCCCTCCAACTTTGATTGCACTGTTTTGTTTCCACTTATGTATTTTTCGAAAATGTTATTTATTCATTATAAAAATTATATGATAGCATCTGTCAACCAATATTTTTAAACTAAGTCCGCCACTATATATATATATACTCTTTTACTCTTTTACTCTTTTACCTGTTTCAGCCATCCGGCTGAGGCCATGCTGGGGCACCGCCCTTGTTGCTACACATTTTATCTCCAGCCTGTATAGGTTGGCCACTGGTGTAGGATATATATATATATATATATATATATATATATATATATACTTATATCTGAGTC
>OZ024740.1:158987745-159007745 GCA_964016885.1 Eledone cirrhosa
CCTGCTTCCAGGTTTGGAATTTATTCTCTAGTTCTACCATAGATTCAGCTATGAGTGCGAGGTCATCAGCATACAGGAGTTCCCATGGGCATCCGGTCTTAAACTCCTCCGTTATTGCCTGCAGGACTATGATGAACAGGAGAGGGCTAAGAACAGAGCCCTGGTGGATCCCAACCTGTACGCTAAATTCCTCGCTATACTCATTGCTAATCCTAACTTTGCTGACTGCTCCCCTATACATGGCTTGTACCGCTTTCACAAGCCATTCATCTACTCCTAGTTTTCTAAGAGCCCACCAGATTACTGCACGTGGAACTCTGTCAAAGGCTTTCTCAAGGTCGACAAATGCCAAGTAGAGTGGCTTACTTTTAGCTAGGTACTTTTCCTGTAATTGCCTCACAAGGAAGAGGGCATCAGTGGTGCCTTTCCCTGGTACAAACCCAAATTGCATCTCGTCTATATTCACCCGGTCCCTAATCAGCTGTGCTATAACTCTTTCTGTTACTTTCATGACCTGGTCCATCAACTTTATACCTCTATAGTTTCCTCTATCTAGTGCATCGCCTTTACCTTTGTAGCAGTTGACAATGATGCTACTGCACCAATCTTTTGGTATGGCCCCTTCTAGTATTACCTGGTTAACGATACGTGTGGTTATAGTGTGACCTACAGACCCAGATGCCTTCAGCATCTCGGCAGCTATACCCGATGGACCGGTTGCCTTCCCTATCTTCATATCTCTGATTGCCTTACTTACTACGCTGCCGCTGACTTGTACTGCTGGTCCCTCTATAGGGTCTACGTGGGGTAGGGTCTCTTCTTCCCACGCATTCTCCTCATTTAGTAATCTATCATAATGACTCTTCCATGCATCTTTCTTCTCAGCACTTGTGAGGGCAAGCTCACCTTTATCATTGCGGATACACTTCTCTCCAATGACATCACAACTATCTCTGACACACTGCCTCGCAATCTTGAATACCTCCTGTTTCTGGTCCTCACGTTGTAAAACATGCTTGAATTTTCTATCCTCTGCTTCCCTCCTAGCTAAGTATACTTGTCGCCTAGCTTCCCTCTTGGTCTCTATGTAATGTACCCTGCTCCCCCGGTTCTTCCATTCTTTCCATGCCTGTCTCTTGGCCTTGACTGCTTCATCTACCTTATTGTTCCACCACCAAGTCACTCTCCTCCTGCTTGAGGTCTTACTCCAGCCACAAACCTCATCCGTCGCCTCTAGTAAGTTATTTTTTTAGGAACTCCCAGTTCTCTTCTACGTTAAATGTCTCTATCTGTTCTTCTTTACTGTCGTAGGCGTTGAGTAAAATATCTTTAAATCTGTTACTGGTTGAGGGGACTTTCAGCTTCCAGATCTTTCTTCTCCAGGTTGGCCTCTGTTTCAGGGCTCGTCTAGTTCTGACCGTGAGGTCGCTGACAACTAAGCTATGTTGGGATGTACATTCCTCACTAGGGAAGGCTTTTGTGTTTACGACCGTCCATCTGTCACGTCCTCTGACGAGGATAAAATCTAACTGACTAGAGTGCTCCCCTGATCTATAGGTGATCAGGTGGTTGTCGGGTTTTTTAAAGTTTGTGTTACATATCGACATGTCATTGGCGTCGCAGAATTCTAGAAGTCTGAATCCTTCCTCATTCCTTGTGCCAACTCCATGGCCTCCATGTACTCTATTGAAGCCGTCGCAGTGTTTACCTACGTGTCCGTTAAAATCTCCTGCAATGATTAGGAAGTCCTTGTCGTCTGTTAGAGCAGTAGTGTGTATTAGGGACTCGTAAAACCTATCCTTAAGTTCGTCTGGCAGTCCCGATTGGGGTGCGTAAGCTGATATTATTGTGGTAATTGTCTTATTCAGGACTAGTCTGAGTTTAATGATTCTTGCATTTACCCTGTACACTGAGATTACTTTATCTACCCACTTGTCAGCTAATAGTATACCTACACCACCCATCCCATCGTCATTTCCCACCCAGAAAAATTTGTAGCACTGGCTTTTTCCTACAAGGACTCTAGCAGACCCTCCTCTCCATCTAGTCTCTTGCACACAGCATACATCAACTTCCTTTTGCTCTAGCATTTCTACGATTTCTCCTGCTCTTCCTTTCATTGAGCCTACATTGATGGTACCAACTCGGAGTTTTGGGCATTTGTCGACACTCGTATGGGGAGGGTCTCTGGGTTGGCGCTTCACGTGGGTGCTTGGTAGCTCGTAGATTCATATTTCATCTATTGATTCAGAGTTGCTCAAATGTATTCTCAGCTCATCCATCCATAACGGTGGGAAAATTGAGGGCTAGAAGAACAGTGGTGGTGGGGTAATGGCAGGGTGTGTTGCGATGCGCCAGAGGAGGAGAGAGTTAGTTAGGCAGGTAGTAGCAGCAGCAGTGGAAATCGCATGCTAGGTTTGATTGGTCGAATAGACTATGGTGGTGTGTGTGTGTGGGGGGGGGGGAACTTGTGAGGTAGGAAGTGAGGGTCGCATGGTAAATAACTGAGAGAGATACAATAGAATTAGATACCGCATGGTAAATATCCAAGTTAATACTACATCAGTAAAATTAACAATAATAACGTCATGAAAAACTACTAAGAAAAACCCTCGAAAATTTATCGCTAATACAGCAGGGAACATCATTAATCATTAATATTAACAACAATATGTAGGCTAAAATACCTTCGTAGATTAGTAAGGATGGATGGATGGATGGCTGGAAAAATTGGAATCAACTCTAGTGATACATTTTAGCAGAGAAGAATGGGAAAGTGTCTTATCTCTTCAATATTTTCAGATTGAATGAATTAGGTTAAAGACAGGGTAGTAAACCTTAAAGAGTTTATATACGTATAAATATATATATATATATATATATATATATATATATATATATATATATATATATATATATACATACATACATACATACATACATACACACAGAGGAGACTGAGGTTGGCTGGACATGCTCACCGACATCCAGAGTTGACATTGCACTCAGTGCTCCTTTGGGAGCCCCTACATGGACACACTAGAAGAGGAATACCAAGGTTAACATATGTTGATGCCCTAAGGACAGACACTGGTCTGTTGGAGATGCAGGATATGGCAGCGATAATGAGGGACAGAGACCGCTGGAGAGAACTCGTCCATGGATCTCGGGAATTTTACCCGCCTTAGATATATATATATATATATATATATATATATATATATATATATATATATATATATATATATACATATATATATATATACACATACATATACGTATATATATATATATATATATATATATATACATATATATATATATACATACATATATATATATATATACATACATATATATATATATATACATACATATATATATATATACATACATATATATACATACATATATATATATATATACATATATATATATATATATACATATATATATATATATATACATATATATATATATATATATACATACATATATATATATACATATATATATATATATATACATATATATATATATACATATATATATATATATATACATACATATATATATATACATATATATATATATATACATATATATATACATATATATATATATATATATATATATATATATATATATATATATATATATATATATATATATATATATATATATATATATATATATATATACATATATATATATATATATATATATGTATGTATATATATGTATGTATATATATATATATATATATACTTGGGCCCCGTGCTATCCGTCCCATTCAAAAATCTAAATCGCAACTCATAACAACAATACGGCACAATTATTTCACCTCAATCGGCCCTGCTCTCTTCAACATCACACCAGGACACGTCAAAACAGAAAATGACCACACAAAATTCAAGAAGTCTTTGGACAAATTCCTCCAAGTAATCCCGGACAAACCACCCACACCCGGATATGTCTCCGCAAACAGTAATTCTCTTCTCGAATGGGCCATGGTGCCCAAATCCTGAATTGAAAGACTTCGCCAGGTGGTGCTATTAAGTTAGACATGGCCTGGGCCAATACTGGCCAAAACATTTCAAAGTTATTCAAAGTTATATATATATATATATATACATATATATATATATATATATATATATATATATATATATATATATATATATATATATATATATATATATATATATATATATATATACATACATATATATATATATATATATATATATATATATATATATATATATATATATATACATACATATACGTATATATATATATATATATATATATATATATATATATATATATATATATATATATATATATATATATAACTTTGAATAACTTTGAATAACTTTGAAATGTTTTGGCCAGTATTGGCCCAGGCCATGTCTAACTTAATAGCACCACCTGGCGAAGTCTTTCAATTCAGGATTTGGGCACCATGGCCCATTCGAGAAGAGAATTACTGTTTGCGGAGACATATCCGGGTGTGGGTGGTTTGTCCGGGATTACTTGGAGGAATTTGTCCAAAGACTTCTTGAATTTTGTGTGGTCAGTTTCTGTTTTGACGTGTCCTGGTGTGATGTTGAAGAGAGCAGGGCCGATTGAGGTGAAATAATTGTGCCGTATTGTTGTTATGAGTTGCGATTTAGATTTTTGAATGGGACGGATAGCACGGGGCCCAAGCCTTGGGTGTATCTTGAAGGCGATGCCAACATCATTTGGGCAGTGATGATGGAACATTTTCCACATCATGCAGATAATATAACGCTCACGGCGACGTTGGAGTGAGTAAAGTTTCAGGTTTTCTAATCGACCCCAGTAGTCAAGGTCTGACATGCCATCTATCTTTTTCGTGATTGCCCTTTGAGGAGCTTCAAGTTTCGTGATACTTTGTTTCGTGTGGGGAGACCACAGTGGACAACAGTATTCAAGGTGTGGTCGGGCGAAAGTAGAGAAGAGAAGGATAATGGTGCGGGAATCTTTCGACTGGAAGGTTCTGAGGATCCAGGAACACATTCTGCGGGCCATGTCAACTTTGCTGCTTATATGCGTGGTCCAGCTTATGTTGCTGTCCACGGTTACTCCCAAGTCTCTGATGTTGTTAGATGCCACGAGAGTTTCCCCGGAGGGAAGGGAGTACGGGAGTTTCAGAGCATCCTCTTTTCCAAAGTGGATCAGCTCGAATTATATATCAGTTCGAATTATATATATATATATATATATATATATATATATATATATATATATATATATATATACATATATATATATATACATACATATATATATATATATACATACATATATATATATATATACATATATATATATATATATACATACATATATATATATATACATACATACATATATATATATATACATACATATATATATATACATACATATATATATATATATATACAAACATATATATATATATACATACATATATATATATATATATACATATATATATATATATACATACATATATATATATATATATATATATACATACATATATATATATATATATATATATATATATATATATATATATATATATATATATACATACATATATATATATATATACATACATATATATATATATATATGTATATATATATATATATATATATATATATATATATATATATTTATATATATATATATATATATATACACATACATATACGTATATATATATATATATATACACATACATATACGTATATATATATATATATATACATGTATATTGTGAACGTGTGTATATATATCTTGCCTAGTCATTTATGTTTTTCCTGGTACTATACCTTTTACTATTATATATATATACGAAGTGTGTTAAATAGTGTTGATATGCTTTGGGTGATCACTTAGAGAGTTGAAAATACAAAGAACAACAACAAAAAATATGTCAACAATCACATATAAAACTACAACAAAAGCAAAACTCCCAAATACCAACAGCAGCGCTTCTGCCGTGGAAAGAATCAAATCAGAGATGTTTTAAGGAACTGGGCATTTGCCAAATTTGAACAGTCCTTGATGAAGCTTTCCGTATGTGCATGTCGCACACACACACACACACACATACAAACAGACAGACAGACAGACACACACGCACGCACGTACATGCATTTATGTATATATGGATAGAGATATTTGTATATTTATATGCATAAATATACGTGTGTATGTATGTACATGTATGAATATATTTATGGGTAAACGTAGAAACATATGCATGTATATAAGTTGACACACACACAAATACACAGGCACATATATATACATAAACAGACATGTATATTTATGCATTATATATATATATATATATATATATATTGTTATACTTTGGGAGGGTCATGTTGCCAATAAGAAACACACGCACCAGTTGCTTTCAGTTCAATTTATTATAATAAATTCATAAATTTAGGAATTTATATTTTCCGGTTGGTTGGTAGGTTCCACAACCAGATGGTTGTTTATATATTGTCAAAGTTCTTTCGTCACACATTCTGTGACCTCTTCAGTGACTGGGGATTCTTTTCTTTGTTTTTGTGCCTCTCCTTTGTTCTGTCCTACGCCATCTTGTTTCTGTGTGTGTGTTGTGTGCTCCAAATATCTGATCCACCGAAACTCAGCTGTTTCGGACCATACCAAAATCAACATACTGATTGCGGATTTGGTACGGGTGATGAGAAACGTGTCCCGCATGTGCCACCCCGAAGAACTAGAGAGACACATACAACACTTCATCCACCGTATGCAGTTCTCTGGTTACAATCAGAGAGATAAAATCAGAGTGTATAGAGGAGCCAGAACCAAATGGGGAAAAAATGGTAAATAATGACACAAATGGCACCCGCCCCTTGTATAGGAGCTAATTTTGGAATAGAATAGAAAGGACTAGGAATAAGGCTAATAGAATAAACTCATGGTATGTTAGCAATAAATACCAGAGCGTAATGTTCATCGATACAACCCCTAGAGGTGAATTAGCTTACAAATTTAGAATGGCCCTAGATAAACATAAACTCAATATTAAGATAGTAGAAAGACCAGGTACCCCCATAAAAACACTTATTAGCAAGACATACCCTTTTCAAAGACCCCCTGTATAGATAAGAAATGTATAACCTGTAAATTAAGCCCCCATATTAACTGTAAAACTAGAAATGTAGTATATAGCATAAGATGTACCGAAGGACAATGTAGAGACAAAAATATAGTGTACATAGGTGAGACAGCTCGTAGTGTAGGGAAACGGATAAATGAACACTGGCGAGACGTTCAAGATAGTAAAGAATCATCTGTACTCTACCAACATGCTAAAATAGAACATAAGGGTAAATTAGAGAACACAGAAATAAAAATAGAATCTACACACAGAAAAGACGAAATGTTTAGACAAATCACAGAGGCAATAAACATAAAAGAATTACAACCAAAATTAAATAGAAAACATGAGTGGAACAGCAATATCACAACTTACAATTAATGACAAAATGAAAACACACACGCACATAGAACAAACAACCAACCTGTAACATGTAAATAAACAAATAAATAAACGAATACAAACACACACAGACACCCGGATGTGGCGCATGCGCAGACTGAGCACACAACACACACACAGAAACAAGATGGCGTAGGACAGTACAAAGGAGAGGCACAAAAACAAAGAAAAGAATCCCCAGTCACTGAAGAGGTCACATAATGTGTGACGAAAGAACTTTGACAATATATAAACAACCATTTGGTTGTGGAACCAACCAACCAACCGGAAATTTATAAATTCCTAAATTTATAAATTTATTATAATAAATTGAAGTGAAAGCAACTGGTGCGTGTGTTTCTTATTGGCAACATGACCCTCCCAAAGTATAACAATATCGGTTTCAACACACGTTTTCAGATAAAAATCTTGCTAAACAAATTCAGAAACGAAATATATATATATATATATATATATATATATATATATATATATATATATATATATATATATATGTGTGTGTGTATATATATATAAATATAAAGAATTAGTATATCTACCAACATATATATACAGATGCATACCTATGCTAGCAAATATATAGGTTCTGTCTTAGTAACTTTGTGATTCAATGCAAGGGGATGCAGAACAATTATATGAAAGACGTAAAATAAGAAAATTATAAAAATTAACTTACTTACTAAAATTTCACTCCAACTAATTAGTTTCTGAAAGGGAATAAACATGGTTTCCGAATGGAACACATGGAGAATGCCTTTCGTCATCAGGAAGTCAGTTCTCAGCTAAGTTCCCAGGCGATGCGTGGACACAGGGAACTTATACAAAAATAATTCAGTGGATGGAATAAAGCAAGCGTGGACTAAATTCCAAGACATTGAAAAAATCACTGCCTACTTGGTCGGTGGCAAATTCAAAAGAATCAATCACCTGACATCGAGGTTAATCAGTGAGGAGTGGGGTGTTAAGAAGACAGTCGCCGAACTATTACTATGAACTATAGTAGCAGTTTTGGAAAATTTTTGCTCAACAAAATAATTTGGAGATAATTATAAAGAATTAGTATATAAATATATATATACGAGGTGTGTCAGAAAAGTTCCAGGACTGATGTCACAAAAGATATATTTCAAACCCAAACATCACACTAAGAGTTTTCTCCTTCAAAGTAATCGCCTTGGAGTCTAATGCACTTTTCCACCCTTTTCTGCCACGCAGTTCTGTCGTCACGGCCTTTTTGATGTCGTCCACGTCTTCAGAACGGATCCCCTCCGGGTCGTACTCGAAGATCCATGACTCATCACTGGTGATGACTGTCCCTAGCAAGTCTGGTTCGGTTTCAAGACGCTCGAGGATGTCCTGGCACACTTGCATGCGGCGACCCTTCTGGTCATAGTTCAGCAGTTTTGGCACCATCTTCGCGCAGACTTTCCGCATGTCCAAATCTTCAGTGAGAATCTTCCAGACGCTGTCCCGATTCATGCCCAGCCCATTTGCCTTCAGTCGAACAGTCAGCCGACGATCGCTATGCACCATCTGCCTGACGCGCTCAACGTTGACCTCAGTCCTAGTTGTTGAGGGCCTTCCGTTCCTGGGGTTATCTTCCACGTCCTAGCGTCCTTCTTTAAACCTCTTGCACCACTCAAAAATATGTGAGCTTAACATCGTCTCATCTCCATACACTTGCTCCAGCAATCCCAGTACTTCTGACAGAGTTTTCAAGTTTGTTCGTTGCTCTGTGCTCATTGCTTGACGACTTGAAACAGAGGACATGTATATAAAATTACGAAAGAAAAAAGTTTGATCGCTGCAGAGAGCTAAGAGTACAGTTACATATTCCAGGGGGATTACTTTAAAGGAGAAAACTCTTAGTGTGAAGTCTGGGTTTTAAATAAATCTTTTGTGATATCAGTCCTGGAACTTTCCTGACACACCTCGAATATATATATATATATATATATTGTTATACTTTGGGAGGGTCATGTTGCCAATAAGAAACACACGCACCAGTTGCTTTCACTTCAATTTATTATAATAAATTTATAATAAATATATAAATTTATAAATTTCTGGTTGGTTGGTTCCACAACCAGATAGTTGTTTATATATTGTCATAGTTCTTTCGTCACACACTCTGTGACCTCTTCAGTGACTGGGGATTCCTTTCTTTGTTTTTGTGCCTCTCCTTTGTTCTGTCCTACGCCATTTTGTTTCTGTGTGTGTGTTGTGTGCTCAGTCTGCGCATGCGCCACATCCGGGTGTCTGTGTGTGTTTATGTTCATTTATTTATTTGTTTATTTTACATGTTACTGGTTGGTTGTTTGTTCTATGTGTGTGTGTGTGTATTCATTTTGTCCTTAATTGTAAGTTGTGATTTTTCTGTTCCACTCATATTTTCTATTTAATTTTGGTTGTAATTCTTTTATGTTTATTGCCTCTGTGATTTGTCTAAACATTGCGTCTTTTCTGTGTGTAGATTCTATTTTTATTTCTGTGTTCTCTAATTTACCCTTATGTTCTATTTTAGCATGTTGGTAGAGTACAGATGATTCTTTACTATCTTGAAGGTCTCGCCAGTGTTCATTTATCCGTTCCCCTACACTACGAGCTGTCTCACCTATGTACACTATATTTTTGTCTCTACATTGTCCTTCAGTACATCTTATGCTATACACTACATTTCTAGTTTTACAGTTAATATGGGGGCTTATTTTACAGGTTATACATTTCTTATCTATACATGAGGGTCTTTGAAAAGGGTATGTCTTGCTAATAAGTGTTTTTACGGAGGTACCTGGTCTTTCTACTATCTTAATATTGAGTTTATGTTTATCTAGGGCCCTTCTAAATTTGTAAGCTAATTCACCTCTAGGGGTTGTATCGATGAACATTACACTCTGGTATTTATTGCTATCATACCATGAGTTTATTCTATTAGCCTTGTTCCTAGTTCTTTCTCTTCTATTCCAAAATTTGCTCCTATACAAGGGGCAGGTCCCATTTATATCATTATTTACCATTTTTTCCCATTTGGTTCTGGCTCCTCTATACACTCTGATTTTATCTCTCTGATTGTAGCCAGAGAACTGCATACGGTGGATGAAGTGTTGTATGTGTCTCTCTAGTTCTCCGGGGTTGCACATGCGGGACACGTTTCTCATCACCCGTACCAAATCCGCAATCAGTATGTTGATTTTGGTATGGTCCGAATAAATTTGAAGACTAAAATCCAAAGAGGGCTCGATAAGGATAAATATATATCAAATATATAAGAACCATAGAGCAAATATTTATTAAAATAACAGATTAAAGTTTAAGCAAAGAATCGCTGCTTTCACCCTTAACGGGATCTTCTGAAACTGACAAAGTCAATCTGTAAACGCAGAAGTGAATATTTGGATATATATATAATATATATATAATTCTAAATATATATATATATATATATGTATATATATATATATATATATATATATATATATATATATATATATATATATATATATATATATATATATATATATGAGTGTGTGTGTATGTGTGTGTGCGCGCGCACTCGTACAAACACACACGAGTGTGTTCAACTACAGTAGCGGAAGGGACGACGGAGGTAGTTCATGGTCAGAAGTGATTGGATCTAACCGCATATCACTAGTTTCAAGCTTATTAGTTATCGTCAGCAACGTATACCTGCCTGCCAGATGATTGAACGTCTGAAAGTATATACTTTCCTTATGCATATTAACGGTTGAGTAGCCTAATTTGCATATCGAGTGAGTTAATCGGCCGGGGTACCGAAAACGATAAATTAAAAAAATGAAACGAAATTTCATTTCTCACTCTTAGTACGGCTGTTACTTAAATATAAGTATGTATACGTACATACATATATGTATACAGGCGTACAGTAGTATGTATATCTATATATACATACATAGACACATATATATATGTACGTATGGATTTACCGAACATTTATTATAATGCTCGGTGTGTTTGTAAACCAACATCCCGAATTAAGCCGTACAGTGTCTAGCAACCATCGTTGCTCATTTGTTCAACACTGGCAAAGGAACGCTGTACTAGTTTCAAGCTTATTAGCTATCGTCAGCAACGTATACCTTCCTGCCAGATGATTGAACGTCTGAAAGTATATACTTTCCTTATGCATATTGAAGGCTGAGCAGCCTAATTTGCATATCGAATGAGTTAATCGGCCGGGGTACCGAAAACGATAAACGGAAAAAATGAAACGAAATTTCATTTCTCACTCTTAGTACGGCTGTTACTTAAATATATGTATGTATACGTACATACATATATGTATACAGACGTACAGTAGTATGTATATGGTGGCTGCCAACTCGTTTTCGAGTACGGCCACTACTTTATATCCATGTAGGAGAACCCCTACCGATGCGCTGAACGAGTGTGACTTTTTAGTCCAGCCAGTGACTTGAAAACTCTGGTACAAACACTACACTTGTGACAATTACTGACACATAGTGCTGGGCCCATGGTACCATGTGACGACAAGTGCAGAGAGATCTCCAGATATAAAGCAATGCCTGTGCCGTGAAGCTTTTATAGTGAGCAAAGGCACTGCACAAAGCCAGTCCCACTCTCTTAACCAAGATGATATTTACCAAAAAGAAGAACAAGTCAACATCATTGGATACCATCAGGGTTGCAGGTGTTATATCAGAGTTTTCCTTCTCCTAGAATTCTGCCTTGACAAAGGCTAAGGGGTCATCTCTCCCGGTGATTTTGGATGGCCATTGACTCTTAAGAGCTCCTTTGCCCTTTGACAGGTTTTGTTTTTAGTCCTGCAGGATGTCCAAAGTCACCCTCCTCACCAAGAAACCTTGGTGGGTTTGCCAGTTTAGTCGCCAACGACCCGACCATGGGACAGGTTGTACTGGGATACATGTTACCAGTAGCACCAACTGGTGACCTGACATACATACATGCACACATATATATATGTGGTACCCCGGCCGATTAACTCACTCGATATGCAAATTAGGCTGCTCAGCCGTTAATATGCATTAGGAATGTATATACTTTCAGACGTTCAATCATCTGGCAGGAAGGTATACGTTGCTGACGATAGCTAATAAGCTTGAAACTAGTACAGCGTTCCTTTGCCAGTGTTGAACAAATGAGTAACGATGGTTGCTAGACACTGTACGGCTTAATTCAGGATGTTTGTTTACAAACACACCGAGCATTATAATAAATATTCGGTGAATCCATACGTACATATATACATGTGTTGTGTGCATGTATATATATATATATACATACTACTGTACGTCCGTATACATATATGTATGTACGTATACATACATATATTTAAATAACAGCCGTTTCATTTTTTCCGTTTATCGAATAAGAATAAAGGAACGAAAAGTCAGGTTCGATCAATAATAGATCGTTCTTCGAATTGATCGACAGTGAAACATATGTAATATGTTATTAAATATGTTATGGTGCAACACTAACCCTTTTTACTTTTATTCTTATACTATTATACTCTGCCCTTCGCGAGCAGAGTACTGACCCGGAAATCGCCTACTGACGCAATTTTCTTGCACCGATACACCTATATATATATATATATATATATATATATATATATATATATATATATATATATATATATATATATACAGAGTATAATAGTATAAGAATAAAAGAACAACTTAAGTGAATTATTTTTCATCTTAACATCATATGGACAAAAAACTATCTGATTGGTTAGTTCTTCAGCTACCTCTAAATAAGGTTATAGAACTAAACTTACTACTAATTTACTACTAATTTTGAATAAAATTATTATTGCTTTTGACAACAGCTGGTGAAATGCATGTAAGTAAATATTTTCCTTATCTGATATTTTGTAACTAACCTTACATAGATCGTTAACGAAGTATAGTTACGATGTATTAACATCTCCTAGATCCCACTCCAACCCCACCTTTTTCTCTAATCACCCAGTCAAATTCCTCAATAGCTGCCATAAACCAATACTTACACACATGATGTCATGATACTATTACACTTCTTACATGACCTCTTTTCTATTCACACTCCCCAGCTTTAAGTATCACCATTTTGCCAGATTGACTTTTTCACGACCAACACCAGATATTAATCTGTTGAGGAGTGTCAACACTGCATAGTTTGTATCTGCTCGGAAGTGCTGATACCATGATAAAACGAACCCGGCTCACTCTGTAGAGGGCAGAAACGTATACGAGAAACCAGCAACTCCGATTATGTACCAACTTTGTCTGTACTTACTAGCAAGGAAAACGGATGTTAAATGATGATGATGAGGATATATATAGTACGGTAGTACTACAGACACAAAATACACACATGCACAGACTCACCCACACGCAGTAATATATAGGAAGACTTTAGGGACGCTTTATACAGGGAATTAGTAATGTATTGGTCAGCCAGGCTTTCACCCTGGGAAAGTGATAAACTGTCTGATCTTTTACACCTTTAATTTCTGTAGGATTACGAATCCCATACGTGATCGACGTTTAAACCACACCGGTCCCAAATCATGAAATCCCAAGCCAGCGTACTTTCGCTTTGCAAAATCAAGTAGTTATAAAAAGCTATCATAGAAACAAGAACACATCGAACACCTCATTACATATTTATCGAGAAAATTCAACTCTATACGATGTGAACATCATTGCCCGAAGGATCGTGTAAATTGCTTAGCTAGTTCAAATGTCAAGGGAAATAACACTGCATTTAGTGGAGACATTTGTCCGCAATCAAACATCGTTATATACTGTTCCTTAGTGCCAGTCCATAAGTTCATGTAATTATAATTATACATTATCCTGCAGGGAATAACAACCGTGTTTATAATTACGTTGCATATGTAAATTATTATATCTAATCTGATCTATCCGTGGAACTAACTATACTTATAGAAACTAAGGTGGACTACAACACACGCACACACATGCACACATATGCACACACGCATCTACATATGTAAATACATACATACATAGATATATTATTTATATATATATATATATATATATATATATATATATATATATATATATATATATATATATATATATATATATATATATATATATATATATATATATATATATATATATATATATATATATCAAGTAAGAATATTTTCGAAACAGCGAGTTGGTTTGAAATTATTAGAAATGTAAGCTATCGCCGTATTTTGACTAAAGAAATTAAATAAAAATTATTTAGCCTGATAGTGGGGTTAAGAACCCTCGGAGAAATGGAAAAAGATTATATATATATATATATATATATATATATGAAGTTTAATATAGAGATCGCTTCTACGAGACTAGAAGGAAACAGTTCTAGCCCTGTAGAAGCCATTTGTGTATTAAATTTTGTATATACTCTACTAATGTACTGAGTACCTTCCTTTGGTTACCCTCCGATTGAACTCGGGACTCATATATATATATATATATATATATATATATATATATATATATATATATATATATATATATGTGTGTGTGTGTAAATGAAGTAATTCCGTTGGAAAAGTCCAGGAAAAAAGAGTGCTCTATGTAGGTAACAGAGCTTAATAGTTATGTAATAAACAACATAAGGCAATTATTCCATTTACCAGTGGTTTCTTAAAAGCAAAGAATTTTGCTTTCAATCATCAGAATGAAAAAATCCTGGTGTATTTATTGATATTGGATTCTAAAAACAAAAATGCAATCTATATGAAAGTGAGGCTGGAGAAGGAAGAAGGAAAGGAAAAATAAAATAAAAACACTCATGCAAACACACACACACACACACACACACACACACACACACACACACACACACACACACACACACACACACACACACACACACACACAATTATATACATACACACACATATATATATATACATACACACATACACAGATATACACATATATATGTGTACATATATACATACACATACATATACACATACATACATACACACATAAATATCAACATATCCATACATACACATACATATATACAACCACACACATATATATACATATATATATAGAAATATAAATACATATATATATATACATACACATACACATACGTAGCCATACACACATACATATACATACATATATACATACACACGATCATACGTATATACACACTACATACATACACATACATACACACACTCTCACACATAAATATACATATACAAATACATAAACACATACATACGCATACACAAATACATACACACACACACACACACACATATATATATACATATATACATATATATACACACACACATACATACATATATATATATATATATATATATATATATATATATATATATATATATATATATATATATATATATACATACATATATATATATATATATATACACACACATACATACATAGCCATACAATTATACACATACAAATACGTACATATCACAAACACGCACAACCAAATACAAACACACACACATATATATATGTGTGTAAAACTCATTCTTAGATAATTCATATGAACCTTATTTAACTTTAAAATATACATATATATATATACAGTATTTACGTATCGAGAAAGAGAAAAAAGGGGAGGATAGGTGATACATATAGTTATTTGCCAAGTAGCGTATGCCAAAGGTGCTCGATACTAGTGCCGGCAGTATTAAATATTCGAAGTGTTAATATTTAGTGGGCTAGAGAGTTAGCAGAGCGTAAGCACGTGGGAAAGTAAAAAATCGGAGAATAGACCGTTAAAACATATTTATTTAAAACAGCACCTACGTACGTTTCGCCCAGTTGGGCTTCTCAAAAATTCTTAATAGGAACAATATAAAAATATCCTTCTCTACTACTCCTAACCTAGCAGACATCATAAGAACAACGAACCACAGTAAGATCACCAAGACACAGCACCTCGACACAGACGCACCTACACCTGACAATAACTATATCGGCCTTAACAAATCGTTGGCAGCATCCAATAGTGTTGGCAACGGCATCCGCAGACGCAACCAGCATAACTGCGAAATGACTGGGGAACATGCAGGACATGACGGGCGGAATAACAATGGCACCATCCCGCGCGCGGTGGGTTGTAATGGTGCTAACGACAGCTGCGGTAGCGTAGGTAACAACGTAGGCAGCAACAATGATAGCTTTACCGTGGGAAATAGACGGAACCGCGACAGAAATTGCAACTGCCGCGACAGAGGACGCTGCCCCCTTAGAGGATACTGCTTGACTGATAGGGTTATATATAGATGCACTATTACTAGCCACAATAGCGTTAAACATTATATAGAGGCTACCTCCGGCCCGTTCAAAATTAGGTGTCGAACACATCTCCACTCTTTCACAAATAGAAAACTAAGGCACTCCACTTCGCTCGCGGACTACATCACATCACTAAAGGACTTAAACATCAGCTTCTCCACGCACTGGGAGATTGTCGGCAGGGCTGCACCGTACAACTTCAAGAGGAAATGCGATCTTTGCCTCATGGAGCTCTACCACATCATAACTGCACCCCACGAGCTCATCAACAGCAGAGCTGAAACAGCGATAAGTTGTACACATCGCTTAAAAGTATCCTTCTTCAGATGGGTATTCTTCAGATGGGTATTCTTCAGATGAGGAGTGAAACCGTACACCGGATCTCACTGCAACAAGTCTTAACACCCCGGCGGGCAGGCGCTGCAAAATAACACCGAGGAAACTATCCTTGCATACCAGACCCAGCCTCAGACAAACAGATGCGGCAAAAAAAAAAAAAATGTCCGGGAAAGACTGCCCTAACACCGGCCAGAGTTACCTCCCTTGACCTGCTGCAAAATCAAAACAAGATATTTTTGCGAGCAATGAACCTTGATGTGGATTTAACCCCCAAAACTCTTTCCGAGCAATATAAGGAACACTTGTGATTATTTATGCCCTTCAGAAGCCCAACTGGGCGAAACGTACGTAGGTGCTGTTTTAAATAAACATGTTTTAACGGTATATTCTCCGATTTTGTACTTTCCCACGTATATATAATATATATATATATATATACACACATACACATACATACACATACATACTAACATACACATATATACACATATATACACCAACACCCACATATATACATACACATACGTATGCATACGTACACACACACACACACACACACACACACACACACACACACACACACACACACACACACATATACATATATAACTCAATATATATATATATATATATATATATATATATATATATATATGATAAAGAACATAAAATTGGGAATACGACAAATAATAAATAAAAAAATATATATTTAGAAAAGGGTATAAATGCCCATAGCAGACTTAGAGCACTCAACAAGTTCCTGGAGCAAAAGATCAATGAAAATAATCATCAAATCACTATATGTAATGATGTACATACATACACCCTTATACATATATACATACACACACACACACACACACACACACACACACACACACACACACACACACACACACACACACACACACACACACACACACACATAAATATATATACATACACACACACAAAAAAAAATCAAACCACAGATATACAAACACACATACAATTACGTATATATACATACATATATATATATATATATATACATATATATATATATATATATATATATATATATATATATATATATATATATATATATATATAAATATATACACACACACACACATAGGAAAAAGTCTGACCCTACGGCAGAGCTCAAGCCTTTTCTGAGGCTATTATATAAAAACACACAACACCATTATATAAAAAATTAATATCTAAAAATAAAAAAAATAGGGGGGAAAAAGAGGGGGGAAAATGACATAGAAAAAGGTTTAAATATAAGGGGAGATAAGGGAGAAAGAGAATACAAGAGTACAGAACGTGGATTCAGCAGGTAAAAAAACCGCAGTAGAAGTAAAGAGCAGAGAAGGAGTTCAATGTGGTTGGGTTATCATAGGAGTGTCAATCCAGTTACAGATCAGGTGTGATTTCAGATGAGGACAACATCTGAAGATCTCGGTCTTTGAGTTCAGGCAAGCAGAAGTGGCTTTCAAGTTTAGCAAAATCCTATATTTTTCTGTGGTACACAAAGAACAATTCTTTGTGCCACTTTGGTACTCCCTCGAATGGTCTAAAATAGACCAATCGATAGAGTACGGGATGTTTTTATCCTTGAATTCCCACACCTTACTTGCGAGGGCCGTTGTTGTTCGTTTATCGGAGTGCTTAAAAGAAGCGACATGTGCATAAAACCTGGTTTTAAACCTGTCCTGGGTCATGCCGACATATCGCTAACTCCTGGCTGGCTGGTTGTTGATTAAAAGTGTTACTTTAGCCTCATAAACAACAGATTTGGTGTTACATTTGCCCTGCAATGGGCATTCATCCGGCTTCCTGCAACTGCATCCTGGATTTGTTCTCGTATGATTTGAATTAGTGATCTTGGACTTCATAGCTGGGCAACAAGAGTAACTGATCTTAACTACATTCCTATTAAATATCTTATAATATCTATGATTAGGAGGAAAATGTTTATCTAAGAGTTCAAGGAATTTCCTTCCTACATTAGTTTTGACAGTTATGTATATATATACATACATACATACATGGTGGCTGCCAACTCGTTTGCGAGTACGGCCACTACTTTATATCCATGTAGGAGAACCCCTACCGATGCGCTGAACGAGTGTGACTTTTTAGTCCAGCCAGCGACTTGAAAACTCTGGTACAAACACTACACTTGTGACAATTACTGACACATAGTGCTGGGCCCATGGTACCATGTGACGACAAGTGCAGAGAGATCTCCAGATATAAAGCAATGCCTGTGCCGTGAAGCTTTTATAGTGAGCAAAGGCACTGCACAAAGCGAGTCCCACTCTCTTAACCAAGATGATATTTACCAAAAAGAAGAACAAGTCAACATCATTGGATACCATCAGGGTTGCAGGTGTTATATCAGAGTTTTCCTTCTCCTAGAATTCTGCCTTGACAAAGGCTAAGGGGTCATCTCTCCCGGTGATTTTGGATGGCCATTGACTCTTAAGAGCTCCTTTGCCCTTTGACAGGTTTTGTTTTTAGTCCTGCAGGATGTCCAAAGTCACCCTCCTCACCAAGAAACCTTGGTGGGGTTGCCAGTTTAGTCGCCAACGACCCGACCATGGGACAGGTTGTACTGGGATACATGTTACCAGTAGCACCAACTGGTGACCTGACATACATACATACATACATACATACATACATACATACATACATACATACATACATACATACATACATACATACATACATACATACATACACACACATATATATATATATAT
>OZ024740.1:159012745-159030511 GCA_964016885.1 Eledone cirrhosa
ATATAATAGAGGTGAAGGCACGTGGCTTAGTGGTTAGAGAGTTGGATTTGAAATCGTGAGATTGTGAGTTCAATTCTCTGACCGGGTGATGCGTTGTGTCCTTGAGCAAGACACTTTATTTCAAGTTGCCAGGAGTTGTAACCAGTAGATAGTATCAGCAATGGAAAGATCAATGGAACATTATTTCCTTGGTCCGATTTGACGAGGTCCACCCCACTCGGCAAGCGTATGAGGTGTGGGATCTTGTCGATCGATCAGAGCGAAAGATAATAGAGGTGAGGAAGGTTTTCAGATTACCAGGTAACCTCATCATTGACATCAAAATGTCGAAACTTAAACATGTGAATGAGTTCAAATAATTAGGAAGTATCTTCGTTGAGAGTGTAAGACCGAATAGAAAGGACGAGACCGGAGTAGAGACGGCCAGTGGCATCAGAAACCGGATTGTCCCGCTCTCGAAATATCCCAACATCTCAATGATGTATGCAGATAAACTAGAGAAAATCATAAAAAATGAACAAGTAAAAATACTATGGGACATGAAAATCCAGACAGACAAGTACTGAAGAAAGATATGAGAACTTGTAAGATGATAGATGCGGCTTGTCCATTCAATACCTGGGTGAAAGTTTTAAAGTGAGAACTAAAAAGGCTGTGGAATTGCAGATAAATAATAATTGTTTCTACTTTTGGCACAATGCCAGCAATTATCCCAGTGCATTACTGGTACTTTATTTTATTGACTCCGGAAGGATGAAAGGCAAAGTTAACCTCGGTGGGATTTGAACTCAGACCGTAAAGGTGCGCAACTCTATGCTGCAAAGCATGGTGCCCGGCCCTCTACCGATACTGCCAATCCACCATACTAAACGTTAGAGAAATAATAATAATTCCTGTTATAATAGAGTCAATCTGAACAGATCATTGTCTAAATTATAACGAAATAGCATTCTATAGTAAGCTTAACAATAGATTTGACAAAACTTAAAAGATAAAAAAGCATCATATTAACAGTTACAACAACAAGATATGTGTTGAAAACACGGGTAGTTGTTTGATGTTCAGAGGACAAAACTGGCGGAAAAATCGACTCAACTGCCGTGAAAATTAGATAATTTTGATAATGGTCCCTGATTCAGGCATAAGACCAATCATTTTTAGGAAGAGAGGGAAAGTCGTTGCTTGTACTTTATTTTATCGACCCTGTAAGAATGAAAGGCAAAGCTAACACTCGGAGAATTTTAACCCAGAACTACAGGGACGTAACTATATATCACAAAACACGTTTTCCGTTCTCTACCGGTTTCTACTATAGGCAAAGGCCAGCAACTTTTGGGGAGGGGACAGTCGATTAAATTGACCCCAGTGCATTACTGGTGCTATATATTATCGACCTCGTAAGGGTGAAAAGCAAAGCTAACCTTGGCATGATTTGAAATCAGAACGTAAAGAGCCGTAACTCTATGCTGCAAAGCAGAGTGTCCGGTGCTCTACCGATACTGCCAACCCACCATACTAAACGTTGAGAAAATCGCACTTTTAAATCAGTGTACACATTACGCAGAATATTGCCAATAAAATAGAAAATATCCCCCCCACCACCAAAATACACCCCATGTAATCAAGGCACACAAAGCTGACATTATACAATTAATTGAGATTATTGAAAAAATATAAGAATTTTTAATGATTTATAACTCATTTGTAGAGGAGACATTTAGTCGATTTAATCAACTTGAGTACTTTAGGTGGCTAGAACGTCAGATAGAATGCTTTATGGTATTCGTTTTGGCTCTCTACCCTCTGAGTTGAAATCCTGCCGAGGTCAACTTTGCCTTTCATCCTTTCAAGGTCGATAAAAAATGTACCAGTCGATTCTTCCTCTCTTTGGAAGAAATCTGCTGTACTCAGGCCTAGAGAGGGGGGGGGGCACTGCCAGGCTTAAAATGTCCAAGTCAATATGGTGCCCCTACGACTCTATCAAGTGTTACCGGACCATACATTCATAGTACATTATCTGGGGTGGGGAACGTAAAATGAATCCTGCTATTCATTGATATTCTGGACAAAGGGATGCACAGTATGTTAAAAGTATCGAATTTCCGTCAGACCTTGGTTTGCTGTAAACAATGCATTGTTTGACATTATAATTTAAAATTAAAAAATAACGTATTGACATTTTGTAGTCACTGAACAGATGGTGGACTATTGTGACATTTGCGCCTGAGAGTCATACACACAAGCGCGCACATACACACACAGATATATATATATGTGTATAGTTAAAAGAAACAACAAACAGAGGTACAACAAAGTCTTATTACGCTTTATATGGAAAAGTGGAAAGAAAGTTCGACGTGTCGGGCTTTAGCCCTTCTTCAGGAGTACACAAATAGAGACAGCATCACAATGGATAGATACAGAAAACAAAAGTAGCTCAAGTAAAGTAAAAAAACAACAAAAAAAATGAAAGTATAGAGAGTAAACAAGACAAACCGTTTGGTAGTTTTGGTAACGATTGTGCTGTACATACATACATATATACGGCTGACACTCCTAACCATTAAGCTACGCACTTTCACCGTATACATACATATATATTGTGTTGGACCTCTGAGGACGAGTTTTCCAGTTGCTTTACCCAACGGAATAGGCTGCTCAGAAAATTAGCATGAAAGTGGCTGAAAATTTCATAGACACACGAACCCTTTAAGTAGAGATATACCTGTAAGGGAGATACACCTTTAAGGGAGATATACCTGTAATTTACAGAGCCGGTCAAGACACACAGCGTGTGTCTAGACCGACACTTTAAATTACAGATATATCTCATTTTCCCCAAGATCAGCAAATAGAAATAAATGTGTTTGCTCAAAGATACAGCCGGGAATTGAAATCACGAACTTACGATCGTCAGTCAAACACCTTAAACCACTAAAACAAACTCCTTCACCAAATACATCCATATAAGCATGAATATATATAACTGTAAATAGTGTGGTTGTTTTATGTTTATGTCTGTGTATGTGCATACATGCATGTATGTGAGCAATATTTATCTAGCTATCTATCTATCTCTCTGGGGTCACAAGAACAATTAAAAAGCTCAAATATGGCAAGGCCTCTCGAAAGGCTGACCCGTATGTGTCGGGTGGCCTGGATCTCTGGAAAGGCCCTCAACAATAGCAATCGGGAGTGATAATCACAATTTTCTAAAAAGGAGACAAGAGAGATTGCTCCAATTATAGAGGGATTTCCTTATAAAGGGGCCCCGGTAAAGCTTGGTAAAGCCTATGCTAAGAAGTGTCTGGCTAAGAAGTGTCTGGCTAAGAAATGTAAACATATTGCCGAGTCCAAGCAAACTGACGGACAGTGTAGTTTGCTCTCGGGATGCAATACAGCCGACTAAATATTCCTACTGTGGCAGGCTTTTGAGGACATCGAAATGGCATATGACTGCGTTCAACAGGATCTGTTGAGGAAGGTTCGGCAGATTGATAGACAGCTTCTTGTTGTCCTAATGTCTCTATACGAGTGCACTAGTAATTGAGTTCAGATAAATGGTGCTAAATCGTTACCATTCAATGTGGGTATCCGACTATGACAAGGTTGTGTACTTCCACCTCTATTCTTTATAATCTTCATGGACAGGATTGACATGCGCAGTCTGGTTGGAAGTGATATCAAGACTGGTGGGTGTAGAATCTGTCGACTGGAATTTGCGGACGACATGATGTACTTAACTCGTCAGAAGTTGATATCTGCCGAATGCTGCACGACAGAAATGAAAATCAGTTCTGTGAAAACTCCTACACTCGTCCTCTAAAAAAAGCCCGCACAGTGCATTATAAATGTGAATGGAGTTCCACTGAAGCAGGTGGAGAAATTCAAGTATGTCAGGGCCGTGTTCTCGAGTGATGGCAGGTAGATGGTTGAATTAAGTGCAAGAATTGCAGTAGTTGTAGCAGTAATACACCAGCTTCAGCATTTGGTAATCAGAAGAAGGGAGGTAGGAGTAAAAGCCAAACTCGTTATCTTCAATTCAGTATTTGTGTCAGCCCTTTCCTATAGTCACGAATCTTGGGTAATGACCGAAATAATAGGATCGCGAATACAAGCGGCCTATATGAGGCTCCTCCAAAGGGGTTTTGAAGTAACGTTATTCGATAGAGAAAGATGGCTGGATAAGATCCAATTGCACAAAAGCGAGATTATTAGCGTATCGATTATCCTATACATTTTATTTTTAAAGATATGATGATATTTTTTTCTATGGCCGTGTACTGTATTAAGCCTTAGGTTTCCGAGCATATAGGTCCAAGTAGGTAGCCTCTGGTAACACACACACACACATTCATACATTATTATATATACATACATATATAAAACACGTTTGACTTAAGGAGCATTGGGATATCTATCTATCTATCTATTGGGGAAAATCGACTAATTTTTTAAATTGCATTTGTGATAACATTTTACACGTTTTTATTGTATGTAAACTTCCCCCTTTGTATTTGTCCCCTTATTTTGTGCCCCTGTGGCTAATAAAGAAACATATCTATCTATCTATCTATCTATCCATCTATCTATCTATCTATCTATCTATCTATCTATCTATCTATCTATCTATCTATCTATCTATCTATCTATCTATCTATCTACATAAACACTGAAAACAAAACACTAATGGAGACCATCACGAACAACCCTTCGGTGAAAACCGAAGGGAAAACTTTTGCCCACTCTATTAAAAATAACAAAAAACTGAACCTAAAACTGATTAGGGTCCCTATACAAACTTATAAACTTATAGGTCCCTAAAAGAAACATTTGAAAAGGATGTGGGGAATTCCTGCGTGAAACCACTTAACCACGTCCTTCTCAAATGTCTCCCCACCCCAGACACCCCATCCCACCAGACCCCACCCCACCAAACATCTCCGTCCCCACCCCGCCGGAAACCACCACCTACCCAGACAACCCCTCCAACACCCCCATGGAAATCGTGCAGCCTGGTCCCCAGGAGACGAAGGGTGAGTGATTTCTTTTCCTCTTTTAACTTTTCAGCACCAACATGGCCAATATAAGAGTTGGATGTGTAAACGTACGCGGCCTGGGGATGCCCTGGAAACAGGGCAAACTCTTAAACGACCTCAGGTCGCACAGTATGGATGTAGTAGCCATTTGCGAGTCCAGGATCCACAGCGAGCGACAGCTAGCCCCCATCTTCGATGACTTTGAGATCTACGCATCTCTCTGTCGGCCGGGGGGTGGGGGCGGGGTTGCCGTTTTGCTGCGAAAACACCTGGGCCTCGTAACACAGACGGTACATCTGGACCCGGAGGGTCGACTGGTGGTCCTAGACGTTGACGGTAGTGAAGGTGGAGCCTTCAGGCTGGTGGATGCATATGCCCCATCCGGGACACCGCGGCCAGACTTCTTCAAACATCTAGAGACTTTTCTGGGAACGTCCCACTCCTTGCTTTTAGTGGGGGACTGGAATGGAATCCTAGATGCACGTTGGGACTATGTGGGAGCATGTCCTGATAAAGGGGAGTGTAACAGCCTCAAACAGTTAATCGACCGATTTGACCTGGCCGATAGATATCGACTAGATTTTCAGACTGTGCCACTGTGGACGTGGACTAATCATAGCGGAACATCCAGATCGTACATAGATAGGGTTCTAGTTAGAAATAAGGATAGGGACATGTTAAGCTGTCCACAAATGTTCATGGTTGCCTATTCAGATCACAAACTAGTGACTTGCATGGCCAACCTTGATAGAACCCTTAGACAAGGACCCGGCTACTGGAAGCTGAACTTGTCGTTACTGGCAAGCAAAGCCTACAGTAGACGGATTAGCACTTTAGTTAAACAGCACTTGACAGGGGTCATTGTCAACAACAGATGGTGGTACTCTCTCAAGAGGGCAGTTAGATTAGACTCGTTAGTTTTTAGTAAAGAATTAGCGTTAGATAGAAATAGAACCGAGAAGGAACTGGTAGATAAAGTAGAAGAGGCAATTAGAAGTGGCAAAGTAGCCAGCGTGCTAGCAACGAGAACGGCCTTGGACCAGTTCTTCGACGCAAAGCACGAGGGCTGCGTTGTCAGAAGCAAAATACGTGCTCTGGGAAACGAGGGAGCCAAAGCTGTTAGCTGGGCCCGAGTGACGGAGGCAAAAAGTGGCAACAAGTTCACGATTCGGTCTTTGAAGGACCAAAACGGACGCGTGATACGTGAGCCGAAGCAGATGTGTGCGGCCTTTCAGCGGCACTCTGCTCAACATTCGGGCGGGGCGGCGCGTCGGGAGGGGCTATGGATTTCGGTCCATACCTCGACGGCCTACCGCGACTCTCGGACAGCGAGGCAAAGTTCTGCGAAAAGACGATTTCAGCCGCTGAGATAGGGGACGCGCTGAGCCAATGCGGCAAAAGCAAATCTCCAGGTCTCGACGGTCTACCCTACGAATTTTACGTAGCAATGCCGGACTTATTCTCCGGTCTCCTGGAAGCGGTCTACTGCAACTGGCAACAGAACGGGAGAATTCCCAGTTCTGTGACCGGGGGCGTAGTCACACTAGTCAGGAAGGACGAGAATAAGGGGGATGACATAGGCAACTTCCGGCCCATAACTCTGCTAAACACAGAGTTACAGATTTTGGCCAAGGTATTGGCAAAGAGGCTGACGCTTGTCGTCGGGAACCTGGTGGGAGAAGCGCAGACATGCGCAATCCCGACCAGGTCCATACACGACAACTTCCACCTCATGCCATACATCATAGAGAGGGTAGGGTGTAATCCCGGCTTCGGTGGGGCCCTGATCAACTTGGATCAGTCTAAGGCTTTCGATACGGTTGACCATCGTTACCTGGATGCGGTGGTCGAGGCGGCAGGCTTCGGACCCATGTTCAGGGGCTGGATTGCTGCAATGCACGACAGCAACATCTGCTCAAGGGTCAAGGTGAACGGCTACCTCTCGGAGCCGTTCCATATTACGCGATCCATTCGACAGGATGCCTTCTCTCCTCCCTTCTGTACGTACTGACTCTCAAGCCACTACAGTGGAAGTTGGAGCTATTGCAGGGCATTCCTCTGGAACCGGGACTGCGGAAAGCGGCATCGGCCTACACCGACGACGTGACAGTAATGGTGTCGAGCGCCTCGCAAATCGAGGAAGTCGGCACCTTACTGAAGGAATACGAAAGTTTCACAGGAGCGAAGCTGAACCGGGACAAGTCCATCGGTTTGCAACTCGGATCGTGGAGAGGCAAATCGATGCCTCCCGATGGCGTCGTCGGACGCTGTACGGAAGGACCGGTAAAGCTGCTCGGGGTCTGGTTTGGTCCGGACCTCCAGGTGGAGAAGAACTGAAACGAAGTGACGGCCAAGGTGTTTGCACTCACCCAGAAGTAGGCCGAGTGCAAACTATCCTTGAAAGGTCGAGCGGAGGTGGCGAACACTTTTATAGCGTCCGCCATCTACTACCGCTTGACCGTTGTGCCTTGTCCAGCCAAAATGCTCACCGAAATGGAGCGCGCGCTCTTCCAATTCCTTTGGAAGAGGCGGGTTCCTTTGGTGAGAAGATCCATCTGCTGCCAACACCCTTCTAACGGAGGGCTGGGAATGCCTACGTGGCCCCCGTTCGTGAGGCAAGCCTTCCCACGACTCGTCTCGCTGACCGAGCTGCAGTCCTGGGTCAAGCAAAGACCGAGGAAAATGGTCGATTGGCATATCGAATGTGCTCAGGCGCTCACAGCCCTCTGGCAGGCGGGCCAGGCGATCAGTGGAGACTCCACTTCGTCATTCTATAGAGGGTTGATCCGCAGCGACGACGCGCTCGGTGAAACTCTAGGCGTAGAGGAAGATGAACTGGCCAGTCTGTTCAGTAGGACATTCCGCCCGGGACCGATGGACAACTTCCAAAAGTCCCTGGCCTGGCAGTACTACTGAGGAGTTCTACCAGTTCGAGACAAGCTCTACAGACATGGGCGCCCGGGAAGGGACCCTGCAAAAAAGATCTGTCCGAGGTGCGTGCAAGACGAAGAAACCGTCACGCACGCATTCATACACTGCCCGGGCGTCACTGACCTGTGGGGCTATGTAGAACGACTATTGTCGCGGGTGGGACCAATCCGGTTGACCACCGAGTCCATTGTCATGATCAAACCGCCACCCTCCTTCAAAAACGAAGGAGAGGCGGTTTTCCTTTGTGTGATAGCTATGGCGAAAGAGGTTGTATGGTGGACAAGGTTGAAAGGGTTGAGGTCAGACACCTTTCTCTCCGGCCAACAACTGATTCTTTTTTTCAAATACCACTTTGGAAAAAGAATCAGGATGGAGAGAGAGGTGCTGTACCCCAGCAAGTTTTATGAAAGGTGGGTGAAAGTGGCGAGAATGGCCCGAGTGAATGGGCATTCTCTCTATATCAGCCTGTAGGTTGAGGAAAAGGAGGAGGAGAGGAAAGGAGTACAAACTCTTCGTACTCCTGGAGATGAGGGTTGCACATTTTTTCGGGGGTATGTGTTACCCATATGAACTGTCTCCCTCTATTGGGGAAAATCGACTAATTTTTTAAATTGCATTTGTGATAACATTTTACACGTTTTTATTGTATGTAATCTTCCCCCTTTGTATTTGTCCCCTACTTTTGTGCCCCTGTGGCTAATAAAGAAACATATCTATCTATCTATCTATAGACCGGGCGTGCGGTAGATCGTCGGTAAGTTTTTGTAAAATTTTTTATACAAAAACAGAATTTATTGTGTGAAAATTTATATTGTTTAATAGATTAACACCCAGGCTGAATTGTCAAATGAGTGGTAATCTCAGTTTTCGCCCTACAGAGGCGGAAATGTTATTTGAAAATCTTTCAAAAATTTAATATTTTTGCTATCGATAATGGCTAGCTTAGTAGAAGCAACGCTACTGAACGCTGACAAAGAAAGTAGAGAGAGAAATGCAGAGAGTAACGTTACCGTAACTTGTGCCTACATAGGCGTCACTATGGAGACAAATAGTGACAACAAAGTTTTGTTTTGCCAAGAAGCCGAAAAATGCAACTTACAAGATGGACCACACAACTTACAACAGACATAAAAAACCACAAAAATGAAACGATAGACACAACTACAACCACAACAACAACACCAACAAATAACTTTTACAGAAACAGTCACAAATAATAATAACGTTACCGCTAACTCCGCATGTATTGGCGTCACCATGGAAGCCAATATGGACAACAAAAATAAAAACCAGATCGAACCACACAGTGTACAACAGACACCAAAAACAACAGAAAATAAAGCCATTGACACAACTACACACGGAAAAACCGACAACCACAACAACAACAATAACAGCAACACCAAAAAAACCTTTGCGCAAACAGTCATCAAGAAACAAAAATTCAAGGATCTCGATATCTCCAATGCGCAACAGATGCTCTCTGAAGCAAAGGAGTTTATCACTTTAGGTGAAAACGGTGGATTTCAAACAAACTCACCGCCAGAAATTCGTCTGGAAACATTTCGAAGGACTACCTTCAGAACTGTTTCAAATGAAACAAAACGACCAGTATTCCCCAGTCAAGGGGAAATTGAGGCAACCTTGAAGGAGATATTGCCAAACATTGACTTTATGAAGAGGGCCAAACAGTACGAGAGTATTTCGGTACCCCTCAAAAGCGAGGCCCTTGCACAAAGATACTCAGTGACGCCAATACTGTCAAGAAAATACACCTTTTTTCCCTACATACCTGGGAAAAAGGACACAAAAAATCAGAATTACAAACATACCACCAAATATTAATATTTGGTGGATATTGGTAGGATTTTTAGAGGAGAGAAAAGACACCATTCTCCCCATCAAAAAGTCAACCAGACACACGTGGTCTGGTACAAATTTGGAGATTATGATGCAAATGAGCCCGAAAAGAATCTCCAAAATACCAGAAAAAGTGCTGGTGGACAACAACAGCCACATAAGCATTTCGGTTGAGGGACGAAAACCACATTGCTTCGTCGCAATAGCACCACACACCTAAAGGCCTCCTGGCCGATAGATATCGACTAGATTTCCCGACTGCACCACAGTGGACGTGGGCAAATCGCAGCGGGACATCTAGATCGTATTTAGATAAGTTTTTCATTAGAGAGAAGGACAAGAAGATGTTAAGCTGTCTACAAATGCACATGGTTGCCTATTCAGACTACAAACTAGTCATCTGCATAGTAAACCGTGATAGAATACATAGACAAGGACCCGGATACTGGAAGCTGAACGTGTCGCTACCGATACGTAAAGCCTACAGTGAACGGATAAGTAGATTAGTTAAGCAACAATTGACGGGAGCCATCGTCAACAACAGATGGTGGTACTCCCTCAAGAAAGCAATTAAAGTAGAGTCGATAGACTTTAGCAGAGAGTTAGCCTTCGAGAGAAAACAAAACAGAAACGGAACTAGTAGCCAAGGTAGAGGAGGCGCTTAGGAGTGACAACTAGAGTGCTAGCAACGAGAACGGCACTGGACCAGTTTTTCGACGCGAAACACGAAGGCTGCGTGGTTAGAAGAAAATCACGTGCTCTAGGAAACAAGGGAACGAAAGCTGTTAGCTGGGCCCGAGTGACGGAGGCAAAAAGTGGCAACAAGTCCACGATTCGGTCTTTGAAAGACCAAAACGGACGCGTGCTAATTGACCCCAAGCGGATGTGCGCGGCCTTTCCTCCGGTACTTTGCGCAACTGTTCGGGCAGAGTGGCGGTGCGTCGAACGAGGAAATGGACTTCGGTTCATACCTCGACGGCCTGCTGCGTCCCTCGAGCATGGACACCGAGTTCTGCGAAAGACCGATCACAGCCACTGAGATACGGGACGCTCTGGGCCGCTGCGGGAAATGCAAACCACCCGGTCTAGATGGTGTACCCTATGAATTTTACATAGGCATGCCGGACTTGTTCTCTGGCGTCCTCGAGGTCGTCTACTGCAACTGGCAGCAGAATGGGATAATTCCCAGTTCTGCAGGCAGGGGCGTAGTAACGCTGATCAGGAAAGACGAGAACAAGGGGGACGAACTAAGCATCTTTAGGCCCATAACTCTGTTCAACACAGAGTTAAAGATTTTGGCCAAGGTGTTGGCAACCTGGTAGGGAAAGTGCAAACGTGTGCAATTCCGACCAGGTCCATACACGACACGCTCCACCTCATGCGATACATCATACAGAGGGTGGGGTGTAAACCCAGCTTTGGTGGGGCTCTGATCAATTTAGATCAGTCTAAGGCCTTCAATAGGGTCGACCATCGATACTTGGAAGCGGTTCTCAAGGCGGCCGGTTTCGGACCCGTCTTCAGAGGCTGGATCGCCGCAATGCAGACCAGCATGTGCTCGATGGTCAAGGTGAACGGCTACCTATCGGAGCCGTTCACAATCACGCGTTCCATCCGACAGGGATGCCCTCTCTCCTCCATTCTGTACGTACTGACTGTAGAGTCACTACTGCGGAAGCTTGAGCTGCTGCAGGGCATTCCGTTGTAACCAGGACTGCGGAAAGCGGCCTCGCCTTATGTCGACGACGTGACGGCAATTGTGTCGGAAGCGCCCGAAATCGGGGCGATCGGCAAATTACTGCAGGAAATTGAAAGGCTCACAGGAGCAAAACTGAACCCGCACAAGTCTGTCGGTTTGCAACTCGGAACGTGGAGAGGCAAACCGATGCCGTCCGACAGCATCGTCGGACGCTGGACGGACGGACCGGTAAAATTGCTCGGGGTCTGGTTCGGTCCAGACCTCCAGGTGGAGAAAAACTGGAACGAGGTCACAGCCAAGGTGTTTGCACTCACCCAGAAATGGGCAGAGTGCAAACTATCCTTGAAAGGTCGAGCGGAGGTGGCAAACACTTTCATAGCGTCCGTCATCTACTACCGCTTGACCGTCGTGCCTTGTTCCCGTGAGTACCTCACCAAGATGGAATGCATGCTCTTCCAGTTCCTTTGGAAGAAGAAGGCTCCACTGGTGAGGAGATCCGTCTACTGTCAGCACCCTTCCAACGGAGGGCTGGTAATGCCGTGGCTGATGATGCGCAAGCATGCACTGAGGCTACGACATCTACAGGTATTCCTCACCGACCCCCAACCGGTGTGGGCACCGTTTGTGAGACAGGCCTTCTCGCAACTTGTCTCGCTGACGGCGCTGCAGTCCTATGTCAAGCGAAGACCGAAGAAGAGGGGCGCCTGGCACATTGAATGCGCTCAGGCGCTCACAGTCCTCTGTCAAGCGGACACGGCAATCAGTGGAGACTCCACTTCCACATTCTATAGAGGGTTAGTACGACACAAGGGCGACGACGTGCTCGGAGAGACTCTAGGCGTCGAAGACGATGAACTCACCTCTCTGTTTGGTAGGACTTTCCGCCCGGGACCCATGGACAACTTCCAGAGGCCCCTGGCCTGGCAGTGCTACCGAGGAGCTCTACCAGTTCGTGACAAGATCTACAGGCACGGACGCCCCGGCAGGGATCCTTCCAAGAGGACGTGTCCAAGATGCGCGCAGGACATTGAAACCGTCCTGCACGCAATTGTACACTGCCCGGGCGTAACAGACCTGTGGAACTACGCGGAACAACTGCTGTCGTGTATGGGACAAATCCAGTTGACTGCCTAGTCCATAGTAAGGATCAAACCGCCAACTTCTTTCAAAAACAAAAGAGAGGCGGTTTTCCTCTGTACAGTGGCTATGGTGAAAGAGGTTATATGGTGGATGAGATTGAGAGGAATGAGGACAGATATCTTTCTCTCCGGACAACAACTCATCCCCTTCTTTAGATACCACTTTAGAAGGAGAATCAGAGTGGAGAGAGAGGCACTGTACCGCAGTAAATTTACTGAAAGGTGGGTGAATGTGGCAACGATGGCCCGAGTGATTGCGCCTTCTCTGTATATAAACCTGTAGTTGAAGAAGAGAAGGAAGAAATGAGCACTTGCACAACACACTCCTGAGGTTGAGGGTTGTTCTATCGACGGGGTATTAAACAAGACATTTGTGGCGCCTCCCTCCTATTGGGAATTTCGATTGTTTTATATTTTTTTACACGATTGTATGTAAAATCCCCGGCATGTCTTTGTTTTGTCCCCTTTTCTTGTGCGCCCTTGTGGCTAATAAAGAAATCTATCTATCTATCTATCTATCTATCTCGCATAGTATAGACGCGTACAACATCGGCTCCTGCCTTTTTGAATTTTTACCTATTGACAGTAAGTGTTTGTCTCTTTATTGTGTTGTCTTCGTGTCTTTTAACCACCCGTCTACCTAGCCGGGTGGGCATCGTATTTTTACCCCTTTTGGGGGTAAAAACTACTCCAAAAAGTTTTTGCTGACTCACATGGTAAAAAATTGACGCCATGTCTGTAGCACGTGTGAATGAAAACGCCACGCTCACTAAGGAAGAAGAGAGAAAGAAGCAAGCGGTACAAAGCGTTTTGCTTTCCCGTGTCAACGTTTTAAAAGACTTTGTAAAAGGCGATATGCCGGACAAACAAGTAAATACGGGTGCAAACCCAATTAATTACAACGAAAACACTAACAATGACAAAACCAACACACCAAATGAGAAAGACAACAACAACAAAAATGAAAATAACTCAAACTACGAGAAACAGAACAACTGAAACACCAACAACGAAAACAAAATATCTTTTGCACAGACTGCTAAAATATCAGTCACCTATGTGCTTGAGGATATAACAAATGCAAAAGAAATGCTTGAAAAAGCAAAAAAATATGTATCTTTTGGCGAAAATGGATCTTTTTCCATCAATTCGCCCCCAGAACTAAAAAAAACAGACGGAATTACGAACTGTTGTATTCCGTACAATTGCCAAACAATTGCAAAACAATTGCCGTACAATTGCAAAACAAGAAAACCAGCACAACCATCTCAAGCTGAAATTCAGTTGGGCCTGAAAGAGGCTATGAAAGACATAATTTTCATAAAAAAGGATAAACTCTATGGGAGTTTATCCATATTGATGAAAGACGAATTGGCGGCGAAAAAATACTCTGTGTCGCCAATTCGTTCCACACATTACACCTTTTTTCCAACCTACATGGGTAAAAAAACCCAAAGAATTTGGATAACCACCATCACCCCCCAACATAAACTACTGGTAGTTACTAACCGGTTTCCTCAACTTGGACGAGGACAACGTTATATCAATAGGGAAGGCGTCCGGCGACGCGTTCAGTGGAACGAGCATTGAAGTTCTGACCCAAATAAGGCCAGAACATATCGCCCAAATCCATGAACGCGTCATGCTGGATGACCGTATCCACCTCAACATTATTGTGGAGGGTAGGCGTCCCTCCTGTTACCTCTGTAAGGCTGCTTGTCCCCAGCTCACACCGAAAAAAAGATTGCTACCAACACCCCAACAACAACAACATCAAAAACAACCAACACCACCACCACCCCAACAACAACAACAAAAACAAAAACAACCACAACAACAACAACAAAAACCAACAACACCACCACTACAACAACAACAAGCAAGTGAAAAAACAACACAGAACACTGTCCCACCCAACCCCTCCCCACCCAAAACAAATACAAAAACACACATACCGCAAACACTATCAGAAAATATACCCCTCCCACCCAACAAGGAAGACGAACCCCTTTCGTCGCAAGACGACAAAGATCCCTTCCAAATAGTAAAAAGAAAGAAGAGGAGGCGCACCACAGACACACTTATTAACATAAACCTCCCCAAGAGAAAACAAACTATACACAAACCACCCCCCTCCGTCACACATCACGAACTGCAACGCAAAAAAAGACTTTACAATATACATATATGAACACAAACAACAAAGAACTAATGAACACAATTTCGTCAAACCCTTCGGTCCAAACTGAAGGGCCTAACTTTCTAACTGCTGTGGGACTACGTCATTTACAAATGATTAAAGTCCCAATGAACTTATACAAAACGTTGAAAATAAATTTCACGGTGGACGTGCCCCCCCCCCCTGCACCAAGCCAATCAACCTCGTCCTCCTAAAAAAATTCCCCACCTCCTACCCAGACACCCACTCAACTACAAACACCGCAATCCCACAACACACTGGTGCCCCTACACTTCCACAAACCACCACCCCACCCGACAACCCATCCCCAACCCTCATGGAAATTGAGTGTCCCGCTCACCGGGACACAGAGAGGTAAGTGCTTTTTCTCCTTACCACCAACATGGCTGTGCTGAGAGTATGGTGTCTTCCCCTTCTTTTTCATATATATTTACCTAAACTGCGATTATCTGTTTCTCTCTTTCTCTCTTACTGCTCCCCCGTTCTCTCTGTTTCTCTTACCTTCTTTCACCCTCTCTGTCAGTTACACTTTTTCTCTCGACTGACCTCTTCCTCGCACTTCCACTCACTCACTCTCTGTTTCTCCCCTTCTCACTTCCTCCCGTTCGCTACTAGTGGGGTTCCTTCTTTCTCACACCGCACTCACGGCGTACGGTCTGCTTCTCTGACCGCTCATGAAATTCACCCAGATTTTGCTGATCGGATAATTACCATGTGGCTTGCTGTTTTCCAACCTTCGGTTTGCTTTTCCTTCTGTTGTTTACTTGTCTAACTCGCTTTACGCGTTTCATTTGTCCCAATAGCTTATTTTAGTTATTGCTCGCACCAACCTGAGGTATCTGATTTTTAATGCGATGAAATACCAATGATGGTTGGCAAAATCACTGATGAGGGACTAATTTTATAATATGTAATCCATTTGCAACCATGCAGTATTCTTCTTCCCCTTGTTTTTCATATATATACATATACAGGGTGCGGGCGGTATTTGAGGACAGATTTATGGTTTAAAAAAACGCTTATATAATAACAAATAAAAGACCTGTATTCTTATAAAAATAACATAAACATAAAGCTAACTTATCAATTTAATAATTTCATTCCACGCGGGGTCGAAATCGTTTACAAGCTCGGATTAAGTGATCTTTGTTCATATCGAACTTGATTCGAACTATGGCAGCTTTCAAAGAATCTTTGGTGCTATGAGGGTGTTCATTGACATTTTTCTCAACGATGCTCCATACATAGTAGTCCAGTGGATTGAGATCTGGAGAATTAGGAAGCCAAATGTTGGGGGTGATGTGATCATGCAAATTGTCGGCCACCCATTCTTGTGTCATTTGAGCCTTGTGTGATGGTACTGAATCTCGTTGAAAGAGATAAGGCCTTCCATTGCATGCACTGTTGATCCAAGGCTTAACAACTTTATCCAGAACGCAACAGCATTCACCCTAAGGCCTTGTGGAAAAAAGTGAGGAGGCATCACATGTCCTTCATTGCTAACAACACCCAAAACCATGACACTCTTGGAACCTCAGAAGAGTCTGCATATAGACACCTATCATTTCTTCTGTTAGTTTTCTGGTCCTGGTCAAAGTTTTTCTCATCTGAGAAAAACCAAAGCACACCATCTTCTGATGGATTTTTAAGTTTGTTCAAAAGTCTTTTGGATCGGAGTAAACGGTTTTCTTTCGTTATTTCTGACATGAATTAATCTCACCTCATCACGTAAGATTTGTATCTGATGTCTTCATGCAAAACATTTCTGATTGTTTTTTCTGACACACCAACATTTTTTGCAATTGACCTCATTGATTTTCCTGAATTGTCATCACTGTTTTGCTTAACTTCCTGAATAAATTCAGGTGTCCTGATAGAATCAGAGCATTTAGAATGTTTTTTACGTTTTGATACAGGTAATACGCTTCCATCTTTCTTTCTTTAACTCACATCGAAATTTGTGGACAAAAGATCTTGCAACTTTCAGAAAACGAGAAAGTTCTAAATCACCATGCTTAGCCTTCAAAGCCACAATCACAGCATGCCTTTTCATTTCATTAGTAAGCATAGTTATTTTCTGAAATAGAAGTTCAATAAAAATTAGTCAAATAAAATAATGACTAAAAATGCATGTCTCCTCAAATATCGTCCGCACTCTGTATTCATTTATGTTTTGTGATTCACCAATGGATAGAACTGGTCATTCCGTTTAGTTACTCATGATATTATAGTAGGAACATCACTCTAAGTTACACAACTCATTCATCGTGATGTTGAATCTCATGGCTGGTGCAGGAACGGAGTTAAATATCAAATCTGATTAAAATAACAGGAAGCCGGACTGGTAATATTCCTCTAGAGTATATATATATATATATATATATATATATATATATATATATATATATATATATATATATAATGTGCGTCTCTATGTATATACATATGTATGTATGTATGTTCTTCTGGTTTTATAATTTCACAAAGTTTTACCAATAGAGAGAGAGTCGGTTTCTAACATAGACACAAGACTCTCTCATTGGAATTGACACAACATCAACTAGGTAGATATGTATGTATGCATGCATGTGTAGATATGGATGTTATTGAATGTGTGGATGTGTATGTTTTGAGTTGTATGTGTGCATGTGTATATGCTTTGTATCTGTACATGTGTATGTGCAGTTATTAGATGCAACATTTTTGGAATGTTTTACATATTTTTACTGTTCCATTAATGGATTGTACTTGTAGTTTCCTAACTAGTTGTGTTCTTTCTGTTCCTGTGAAGCCTAGCTTCTCAAGATTTGTATTGAGGCAGTTACTAACATATCCCAGTGCCCCAATAATCACAGGCATAAATCTGAAGGTGGAATCAGGGTGGAGTATCTGCAGATT
>OZ024740.1:159030711-159058211 GCA_964016885.1 Eledone cirrhosa
AAATCGAAGAATTCTGATTAATGATCGGAGAAACTCTTTCCCAGAAATTTAAGACTTTCAAATTTTGGAAAAGTAACCAAAAGCGATGCTAAAATTCGAAGAATTGCTCTGTCAACACATGATAATGGCTTAACAGCATTGCTTTAGCATTGTAACGTTATTGTTGCGTGACATCATCGTTATAGTGTTATAAGGTAATAATTATTGCATAAATTAATTGTAATACTATTATTTGCCATTATTGCATAACACTCGCTTTGACATGATAACGCCATAGGTATAGAATTATAACATAATCATTATTGTATTATAACATCATTATATGTTTATGAAATTTTATCCAAAGCCCAGTGCCATATTAATCCGGAGTTTATCCAAGTTTCATTGGCATTTACAACACTCCCCCATGAACATAGCACCTGCATGTTACACAAGTTATAAAAATAATAACATAAGAATAAAACAAAACAAAGCCAGGTACTACATCTTATGACCACAATGACGAAGATTTAGTGTTAGAAAATGCTGACTGAAGAAGAGTTAACGGACCGGGAAATATTTCACAGCATCACTGATCTTATACGAGATAATATCTAAAATCGAACAAACTGCAATATTGCATCATCTGTTATCGGACTAACTTTCTTCCAAATTCGTAAGTGCCCTCTGTCTGTCTGTCTATCTTCCACCCCTCACTCTCTCTTTCTCTCTCTCTATGTGCGTGTATATATATATATATATATATATATATATATATATATATATATATATATAACAAAGGAATAGTGGTAAGCAACCAGATGGACCATAACGCACCAGAGTACTCAATACTTATGGTAGTAGAGTGGGAAATAGGAAAAAGTAAGACCCCTACGCAGAGCTCAAGCCGTTTCGACAGCTATTTCTGGACTAAACTAGAATTTTTAGCCTGGTGAATAAATAGCCGAACTTTTCAAGGGGATACTTCCTTATATGGGAAGATTGTAGTTGTCAAGAAGATTGGTTAAAATTTGTTGTAAACACAAATAAGTCTATCATGTCATTTGGTGGGAGGTGGGGGTGGCTGAACTTGCCTGTAGAATAATAGGGGAGTGAGAGGAGCGGTCAAGCGTTGAAAGTGATATGTATACAGCAGATTCTGAGGATAGAGTATGAAGTGAAGGAGGGAGGTTATAGAATAGGTAAATCGAATGAGAGTAGGAGACAATAAAAGATAATAGAAAAAAAATATATATAAAATTAGATAGTGAGAAATGAATAAAAAAAATCACAATGCTATCTTACAATTACAGGTTAATCAGCTGAGAATAGAAAAAAACTTTTAGAAATTGTGTAGTACCAGAATTGTTATTAATAAATATATATATATATATATATATATATATATATATATATATATATATATATACATATATATATATATATATATATATATATATATATATATATATATATATATATATATATATATATATATATATATATATATATACATATTCTACGTGTGACGGTATTTTAACGATAGTTATAGCTCTGATTTATTTGAATTATGGAGCCCTCTGCCGCTCACCTCGAATTTTGTCTATCGTGAACTCGTGCGCCGATTTTTCGATACTCGATTATTCTACTATATATATATATACATATATATATATATATATATATATATATATATATATATATATATATATATATACATATATATATATATATATACATATATATATATATATATATATATATATATATATATATATATATATATATATATAATATATATATACATTTTTATATAAATATATATATATATATATATATATATATATATATATGTATATATATATAGTAGAATAATCGAGTATCGAAAAATCGGCGCACGAGTTCACGATAGACAAAATTCGAGGTGAGCGGCATGTTTAATACGGGATGTTTGTTTACAAACACACCGAGCATTATAATAAATGTTCGGTGAATCCATACGTGCATATATATATGTGTGCATGTATGTATATATATACATACATACTACTGTACGTCGGTATACATATATGTATGTACGTGTACATACTTATATTTAAGTAACAGCCGTACTAAGAGTGGGAAATGAAATATCGTTTCATTTTTTCCGTTTATCGTTTTCGGTGCACCCGGCCGATTAACCCACTCGATATGCATATTGGGCTACTCAGCCGTTAATATGCATAAGGTAAGTATATACGTTCAACAATCTGGCAGGAAGGTATACGTTGCTGACGATAGCTAACAAGCTTGAAACTAGTACAGCGTTCCTTTGTCAGTGTTGAACAAACGAGCAACGATGGTTGCTAGACACTACGGCTTAATACGGGATGTTTGTTTACAAACACACCGAGCATTATAATAAATGTTCGGTGAATCCATACGTGCATATATATATGTGTGCATGTATGTATATATATATATATACATACTACTGTACGTCGGTATACATATATGTATGTACGTGTACATACTTATATTTAAGTAACAGCCGTACTAAGAGTGGGAAATGAAATATCGTTTCATTTTTTCCGTTTATATATATATATATATATATATATCGGCTTCCTTGTTTAATCATCTTACCAGAAGCCTAACATTATTTATGTAAGCGGACAGTACTTGATTTAGGAGCCGAAGAAACCCAAATGCTGGATTTTACCAACCTTGCAGGGTCCGGGTAAATTTTCAATCACATATATTTTTATTTGTTTGACCCGAATTACTTAATCGTTTTTTTTGGGGTTGTGCGGATGATTGTATAACCATCGTCTCAGTGTTTTTGGCTTTTAACGTTTGTTATAGCTCTGGTTCATGTGAATCATTGAGCACTTGCCACACATCTCGGAGGTCGTTTTTCGTTATTTCATAGGCCGAAATACGATTCTCGATAATTTATATTTGTATATATATATATATATACAAATATAATTTCACCGAGATCGTATTTCGGCGGTGGCCAAAACAAAACGAAACGCAATCTTCGAGATACGCCGGCAAGCGCTCAAAGGACTACTAGGAAGCCAGAGCAATTAACATGCGGTATAAAGGGCAGACAAAAATGAAAACAGTGGTTGTGAAGTCACAAGCCACGGCAGCCGAGAAAACGATCAAGCTAAACAGGTTAAAAAATAATATATATATATATAAAATCAAGGTCTAGCAAATAGAGAAAAAGTTTTTAAATAAAATTTAAAAAATTCGCACTACTTACTATATGTGCCTTTACCGCGGTTTCATGCTCCAGAATAAACGGAAAATCCAAGCGGTTTTCCATTGAGAAGGGAGCAATCTTTAGAAGGCTCTTCTCCCTCGGAGAATATAAAATTCCCGAGTTCAAATCACAAACTGACGCCATACAAAACCATTCCCAAATGAGAGCGAATGATGAAAGAAATAATTCTGCCTGCTGCCGTGTGCAAAGACAAAAGGCAGGGTGGACAGGTCAATGTCCTGCCACTAGAAATAGCAGCAGTCCAAACGGCCAACATTTTATCTCTACCTTAGGGGGGGATCAATAATAATAAAGTATGAATTCCTACGTGTAAAAAATACATATAGGGAAACTATATATATATATATATATATATATATATATATAGTTAAATAAAAGTCAAATGACTAAAATTTAGCTTCGTTTATTACTGCTATATATATTTCACTGACAGCCATCTTTGGCTGTGATCTCTTCAGGCAGTTTGAATTAGTATGGTATAGACATGTACATATGTTGTTGAGGTGTATAATATTGTCAATACTCTGATATGCCCAGTTCCTTGTTGGGTTGTTATTTCACTGAGGAACTGGAGTCATATGAATTCAAACAAACGAATTTCAGTGTCAAAGGTCCTCTTCTCCTCTCATTGGTCAGTTATTAGAACATTCCTCATTCTAAGTGTTGTTATTGTTGGAGTTAGCTTAAAAAATTGATAAAATGGTAGAAGGGACAAGGTGCTAAAGGAACAAAATAACAAAAAAAGTGTCAAACTTCCCATTGGTCTGTTCTGAGAGCATTCCTCAGTCAGAAGTCTATAGAATTCTTTCTGGAGTGAGGCTCCCTGTAGTGTTTTTGCTTGCTATTGTTCAGTACATTTGACCTCTACCATTATTTTGGTAGTGTTGTTGGTGTTGTGGTCAGCTTATATCTTGCTGCTGCTAACAATTTAGAAGTATCCCGTGTGTATTTTTTCTTCATCCCTCCCGCCACCATCTCTCATAGTGATGGTGGTGGTGGAGGGTTATTCCATGTATATGAAGAAATATAAGGCAATAAATGAAGAAAACAGAAAATAAATAAATAATATAATAAAATAATTAATATAATTTGTATAATTTGAAAATAAATAAATAAATAGAGAATAAAGAATAAATGAAAAATTGGTGAAAAAGTAATGAAAATGAATATGGAGCAGTGAAAAATATTGTAGGATAAAGTGTGTGTGTGCTATAACCAATCTCAAGGTCAGAAATATGTTGGATAGATTAGTATGAGGACACGATGTTAAGATAAGATAATCAAACTAAATGTGTTTGTGTTATAATCAATCTCAACTTAAAAATAAATATAAGGCGATATAGTGAAGAGGGCAGAAAACAAATAACAAATTAATAAAGAGAAATCAAGATTTAAAATTGGAACTTGAAAATCAGAAATCTAGTAAATTAAAAAGTGTTTGTGTTATATAGATGTTGGCCAAATTATAATGGCTGTGTCCGATTCTATCTCTAGGCTATCATGGTGTCTGCTCTGCCTGGGTTGTTCCCTATGGCTTGAGGGGAGTTCACAACCTAGGGTGTTGTTACTGCCCATATAGCTTGAGGGATGTCTGGCCGAGAGGTGTTTTCATGTTCTGTAGAAGTCCCTATAGCTTGAGGGGAGCTCACATCTTCTTGTTTGCTACTGTCCATATATCTTGGGAAAGGTCCCGGCTCTAAGGTGTCTGCATGTCCCGAAGAAGTCGGTTCTGAGGTTTATCAGGCCGCTTCCACCTCTTAGTATCTCGAGGGTCTCGTTCAGGCATAGTTTGCATATGCAAGATCCCCCTTTATCGGGTGGTACTTTCCTGATTATGTACCAGGCCAGAGAGTATGGGGTCCTGTCCAGCTTAAGCTTCCAGATCAGGTCGGAGAGAGCTGTGCTTTTCCTTTTGGCCTCCTTCTTGAATGAATGGCGATGGTTGTACCAGCGGTCCTTAAAGCTCGTTGATGTGGATCCTATGTAGAGGTGTTCGGAGTTGGGGGTTTTAACCCTACAACTGTACACTAGGTTCTTCTTGAGCCATTCATTACCAAGGGGGCATGATTCGGGGTTTCTGCAGTTGCAGAGGGTGGTCGGCCTCTGCGTGCCTAGATTAGGGTTCCCGTTATGTGTTACATGTTGGTCTTCCCCCAGGCTCGGTGGGGGGTCCTCGGGTCTGTTTGGGTTTCTTGGGTGGGCTCTGGACCCCTCCTTCCCTCCTTTCACATGGTTCTGCTGAGTGTTTGTATTGCCATCTTCTTGTTCTGTGTGGTTTTTAAGCCTACTTCTGTTGATGCTAGCTATGTGTTGGGCCAAATTTCTCGTGGTGGAATACGAAAGCTTCACAGTGTCTGTTGAAGATCCTGTGGTATCTGTGGTCCCTCGGGAAGCATTTGTCAAGTGGTCCAAAGAATAATCGGGCCAAGCTTTCCTTTAGGGCCGCTGAGTAGGGTGGGTTGTACCACGTGATTTGTCGGTGTCTCCTCCTATATGTGTGGGTCAGGGGCTTCGTGATTTGTTGGAGATTTGTTGGGTTGCTGGTGGTTTCCGCACTGTTGCTTCCCCTTTGGGCTCTATGCTTTTTGTTATCTTCGCGGCCCGAATTTGTGGGGTGGTCGTTGTCCGCCTCGGGAGATCCATCGTGAGGTGGTCGCCCGTTCCCCCCTACGTGTCCTGAGAGATGGTGGCGGGAGGGATGAAGAAAAAACACACACTGGATACTTCTAAATTGTTAGCAGCAGCAAGATATAAACTGATCACAACACCAACAACACTACCAAAATAATGGTAGAGGTCAAATGTACTGAACAATAGCAAGCAAAAACACTACAGGGAGCCTCACTCCAGAAAGAATTCTATAGACTTCTGACTGAGGAATGCTCTCAGAACTGACCAATGGGAAGTTTGACACTTTTTTTTGTTATTTTGTTCCTTTAACACCTTGTCCCTTCTACCATTTTATCAATTTTTTAAGCTAACTCCAACAATAACAACACTTAGAATGAGGAATGTTCTAATAACTGACCAATGAGAGGAGAAGAGGACCTTTGACACTGAAATTCGTTTGTTTGAATTCATATGACTCCAGTTCCTCAGTGAAATAACAACCCAACAAGGAACTGGGCATATCAGAGTATTGACAATATTATACACCTCAACAACATATGTACTTGTCTATACCATACTAATTCAAACTGCCTGAAGAGGTCACAGCCAAAGATGGCTGTCACTGAAATATATATAGCAGTAATAAACGAAGGTAAATTTTAATCATTTGACTTATTTTACACTACTTTATTTTACACTATTTTACACTACTCCGGAGTAACCAAACCAACCTGCGCACTTCGTCGAGTGCTCCAGGCTGCATACTGTGGTGTTGGTATACAACCAACATAAACTCAAAATCTCTCTCTCTCTCTCTCTCTCTCTCTCTCTCTCTCTCTCTCTCTCTCTCTCTCTCTTTCTCTCTCTCTCTCTCTCTCTCTCTCTCTCTCTCTCTCTCTCTCTATATATATATATATATATATATATATATATATATATATATTTATATATATATATACACGTACACATCTACTTATCTATCATTCTCTTCCCTCTGATCTAGATTAGTATTCGTAAAAGATTGTTGTTGTTATCTTCCCTCGGGTCAATACAGATCAAGTGACCAAACAGAGGCTACCTCGTTGTTGTTGTTGATAGTGTTGTCATCCGTATTACTGTTGTGTTTAGATTGAAATTCATACATATCATGTGACCAGCTAGCTTCATTGTCATTGATGATGTTGTTATCATTATCGTGGTTCCTTATTGTTTAGCCCTAGGTCGATTCAGATGAAGAGGAGTTACAATAAAAAGTGATTTATTTGAAACCACCTCGTTTCTCTCCACCTTAGATATTGACTTCATACGCAAATGTGCCCTTCCTTTACCTAAGATGGTAGGTATGATTTCAGCAAGATGTGGTTGGTATTTCCAGCGGATTGAACGAACATTTCAGAGGATTCCTCATTGTCGATGCTGCTGTTGCTGTTACTGTTGTTGTTGTTGCCGTCGTCGCTGTTGTTGTTGTTGTTGTCTATCCCCAGGCCAATTCTAATGAAGCAGATCAATGACAAAAGATAAACTAACCGTGACCATTCCGACTTATTTTGCTTTTCTTTTTTTTAGACATAGTGTATCCAGGACAACATTATCCAATATGTAGATATTTTTTTAAAAAAGACAACAGGGTGATAGATTGTGAGTCACACAGTGATACACACGTATACAAATACAAACACATACATTCAGACGTACATACAAACAGCCAGCCAGATAGATATCTTTCTTTATTTGCCACAGGGGCGTACACAAATGGGACATTACAAGACGTGACGGCGGGGGTTTTACATAAAAATAACTTTAACATTAATAAATAACAATAAACTATATATAATAAAATAACAATTGAAATACCCAATAGGGGGGAACGTTACTGCAGGGTTGTTTTACACCCCGTGGATAGGACAACCCTCAACACCAGGAACACGTTTTGTAGGTGTTCCTGTCTTCCCACTGTTTATCTTCCTCAACCTACATGTTTATATACAGAGAAGGCCCATTCACTCGGGCCATTTTTGCCGCATTCACCCACCTTTCAGCGAATTTACTGGGGTGTAGCACCTCTCTCTCCACTCTCACCTTCCTTCTGAAGTGATACTTAAAGAAGAGGATAAGGTGTTGTCCGGAGAGAAAGGTGTTTGCCCTCAGTCCTTTTAATCTCGTCCACCATATTACCTCTTTCGCCATAGCCAACAGACAGAGGAAAACCGCGTCTCCTTCGTTCTTAAATGAAGGCGGCCGGGTGATCCTCACGATGGACTCGGCTGACAACTGGATGCGTCCCACACGTGACAGCAGCTGTTCGACATAATTCCACAGGTCAGTCACCCCTGGGCACTGAACAATTGCATGCAGAACGGTTTCGATGTCCTGCTCGCATCTTGGACTGATCCTTTTGGCAGGATCTCAGCCAAGGCGTCGTGCCTGTAGATTTTGTCTCGAACTGGTAGAGCTCCTCGGTAGCACTCCCAGGCCAGAGACCTCTGGAAGTTATCCATAGGCCCTGGACGGAAAGTCCTCCCGAACAGACTGGTCAGTTCGTCCTCCTCGATGCCTAGAGTTTCCCCGAGAACGTCATCGCACTTATCCTCCACTAATCCCCTATAGAATGTCGAAGTAGAGTCTCCGCTGATTGCCGTTTCCGCTTGGTAGAGGGCTGTGAGCGCCTGTAGGCACTCGAGGTGCCAGGCACCCATTTTTCGGTCTTCGCTTGACCCAGGACTGCAGCTCTGTTAGTGAGACGAGTTGTCGAAGAGCTTGTCTTACAAACGACAGCCATACCGGTTCACCGGTCAGGAATACCTGGAGATGGCGTAGCCTCAGCGCATTTTTGCGCATCATCAGCCACGGCATGCCCAGCCCTCCGTTATAAGGGTGTTGACAGCAGATGGATCTCCTCACCAATGGAGCCTGTTTCTTCCAGAGGAACTTGAAGAGTAGGCGTTCCATTTTGGTAAGGTATTCGCGCGGGCAAGGCACGACTGTCAAGCGGTAGTAGATGACGGACGCTATGTAAGTGTTCGCCACCTCCGCTCGACCTTTCAAGGAGAGTTTGCACTCAGCCCACTTCTAGGGGAGTGCAAACACCTTCGCCGTGACCTCGTTCCAGTTATTGTCCACCTGCAGGTCTGGACCGAACCAGACCCCGAGCAATTTCACTGGTCCTTCCGTCCAGCGTCAAACGGCACTGTCGGAAGGCATGGTTTGCATCTCCATGTGCCGAGTTGCAGACCGTCAGACTTGTTTGGGTTTAGTCTTGCTCCTGTCAACGTTTCGTATTCCTGTAATAGGTTGCCGATTACCCTGATTTCCGAGGTTTTAGACACCATTACGGTTATGTCGTCGGCATAGGCTGATGCTGCTTTCCGCACTCCTGGTTCGATCGGGATGCCCTGCAACAGCTCCAATTTCCGCAGTAACGGCTCGAGAGTCAGTACATACAGAATGGAGGAGAGAGGGCATCCCTGACGGATGGCACGCATGATTTGGAATGGCTCTGATAGGTAGCCATTCACCTTGACTGCCGAGCAGATGCTGGTGTGCATGGCAGCGATCCAGCCTCTGAAGACAGGACCGAAGGACTGCTTCCAAGTATTGATGGTCGACCCTATCAAATGCCTTAGACTGATCTAAATTGATCAGAGCCCCACCAAAGCCAGGTTTACACTCTATGATGTATCGCATGAGGTGGAGGTTGTCGTGTATGGACCTGGTCGGGATTGCACACTTTTGGGCTTCCCCTACCAGGTTCTCGACGACAAGCGCCAGCCTTGCTGCTAACACCTTGGCCAAAATCTTTAACTCTGTGTTGAGCAGAGTTATGGGCCTGAAATTGCTTATCCCATCCCCCTTGTTCTCATCTTTCCTGATCAGCGTTACTACGCCTCTGCCTAGAGAACTGGGAATCCTCCCGTTCTGTTGCCAGTTGCAGTAGACCGCTTCAAGGACGCCGGAGAACAAGTCTGGCATGTCTATGTAAAACTCATAGGGTAGACCATCTAGACCGGGTGATTTGCATTTCCCGCAGCGGCCTAGGGCATCTTCTATTTCGCCCGATGTGATCGGCCTTTTGCAGCTCTCCGCATCCGTGCTCGAGAGTCGTGGTACGCCGTCGAGGTAGGAGCTGAAGTCCATCACCTCGCTCGATGTACCGCTTTGCCAGAATAGTTGTGCAAAATGCTGCTGGAAGGGCGCGCACATCTGTTTGGATTCAAGAATAATGCGTCCATCTTTGTCTTGCAAAGACCCAATTGTTGATTTGTTGTCACTTTACGCCGCTGCCACTCGGGCCCAGCTAACAGCTTTGGCTCCATCATTTCTTAGAGCACGTGTTCTACTTCTGACAATACAACCTTCGTGTTTCACGTTGAAGAACTGGTCTAGTGCCGTTCTCGCCGCTAGCACGTCAGCTGTACTGCCATTCCTAAGTGCTTCTTCTATTTTAGCCAGCCAGATAGATAGCTAGATAACTAGATAGATTGACAGAAATATATATTTATATATATATTTATGTATGTACATATGTATGTATGTATGTATGTATGTATGTATGTATGTATGTATGTATGTATGTATGTATGTATGTATATATATATGTTTGTGTGTGTGTATGTACATATGTATGTATATATGTATATATGTATATATATATATATATATATATATATATATATATATATGTGTGTGTGTGTGTATATATCTATACACACACACACACACACACACACACACACACACACACACACACACATATATATATATATATATATATATATATATATATGTGTGTGTGTGTGTATATATCTATACACACACACACACACACACACACACACACACACACACACACATATATATATATATATATATATATATATATATATATATATATATATATATATATATATATATATATATATACATATATGTATATATATATATATATATATATATATATATATATACATATATGTATATATATATATACATACATATGTATATGTACATGTATCTATATATATATATATATATATATATATACATACATACATATATACAAATACACACACACACACATATGTAAATATATATATATATATGTATATATGCACATATATTTGACAGATAATAAATGGAAAAACCAAAAAGTACATGGAAACAGACAAACACGATTGAAAAAAAGAACAGCTCTGTAATTATTTTGCCGAGCAGCCTAAGATTCTGACAGTTAAATATAAGTATTACTGGAATAATATGGAGGTAATATTATGTTTTATCACATCAGAGGCATAGAAATAATGAAGTTGCTACAGATTAACTCACACTGACAGACTTCGGAATATTATTCTATCGTAAAATAACAATTTCCAAGTGTTCTTCACAAACTCTATATATTATGATGACAGTCCACCATGATTGGTTGTCTCACAGCTCGTATATAAGAAAATTACATAAGGTGTATATATATATATATATATATATATATATATATATATATATATATATATATATATATACGTATATGTATATGGATATATATACATATATATAAACTGAGGTGTGATTTTTCTTTTTGTCACATTTATAGGCTTCTGTATTTTATGTGGGGCGTTTGTGTGTGGGTGTAGGTATACATACACACACGCACGATCACACACACGCACACACTCTCAGACTCAGAAGCTCCCGCGTCTTGGACGCATGAGGCAATCATAGTGTTCCATCGCGTTCGGTCAGCAGCCAGTTGCACAGCGTCCCTCCATTGTCTGTTTGTCGCTCGCAGGTCCCTCTCAACTGTCTGGCGCCAGTTCATATTGGGTCGCCCTCTCCGTCTGCTTCCCTGCGGGCTCCATTTAAGTACTTGGTTCGCCAGTCTCTCCGGAGGAAGTCTCAAAGCGTGTCCAAACCAGCCCAGGCGTCGCTTGCAGATGGTGGAAGAGACTAGCTGCTGGTTGGTGCGGTTCCTTGACTTCCTCGTTTGTTACATGGTCACTCCATTTAATCCCCAGGATCTTTCGCAGACACCTGGAATCGAATGCGTCCAACTTTTTCTCTTGGCTGGTCTTAAGGTGCCATGTTTCACTTCTGTACAAAAGTGTGGACAGCACGTTGCTGTTGTAGAATCTCATCTTTGTTTTGAGGGTGAATTTCCTGCTCTTCCAGATCTTGACAAGCTGGTTAAATGCTGCTGAAGCCTTTCCCATTCTACATTGCAATTCACTGTCCATGGTGCCCCCATTGTTAATGGAGCTTCCTAGGTAGGTGAAGTTGTCCACTATTCCCCCCCCCCCCCTGTTCAATGAAGACACTAGTTGGTGATGGGTGTATATACATATTTATATATATTTGTGTGTATATGTGTGAGTGTAACTTTAAATATATCAACTCAGATGCAATTTTTCTTTTGGTGTACAATTGTAGAGTTCTGTGCTTTATGTCTAGGCGTTTGTGCATGTGGGTGTATCTATATAGATACAGAGTGTATACTTGATCCAGAGATGGCTTATGAAATACGGTGTTATTGTTTGGGCGAATCATCTCTGAATAACACACTCGTCAATGCTCAGTAATGTGGGTTTGTTAGGCGCGACCAAGTGGTGGGGTTAATTGGTTCTGACAGAAATTCTGTTGTAGATAGATAATACCACGCGGTTAATACAAAGTCAAACAGTCTACTGCTACAAAGGTTAGGGGTATTAAACTGTGTATCATTAGATCCTGACCGAAAACAAGCGTAGCATGACGGTGGCGAAAATTAAAAGAGATAATTGCTATAAAAGTATAAACATTATAAAATGTAGGGTTGAATGTCACATTGAATAAATTAAGAAAAATGAATTACGAAATATATATATGAAGAAATAAATTAAGAGGAAAAATAAATATAAAGATAAAGTAATTATAATGTTAATGTAAGTAATTCGTTAACGATAATTAAGTGATCTCGTTCCCGTTTATATGTGAGTGTTTGATTGTGGAAGAAAAAATAAATAAGTGGCATAGCGCTCCAGTGAGACTAGCGTAATAAGCTTCGTCACTGCAAGGTTTAAAAATGGTATAGTAGTATAGTTGAAGGTAAAATTGAAGATAAAGGATTAAATTAAATCAGTAGCTAGTATTGAGTCGAATGTGTCACTTAATATCAGATTACATATGAAATATCATATAATTATAAAATTATATACAGCATGGCCTCAGCCGGGTGGCTGGACAGGTAAAAGAGTAAAAGAGTAAGATAAAATATGAAAATACGCAAGATATAAGAATATAGAAAAAGTAAGGCGTAGATTAAAGGCAAATTTTACAATAGGTATATATATGTCCTCAGTGTAGTTATTATAGTAACACAAAAGGGCGGTGGATTGGTAGTATCGGTAGAGGGTCGGACACCAGGCTTTGCAGCATAGAGCTACGGCCCTTTATGATATGAGTTCAAATCCCGCCGAGGTTAACTTTGCCTTTCATCCTTACGGGGTCGATAAAATAAAGTACCAGTCATACACTGGGGTCGATTTAATCGACTTTCCCCTCCCCCCAAAAATTGCTGGCCTTGTGCCTATATAAGAAACCATTATAGTAACACAAAAGAACTATATCGCATGTTAAGAGGTAAGTAAATTGCGGGTGAGGATGAATAAATATTTAATTAATGGATAGTAAAGAAGTAAAAGGGGTAGTGAAAACCAATTAATGATTGATAATAATTAACAACTAGTTGAAGCTGTTGGTTTGGGTACCCTACAGCGACAAGTGGTATTAGACATTTATATCACAGTCAAAGTATAAGAGAACCGGTTAGTTATAGGGTAACGTGTACACAAATTATATTTAAAATATAAAATACAATATTAAAAAAATCAAAATAAAATGCAATAGAATAAAATAAAATAAGATGTAATGTAGGTTATAAAAATGTAATATTCAATATGGATGGATGGTCCGGTAACTCCTGATAGAGTCGTAGGGTGCCCTATTGACATAGGCCGTTTCTTGGGAATTTTAAGCCTGGGGAAACCATCCCTCTCTAGGCCTGAGTACAGCAGATTTCTTCAAGAGAAAGATACAAAATAAGAGAGAGGAAATGGGAAAGAGATATAAAGGAAGAATCGACCTCAGTACTAGACTGGTACTTTTTTTATAGACCTCGAATGGATGAAAGGCAAAATTCACCTCGGCGGGATTTGAACTAAGAGGCAGAGAGCCGGAACGAATACCATAAAGTATTTTATCCGACATTTTAATGGCTCTACCAATTCGCCGCCTTCAACACTTAATATAGATACCTGATAAACAGTAAACTATAAAGGTAAAAACTCAGTATAAGATAAAATCAGAGAGAAACATGAGGGTGCATCAAACTATTTAGAGAGTCCGTAAAATATCTTGTAGGTCCATATGGATATATTTATTTAGAACAACAGAAGGCTGGACTAGAAATTTCCCTTTAAAGTTTTAATGAAGCAAGAAACACTATGCATATTTACATGGCCAAGTTACATCATCGGATCATGATCATGAAAATAAAAACTGCCACCAAATTAAAACACAACCAGCCTGATATTGTTGTTTGGGACCACACACTGAAAACGTACTCTGTTGTAGAGATCAGCTGCCCACTTGATGTCAAAGTTGTAAGAAAAATACAAGAGGAGGACATTTACGGACCATTGATGAGGAGTTTGCAGATCCAGTATCCAAGATACATCTTCAGCTTCTTACCCATTATTATTAGAGATACAGGTTATATACCAACACGCTTGGACCAAAGTATAACTGAAGTTGTGGATAAAGAACGCAGCTCCCTAATTCTTAGACTACAAATGGCTGCGATAGCTGGCACCTTCAAAATTTGCCAAACATTCTGGCGATTCAAGGAATGACAATTTCTTTTCTTTTACAACCTTGCCACCAGGAAGGTGGCCAGTCATAAATGTACTCTAAATTAAGAGAAAGAGAAACATACATACATACATACATACATACATACATACATACATACATACATACATACATACATACATACATATATACATACATACATAATGGTTGCATCTCGGTTTCGAGAATTGTCATCCCTTGTCCTTTTTCTCATACATGGGTGGCACGAACATGACTTTTTATCCTTTCTACATATACTGCAGCGAAAGAAAAAAAAGAAAGACCATGCTCACGCAACCCATGTGAAAGTCGTTAAGATTAAGGGATGCCTGTGTTTGAAGCTTTTTTAAATGGAGAAAGGACTTGGACTGGACTAATCTCATTGTTGGAATAGCCGTGACAGTTATCCAAAAACAAAACAGATCAACATCATTGACTGCTATCGAGCCGTAGGTTTTTGTTCTAGAACGATGTCCTAACAAGAATTAGGGGTCTCTCACACCCGGTGGACTAACCGCGCGCTCGAGTAACAAACCAAGTAAATCCATGTCCCAGCGCTTGCACGTATACACACATACATGCATACATGCATACATACATAGACATACATACATACATACATACATACATACATACATACATACATACATACATACATACATACATACATACATAGACAGTCAACGCGATCAGTCGCATATCTTAGCGTGGGAGACTATTTATTAAATTTAAGATGAATACTATCTCCGACAGTAATGCCACAACTAGAGTCAGGTTGAATAACTGGTTATTCTTCTAACTATATCTTCTGAAGACACCTTTTATTCGAATTCGTAGAGATATCCATAAATACATAATTAATTTTACAAGGATTTGCTACAAACAGCATGGCTGAACACAACATCAACAAAAAAATTAAGGAAGTAGCGAAGACAAATAACAAGGAAGGTAATCAAACTTTATTCAGTTGTAGCTACAGAAAAAACCGAAATTATAAATCGCATTTCTCTTGGAGTTGCGAACTTAATAATGATTTATTTAATTGTTATAAAATGGCAAAAAACAATCCCTCCATTGGCTATATGAATAGAATGAAGCTACACTGGGACGAAATGCACCCAGAGCTAAATTATTTCACAGCGAAACAATTACGCCAACAAGCGACATTTGTTGAACGTAAAAATAAGATAAATATTATTAATTGTAAGTCCCCCACAACAAACATGTTATCAACAACACCTGCTACAGGTCGCCATGCTACTAGACTTCCTAGCAACCAGGTCGAACACTGCCTTGAAACAACTATGCCTGTAAGAAACTTGACACTACCTTTACCATCTAAGTTACCTCGAATGCTGGGGAAAACACTATCGATAATAATAATAATCGAAGAGATAATAATAATAATCGAAGAAATTTGACACCACGTGTACCACCCGAATCTACCTCGACTGTTGTGGAAAATACTATCGTTAATGATTATAAACAAAAGTATAAACAATTGAAAATTTCCTTCAACGAAATCTTCCAGAGAGAAATTAATTCATGTATAAATATCTCTCTTGCTGAACGTGTTAAAACGACAATGTTTAAAAAAAAACAAATAATGAAATATTACGTGTTATTGACGAAATAGGGGATGAATATTTACGACGGATAAAAACCCCAACATTTTGGCAAATCAACGCCTGTTTATATGCCCTAGCAATGGCAGTGAAGCATTATCTTGGTGATAGCAGATATATTAACAAGAACAGAACACCACCAAAAATACCATCATATATAACTAAAATAGAAAAAGATTCCTGACCTACAAAAAACATAGGACATGTGATAATGATCCTTACATGCAAACAAACACAAAAAAACCTCACTCCTCACCAACAAAGAGTTAAAAATGAAATAGAGACGATGTTTGGTAACAGTAGAACCAGAACTCTCCAATATAAGCTGATCACCCTCAAACAAGAATTGAGAGCTGTTAGCGAAAAACGCCGATACCTGAAGAAGGTAGATGAGAGAAAAGTGCTTAAGAAAAGATTCAGACGAAACCAAACATCAGTCTATAGAGATATGAAGAGCAAAATAATAAGTGTCACTGAGGCCCCATCCCAGAAAGAGATAGATTCCTTTTGGAGAAAAAAATGGGGTGAAAAGAAGAATTTCAACCAAGATGTAAGTGTGGGTACCCTTGAGACTGTGATAGGAAAACTCCAAGATAAGAAAACACCAGGAAGAGACATCATTGTCGGCTACTGGTACAAAAACTGATATTCTATCGGAGGTATCTTACGGATCTCTACCAACAAGTTCTTAGGGGAGATACACTTATACCAGAATGGTTGACACAAACATTACTGGTCCCCAAGAACAAAGACACCCACTTGGCAGAAAAACCCCGACCATTTGCATGCCAGAACCTGATGTATAAGATGTATACAGCCTGCCTGAATCTATTCCTCCAAGATCACTGTGAAAATAATAACATCATCGCAGATGAACAAGCAGCTGGAAAGAAAGGAGTTTGGGGATGTGCTGAACAACCCTAATCACCAAAACTGAAATGTCGGAGGTGCGACAACTTAGGAGGAACATGACTACAGTCTGGCTGGACTACAGGAAAGCTTTCGATTCTGTTCCCCACTCTTGGATGATAGAGGCCCTCCAACTTGCTAAAGTCCTAGACATTATTGTCAGACCCATAGAGAGGCTGTCTTCTTCTTGGGCTACTATCCTAAGATTAAAGATAGAGAGGGAGGACTCTATTTTCACTGATAAAATAAAATATTGCAGGGGTATATTTCAAGGGGACAGTCTCTCTGTGATATTATTCATCTTGTCATTAAACCCCTTGTCCTTTCTGCTCAAGAAATGTGAGGGAATACATCATTGGCTCACAAGAGGAAAGACATACGCAGCTAACCCATAATTTCTTTGTGGACGATCTGAAACACTATGCCAAAGACATGTACGGGATGAAGAAAAATCTTGACCTGGTTACAACGTTCTCAAAGGATATAGGAATGGAGTTTGGACAAGATAAATGCTCATACATGACTGTAAAGCGGGGAAAAACAACAACCCAATCTAGCAACATTGTCATCAATGGCTTAACTGTTTCACCGATATCTGATAAGGACTGCTACAGATACCTGGGGATAGATGAGAACATATCATATAATAGTATCTGTAATAAAGAACGCGTAACCAGGGAATACTACACCCTATTAAGAAAGATCTGGTCATCGGAACTCTCTGCGCAAAACAAAACAGTGGCTCACAATATGTTTGCCGTGCCTGTCCTAACACCAACGTTTGGAATACTCAATTGGACGATAGACGAAATCCGAGCAGTTGATGCTGGAACTCGAAAAATACTGAACAACGCCGGAAACTTCCACATCAACAGTGACATAGACCGCCTTTACTTGAAACGTAAGCAGGGAGGCAGAGTCCTAACATCAGTCCAGACAACATTTGAATGTCGCATCATATCTCTCCGACCACATTTACGAACCTCGAAGCGTTTCTTGAGCAAGTCTATCTGCATGAAACAGATAAGATCATGAGAGTTGGGAAGGAACTCCTCGAGAAATATTCCGTGTGATAATCAAAAACTCACTCCCAGGGATGTCGCTCAGCAGTATCGCAGTGAATCCATGGATGAAAAACTGCATGTTTATCAGCAAAAAATCATGCATGGATATGTTGCCTGGAAGCTCCAGAGTGAGAGTAATATAGATAAGGAAAGTAGTCTATCTTGGACCAACAACCGCTATATTGGCTCCCACTTTGAAGGATATGCTTTTGCAATCCAGGAACAGGAGATTAGCATGAAATACCTGATTCACAAAAGAGATAGGGAGGCAAGCAAAACACCTAGATGTGATAACAAGTGCAGATTCTGCAGAACTAACATCGAGGATATCACCCATGTCATCAGCAGCTGTCCAAAGATGTCATCGCGCTACTATCTACCTATGGGGTATGATGGAGTCGGCAAAACACTGTACAATGCAGTTCGTAAAAAAGATAGCCCCGATAATAAACACTTTAAAAGCTACAACATTGTGGAAGACATACATATACATAATATGAAAGAGTACTGGTGGAATGTTCCAGTAAAAACCCCAATAAAATGCAGGCATAACAGACCAGATATTATGATATGGGACAGGAAGAAGAAAACATGCACAGTAGTGGAAATTAGCTGCCCAGCAGATGCCAATATAATATCAAAGATTAGTGAAAAGAAGAATATTTATGCAGAACTGATGAGAAATCTGCAGATACTCCACCCTGATTGCACCTTCAGATTTATGCCTGTGATTATTGGGGCACTGGGGTATGTTAGTAACTGCCTCAATACAAATCTTGAGAAGCTAGGCTTCACAGGAACAGAACGAACACAACTAGTTAGGAAATTACAAGTACAATCCATTAATGGAACAGTAAAAATATGTAAAACATTCCAACAATTTCGCATCTAATAACTGCATATAGACATGTACAGATGAAAAGCATACACACATGCACACATACAACTCAAAATATCCACATCCACACATACAATAACATCCATATCTACACATGCATGCATACATACATATCTACCTAGTTGATGTTGTGTCAATTCCAATGAGAGAGTCTTGTGTCTATGTTAGAAACCGACTCTCTCTCTATTGGTAAAACTTTGTGAAATTATAAAACCAGAAGAACATACATACATACATACATACATACATACATACATACATACACAGACACGCATAGATACATACATGCATACATGCATATGTGTGTTCCTACGCTTGTGTTTAGTCCTGTCCAAAAATGTTTTTATTTATATTGCGTATAGAAACGCGATTTATGTTCTGTTACTTAGCGGTAAATTAAATAGCAGACTGAAATAAATACCGGGGAAGAGGTGGGAATAGATCTACTGAATCCTTGAAGGAAGTATCCCAGCATGGCCGTAGTCCAATGATTGAAACCAATAGAAGTGCAAACGAGTAGTACTTTCGTAATTGCTAGTTCTATTTTAATATTAAATTGGAAAGTATTTCCCTAATTACTTCAAGATCATTTAAGAAGTGATATTTGTAAAGTTTCATGATTCATTAAGCTCTAACTACATTTATCATCATTAGATGATAATTTAGATATAATCTTCAGTGTATTATTAATCAAATAATAACACATTTTACACATATTATCTCCACATATTTCATCCATCCATTCAGTCATTCTTTCAATCGTTTCTTAATCAATGTTTACTACAATTTTCTTCCTGAGTACAGTCACAATCAATTAAGCTAGTTTAGTTAGTATTAAATGATACGAACTAGAAATCTTCAAATCTGACTTGGTCGGGTGTTGTCCGATCTGGTCAGGTCCGGTCTGGTGTTTTTTGGTGAAGTCTGGTCTATTCCAGTCAGGTTTGGTCCGGTCAAATCCAGTCTGGCATGGTCTGGCCTGCTGTGCTCCGGTCGATCTGGAATATTTAAATTTTAGTGGGACCTTATTATTGGTTAAGTTAACCTTCTGTTCCTTGACATTCGGCATCCAGTGTCATGTATGTTGTTCAAGTATAGTAATTATGTGAGTACCAATACGATAAGGTGGGAAATTTTTCAGGTAAATGCCGGGTAAAATGCCATGTCATATTTGTTCCGGCTCTTTGAACTCTGAGTTCAAATCATGCCTGGGTAAACTTTGCCTTTCATTCTTTCAGGATCGATAAATAAAGTAAGACTGAAATATTCCGTTCAATTATTTCTCTCTCTCTCTCTCTCTCTCTCTCTCTCTCTCTCTCTCTCACACACACACACATACATATACTTTCATAACTGGCTATAGGTGTCAAGACGGCGTTTTGTAAAATATAAACGAGCGAAGGTTATAAGATGGTGTTTTGTAAAAAATACACAAGAATCAGACAAAACGGTGCCTTGTATAAATGAAATACACAAAGTTGACAAGAACATAGAGGAAACCGCATTTTGTTCTACCATAAAATGTCATAACCAAAATGTGTTTGTGAAAGAAGTTACTAGGTGGGGTTCGGGGACCTGATGGCGTAAGGAGGAAAGGACCAACGTGGTGTGCGTTATGCGATGTATAAATAGAGAGACGTTTATGTGAATTGAGTTTTACTTTGGTTGAAGATTGAATCTGCTTATCGGGAAGTGTCGTTCGTCTGGAATTCTGGAATGAAAGCTTGAAGCAGAGTGGATCCCCCTAAAGTTCCCAAAGATCAGTTGGTGGTATTAAAACGAGTTACGGATTAAGATCTACAACTCAAGTACACCATTGTGAAATTTGATCTCAGAACACGAACAGCCAGAACAAATACCAGTAGGCATTTCCTCCTACACTCTAACAGTTGCATCAATCATCCGCGCTGAGGAGATGAAGGACAATTTCGATCTCGGCGGAATTTGATCTCAGAAGGAAAGGAATTGAGACAAAAGAGCAAAGAATCTCGTCCATCCGAAATGATGAGAAGCGGAGTTGACCTCGATGGGATTTGAACTGAGTACGCATAAAACCAGACAAATAATGCAAGACATCTGGTTCGATGCTCAAACAATTCTGTCACAAGGAACTGGTATTTTATTTTATTGACCTCAAATGTATGTAAGCTAAAAGCTTTACCAAGATGAATGCCCAAAGGTTAAAATGATCAGCACAGGATTAACGCGAAATTGTATTTTCGTATGCGTTGATATTTTATTTGAAATTCAGATTTTTATAGTTCCCTTTGTCTGGCTTTCTTTATTCTACCTTCTTCTGACTTGAATTTCATAGGAAAAGACCCATTACTAGATACAATGGTGCTTATATAATTATAGTTCTTTGTGGCTTCAATCATTCCTTCTTCTGTGTTGCAATCAAGGATATTGTTATTCGGGAATTGCATTAGCATTGCTTTACGTTTATTAATTCACAATGCAGCTTTTTTTTAACCACTTCAATAACTAAGTAGTTTATGTCATAGGCATAATCCAAATCGCATAATTTCTCCCTTTAAACATGCCTATCCCATAATTTACTATCTCATGTTCATCACAAAATCAATAACTAATAGAGAGAACAGATGATAATATACTACATTGGAGTACACCAGAAATCATCTGGAGAGGTTTTAAAATACTAAGTCGATTTATACATCGTATACACACCACACACGTGTGTGTGTGTGTGTGTGTATAAATCGACTTGTGTTGCCTTCATGCGGGATGCAACATGGATAGATTACATATACATCGACGTTGTGCTATATATATGTCTAGTGCCTTCGGTTGATTTTCTTGGTGTCACACTTTATAACTGTTGTGTTTACTCTGGACCTAATGTTTTTAACTTTCGCCCCATTGAGTGCTTTGGGATCGCCTCAAACAAATCGAATAGTACTTGCTGTGCAACAGTTAAAACTTCGATTTATACCTTATATATATATATATATATATATATATATATATATATATATATATATATATATATATATATATATATTAAAATAACAGATTAAAGTTTAAGCAAAGAATCGCTACTTTAACCCTTAACGGGATCTTCTGATATATATTATCCTTATCGAGCCCTCTTCGAATTTTAGTCTTCACATTTATTATTATTACTATATATATATATGTAAATGTGTGTGTGTTTTGGGGGTGTGTGTGTATGAACAGCGTGTGTGCTTGTTAAATTGCGCTAAGCACCCGAAAAATACAATGAATTTATATCTATATATACAGAGTATACAGGAACTGAGACTGCGTGGATATATATATATATATATATATATTTACATATTGAGAATATAGACATGCAAACATGCCAAATTCACTTATTTGCCTGTACATTGAAAACATAAAATGATTAATATCTTGAACCAATTTTAGAACAGCTTGGAGTTCACATGTTTAAAAAGCCCCATAAGAATCCACGTAAATGAGAGGCTCATATACTCTATCACAGTAGTATTACTAAAATGAACGCATTAATTTGCATATTAATAGCCTCATATAGGTAGTTAATTTTGATATATATTAAATGTTTCCGCCAGCAACAGCCCTTTACACGAATAGCTCATGGTTCCAAGAAAGACTGAGGCGTAAAGCATGATTTGAAAGACTTCGCCAGAAGGTAGTGTTAAGCTAAACCTGGCGTTGGCTAATACTGGCAGAAACCTATCCAAGTTTTCAGAGTTATATTTATGTATGTATTTAAACATACATCGGATAATGTTTCGGACGCTAATGCTTTATCTAAAAGTAAACACCGTGAGATGGACTGACAACAACAAAAAGGTAAAGGAAAAAAGGAAGGAATGTGTGGTCAAATGGCAGTCATGGTAGAAAAGGATGTGAAAAGGAGAGGCCGAAATGATTCTAATCTAAGAGGTCACTTTAATAATTTTGATAGGTTCCGGCCAGTTTTGGCCCATATTAAAATTACTAGCACCACGGTAAACTGTAAGGGACGTTAAAATATTTCAGTGAGTATGCACGCGTCGGTGTGTGTGTATGTATAAGTGCTGGTCAGTTGCATGGGTTTATTTAGTGAACGTTTAAGGTAGACATATTTTATGGAAAAGTTTGAATGTATGTGTGCTCGTATATGCATACACCACATGCATGTACACTCATAAGAAACAAATACACACACATAAACATATAAGTACATATCTGTGTGTATTAAAGTCAGCTTGAAAATAGATTAATTTTGCAGAATGGTTTTTCGTTATTTTCGTATTATGGAGCAAAGAACAACTTAAAATATTTGCTTACTTAGATATATACAGTGAGATAAAAAAGTAAAAGGCCCTTAACTTTTGATGTAGTTTTTGGGGCTCCGTCTTATATTTACGGCACGTTTAGGGCATTTATATCTGCCGAAGCCCAACACACTCCAGGTTGGAATGCACTCAGTTATTTTTAGAAAACTAGAGAGAGATTACAGTGAAAGAGATGTGAGAAAACATATAGACACTGGTACTAGGCTAGAACTTTATTTATCGACCTGTCAGAGAGAAGGTTGAAAATGATTTTGGTCGGAGAGAGGCTAGAAAGTGGAGATAATCCGGATATAAATGTAAGGGTGTAAAAGAGCGTCAAAATGCATGCACGCATCTATGCCATGTGTTGCTTCAAGTTGTTTAGTGAAAGGTTAGGTAAGGCTTTTTGTGGACGGGTACTTCGGCGGGATTTAACATCAAAAACGCAGTGAGCTGTAAAAAATACGGATAGATTTTTAATCCAACGTTTTAAGGACTGCCAATTCACCACTTCACAATGTCATGAATACACATGGACAATTTTAAATGACATTGCCGTTTGCATTGTTTCTTCATACCAATAGTTGCTTCATATCAATGCTATATGTATTTAAATTGCATGTGTGATCGAGGACACTTTGGCAATATATTAAAACATTGGTTTTATCTAATCAAATATATTATTAAGGGTGAATTGGCAGTATCGTACAGGGTTGTACGCCATGCTTTCTAGCATAGTTACGTCCCTTTACAGTCTGAGTTCAAATCCCGCCGAGGTTAACTTTGCCTTTCATCCTTACGGGGTCGATAAAGTACTAGTAGCAGTAATGTACTGGGTAATTGCTGGCCTTGTGCCTAAAGTAGAAACAATTATTAAGAAAACATACACAGTCAGGTTTAGAGAAAGCGTGAGTAAGTATATTTTTGATCAAAATATTAGCCAAAAAATGCAGTAATAAAACTCTGTTTATTAATGTTCTATTGTATGGCTTTTTCAAACTTATGTTCAACTTTAACTTCATATGCTCGATGGTAAAAAATATATGGACATCACAACTACTTTAATATATATGTGTATATGTGCGTGTGTGAAAGCATAATATATATATATATATATATATATATACAGTGCCCCGTAAAAGTTTACAACACATTAGGAAAAATGCTGTTTTAGGTATTTTTAATAAAGTTAGGGTAATGAAAATTTAACTACTGATAGAACATATATTGAGGCATTTAATGATACAATCATATTTTAAAAAAATAACAAGGAAATAACTCATGAAGAAAAATCAATATTTTTATAACGCAAAAGTTTACAACACATTTATTAAATCATCTTAATATTTCGTAGCGTAACCTTTGTTGCTAATTACAGCCTGTGGGCGTTTGGTGTAGCCTCCTACAATCTGCTTGCATGTTTCTTGGCTAATATTTATCCATTCTTCACAACAAATTTTCTTTAGTTCAGGGATATTTTGGGGATTCCTTTTTTGAATTCTGAGTTTCTGTTCTCTCCACAAATTTTTGATCGGGTTAAGATCTGGAGACTGACTTGGCAATTTTAGAACATTTATTCCATTCGTACTTAACCAAGATTGTGTTAGCTTTGCAGTATGCTTTGGATCGTTATCTTGTTGAAAAAACCAACCTGGCTTTAAGCTGAGAGAATGTGCACTTTGATGTAAATTCCTTTGCAAAATACCTCTATAATAAGCGCCATCCATTCTTCCTTCTATTATTTCAATATTTCCTACACCTGTGGCACTAAAGGAACCCCAGACCATGATTGATCCACCTCCAAAATTTACAGTTGGAATAGTATTCTTCGGCGAATATTCAGTACCTTTCTTTCCCCAGACTTTTGCCACAGCATATACATAAATAAATAAATATATATATATATATATACACATACATATATATATATTTTAAAAAGTTCGCTGTAATTACCATATGTACCTTTACCACGCGGTTTCAAATCCAAAAATAAATGGATAATTCAGGCGGACTTTCATTGAGAAGGGGACTCTCGTCAGAAGGTTCTTCTCGCTCGGAGAATATAAAATGGTTTGTTAATTTATTAACCTGCCATAGAACGACATTGGCATACGGTTAGATAATACTTGTATCCCTATGTGTATTTTTACACGTAGGAACACATACTTTATTATATATATATATATATATATATATATATATATATATATATATATATATATATATATATATGTAACCACGTCATGATATATTATATAATATTATATATATATTATATAATATTTTATATATATATATATAAAATATTATATAATATATATATATTATATAGTATATATATATATATATATATATATAATATTATATAATATATCATGACGTGGTTATGTATATATATATATATATATATATATATATATATATATATATATATATATATATATATATATATATAATAAAGTATGTGTTCCTACGTGTAAAAATACATATATATATATATATAAATGGAATAGAATGAAACGAAATTTCATTTCTCACTCTTAGTACGGCACTTACTTAAATGTAAGTATGTATGTGTGTATACGTACATACATATATGTATACAGACGTACAGTAGTATGTATATATATACATACATGCACACATATATACATGCACGTATCGGTTTACCGAACATTTATTATAATGCTCGATTTGTTTGTTTAGGCAACCACTCGGGCTGTTTGTTTGCTTACAAACAAACAAACCGAGCATTATGATAAATGTTAGGTAAACCGATACGTGCATGTATATATGTGTGCATGTATGTATATATACACATACTACTGTACGTCTGTATACATATGTGTATGTACGTATACATACATACTTACACACACACATATATACATATATATATTTATATATAATTGTTTCTAATTTATATATATATATATATATATATATATTGTTTCTACTTTATATATATATAATATTGTATAATATACTAGCAGAAGTGCCCGGCGTTGCTCGGAGTTTAATTGCTTTAACGTATTTTTAATGATTCCACTCAATTATGAATATTGAGGCATTGAAAATAAATACGGGTAAGTTTGAAAATATACAACAATAGCATCTACTCACCATATGTCAGACCGGCAAGACTGCAGTGGTGCTGAATAGAGGAGTCACAACACCTCTATGTAGACCACATTTTTTGTTCTGCCTTTGGGCGCAAGTATGAATAAGTTCTGCTTGCATCCCACTCTTGAGCATGCGACGTATAATTGGCCGTTTGGGTGGCATGACCGTAGATTCAAAGAATGTGTTTGGTAGCGAAAATTATCAAATGAACTTTGAATTAGTTTAAAGTGAGTACTATATTGTAGCAGGACCGAACACGTAAATATTTATGCAGGTAATGGAGCATGAAAGGGGGAGTAGCCAAAACTTTCAATTGAACGGTGAGTAAGTGGAAAGTGAGTACTAAGTAATATCTATGAAGAATGCATGTCAAATAATAGGTCAAACCTGTAAGCCAAGCCTGTCTGAGTTATAGCACAAAAGAGCGTAAACAGGGACGTTATTTTGGAGCACACTGGAAAATAAATCATCGAAATCGGACGTTCGTTAAAAAAGTTTTCTCATTAATTTTTTGTCTCATATTGAGAAAAACAAAGAAAGAAAATTACAAAAAGGACAACAATAAAATTTAATGTCGTTGTTGATTCAAGTAAATGAACGCTTAAGCGTCGTTATTGTTACGTTTGTTGTTTTATAAATTCATCTGTTGCTTTTGAATATTTGTTATTTGATGTACAATGTAACGTTGAGAGAGCAGTATGTATTTAATGTTATCGGATTTTTAAATTTTGATATTTGATGTATGACGAACGAAGAGGGTGAATGATCTATTATAGAGAGAGAGAAGTTTTGTCGTTGTTCTAAACTGTAATGGAGACAGAGGCAGTAACCTTTTAAAGAGAGTTGCAGAGGAGA
>OZ024740.1:159063211-159070711 GCA_964016885.1 Eledone cirrhosa
TGTTAATGCGATTATAATTTTACGAACTATCAGCCGATCAAACCAACCAAAACCTAATGTAAATATAAATAACCGCTCAAACCAATTGAAAATATTGTGTAGATGTAAATATTAAAAAGATTTTTCAGCTCAAGATGATGTTCATAATCCGAAAAATTTTAATTGTCCTTTCCTTTGTTCAATCTCTTGATGTCAATTCATTTGGGACTTTCCTGTTTCTATCATACAAAACCATTAGTTTTGAAGTGTTTATATTTCAATCCAAATAATGCTGTCCTTGGACTGCCAGCCCTAAACTACCCCATATATATATATAATAATAATAATAATAATAATAATAATAAAATATAAAACAAGGACGTTACATTCCCAGGATATATATATATATATATATAGTGACGAAACACAAGTCAATTGCATGAACTCATAATCCTTTATTTACTGGTATATATATTTCGATGATAGCCATTGAGTGGCTATGACCTCATCAGGCAGTTAGTCAATTCTTAGATATGCCAGCTCTGTGTTTAATGTGTTGATTGTATCAGAGCCTTGACACACACACACACACACACATACACACACACACACACACACACACACACACACACACACACACACACACACACACACACACACACACTCGACACACACACACAATACACACACACACACACACATATGTATATATATATATGACTGTTTCCGAAGAAGATAGTAAGATCGAACCTATATATTATGTCTGATAGTATACAGTTTTCCAACTGCTACAGATCAGTCAATATATCAATATGATCAACCCTACGAAACGATCGTAAAACAATGAAATGAATATGTAACACAACTTACCTTTGTTATTATTATCATTGCTAAACTAATATCTAGTATCTAATATATATATATATATACGAGGTACGTCAGAAAAGTTCCCTGACTGATGTCACAAAAGATTTATTTCAAGCCCAAACTTCACATTAAGAGTTTTCTCCTTCAAAGTAATCCCCCTGGAGCCTAATGCACTTTTCCATCCTTTCTGCCACGCTTGCATGCACTCCTGGAATGATTATTCCGGGATCCTCCGCAGTTCCGTCGTAACGGCCTTTTTGATGTCGCCCACATCTTCAAAACGGGTCCCCTCCGAGAGAGATGTAAGTGGGTGTACGTGGAGATGCGTGGTGTGTATTAGATGTGTAGAAGAATGAAGGAAAGAGTATAACTGATAAAATAAAAATAACAACACGAGAGTGAGTTACCTTGGGAGAGATTTAATTGTCCCTATATATTTCGGATTCACATCCATCAACTGGGGGTTTTTTCCGGGGTGGGGGAAAGGTTGTCTGTCGGACAGGTGTGAAAGGCGTCCTCCGCTGTTTGTTGTTTGGAATATCGATATTCAAAACAACAAACAGTGGAGCACGCGTTTCACACCTGTCCGACAGACAACCTTTCCCCCACCCCGGAAAAAACCCCCAGTTGATGGATATGAATCCGAAATATATAGGGACAATTAAATCTCTCCCAAGGTAACTCTCTCTCGTGTTGTTATTTTAATTTTATCCTTTATACTCTTTCCTTCATTCTTCTACACATCTAATACACACCACGCATCTCCACGTACACCCACTTACATCTCTCTCTCCACCACCGGATCTTGTTACCGGGAGATTTACCCATTTGCATTGTCGAGGCTTCCAAACTACTTAAAGATATTTACTTATTATTCCACAATGCTTCAAGCAAACTTCAATACTCTCTTATATATATATATATATATATATATATATATATATATATATATATATATATATATATATATATATATATATATATATATATATATATATACAATATGTTGAAAAGGTAACACACTAGAGAGAGATAGTTCGCCATCAATAAAACGGAAAAACGACTGTGACTTCTCTCTCCCACTTGTAGCTGGACGGTCGCTTTGAATTCTCTTAGAGTTGTCTGAAATGTATAGCCTTACACACGCTGATGAACCATGGGCTATTTCATTTCTGTCAACAACTTACTGGCGAAACAGATCTCTTTGGATTTGAACGCGTGTTATATAGTTATAGAGGTATGTATATACACTTTAATTTATATTTTTAATTATCGTGTGTCTACTCTGCCTTTCATAGGTTATAGATTCCATACACTGGTGGTTTTCCCTGTTTTATTGATGGCGCACTGTATCGCTCTCTAGTGTGTTACTTTTTCAACATATTGTATTTTAAAGAGCTCAGGATTCCTACTCCTTTGAGAACATTATTGACAGGGAATAGCGAGAGTCTATGACTCCGTTAATTTATCGTGATATATATATATATATATATATATATATATATATATATATATATATATATATATATATATATATATATATATATATATATATATATATATATTATTGTATTATATATATGTATGTAAAAGGTAAACAGAAATAACAACACAATCGGTACAGTATATGGAAGGTATATATTAGTTTAACACTTGATATAGCAGGAAGAGGATCTTAACGTTTCGGACGCCAGTCCTTCATCAGAAGAAAGAATGACAAATAAGATAGATTGAGGGGACGGCGGGATGGAATTAGATAAAAATAACAGGTCCATTTATGTTGACATCTCTTGCAAAACTGTTGGTGCTGGCGTTTTGTGTATGATTTGTGTTTTAGAAAAGTGGATGATGGCAGGCGTCTACCTGAAATGGAAAAAAAAACCGTTTTGTAAAAAGAGCTATACTTGTGCACGTGCGTAAGCATGTGTGTGTGTGTGTTATTATACGTCCGTACGAAGCTAAGAAGGAATGTGTGAGTATATGTGAGTAAAAGAGTGTGTGTGCATGTAAGTACGAATCTATGAGCAAAAGTATGTTAATATAAGGGTGAGTATGTGTGTATATAGAGCAGTGAAGGTGTAATCACTAACAAAGTAACAGCTTGTTTCAGGAATCTCAATTATGTAGGAAAGTATACGCCAGCTGGCCATGAATTTTATATTATATTAATTATATATATATGTATATATATATATATGTATATATATATATATATATATATATAATTTCAGGTTATCAATAATGTAGTGATAATATATCGTTACGTTAGAGATGAACAGCGTACGTGCAGGTTTGCTCAACGAGTATAAATTATATTCCGGAGAAATGTAGAAAGGATGAATATAAAATGAAAGTGCTTTTGTTAAAAAAGGAATTTATTAGGTATTGACATATGTTTCTGTAACAGACCGAATACCTATGTATCGCTGCTTGCGTAATCATATAATGTTAGCAAGTATTCGATAGCAAATGTATAATCAGTTGTCACTTCTTCAGAGATTTTGGATAAACTGGATAAAATCAGAAAAATTGAAGTATTTATATTAGTAAAAGAGGAAGGAACAGAGGGGATAGTATATGACAGATGGTAAAATAATTTACTGCTAAACAAGTATATAATGGGTTTTTAATGAGAATACCATGAGTAAATCTAAATAAGAATTTTGGGAGTGCCAATTTTAATCTCTACTTGACCAACTGGACAGTGGACAGGGCTGGTCATTTGGTGCAGTAGTATTAATTATAAAGTGTCAATTGGGGAAGGGGGAGATTTCGATTGCTACTAAATAACATCAATGCTAGTAGCCAGCTGGTATATGCATTAGGGAATTGAATCAAGAAATCAGAAATCTCATTTTATCTATAGCAGTTTGTATTAAAAGGTAAATAATAGAAGAGTTGATAGAATTAAGACTAATAAAGAATGTTCATATCTATTTTGACAATCAAACGGGGATAGAGACAGGCGTTCAATCCTGGTAGTATTTATAATATGAAAATGTAGATTTTAAGCGATGGTTACAGTATAACGATCGCTCTATTCTGTTATTTAATCAAATGTTTTTGGATTTCATAATACAAAATAATTCTACATTACATAATTTACAAAATTCCTGTCCATGGGATTATGGGGGGGGGGGGGGGGGGGGGGGGGCAGCCGCTATTATATCCCATTTTAGGTGAAATTGTTGGTTATTTTCACGCAGCTGCCAAGCCTTGTCTGCGAGTGTTGTTACATAACGCTGGTTTTCATGTTTTATCGAATAACGATGTCTATAAAGGCGTGATTTGAAGGAGGTGGCTGTAGATCCCACATAGTACCACTTCTGTCTATCCGATTCGATAGTACATTTGTATACGATGTTGCGTTCAAGACACTGATTGTTCAACGGACACATTCCTGGTTGGACACAGTTGCAATTATAATTTTGCGTTGTTGTATTGCCATGGATGGGTTGATGAGGTTGCTTATGTAGGACAGGATGTTGTTTGTTGTTTTGTGATGTTATTGCTAATGTTTTACGTGTATTGTTATGTGTTGGAAGGCGTTTATACAACCGTTTTGCGTTAAGCTTTTTTATATGTTGTTCAATATTAGGGGCGGTTGAATATGAAAGTCGAATAGTGTTAGGGTTTAAGATTTTATTATATTTATGTGATGTTGGAAAGTGTTTTCTAACTAATCGAAAGAATTTTGAGGGTAGATTGGTTTTAATAGAGTTGTTATAGACCGGGTTGTATCAGATATACTCCTTACATCGCCTTCTGTTTGGTGGTGTGCGACTATTATTGTGTCTATTGCGGTAGTGTATGTATGGTGGTGATTCTGTGCTATTTCTACTCCTATGTGATTTATTTTGGGTGTTTTGGTGATCTTTGACTATATACTTTATATTATCTAGGTGACCGGCTTTCCTAAGTGCATCATCATAATACTCGGCATGTTCTTTGAAGGTTTGTTGGTTGGACGATAGGCGGGAGATTCTAAGAGAAACATTTCTAGGGATGGATTTAATTATAGAGAGTGGATGGTTAGAACTCGTATTTACATATTTAAGGTTCTCATTTAGTTTATGGAACGGTTTAATCGTATCTGTATTGAGATTGAAAGTAACATCAAGGAAATTGACCTCTTTGAGGTTATATTCAAATGTAATATTTAATCCTAGTTCCTTAAAAAGCTTTCTGATATTTTTACGCATCCTTTCTAAATTCTGGTTATTCATATGCTTAACTAATAGGAGCGCATCGTCACGGTAAATTCCACCGTGGAGATCCTTGAATTTTCCTTGTAATCTGTGGGTGATATAAATTCCCACAAGATCTGTTACTTCCGCCGTATCATTAGAACCCATAGTGATATCAAAATTAGAAGGTCTATCTTTGCGAACCCAGTAGCTATCATCGAATTTAACTATAGTTTTTCTCGCTTCCATAATAATTTTAATTTCAGCATCCGTAAGGTCGGAATTATCCTTAGCGAACGAAAGATCTTCATGTAGAGTATCAGGTGAAATTGAGGAATAATATTCATCAATATCAAACTGAATAAATTTTGATTTTTTCTTATCAGATCTTGTGGGAATTTATATCACCCACAGATTACAAGGAAAATTCAAGGATCTCCACGGTGGAATTTACCGTGACGATGCGCTCCTATTAGTTAAGCATATGAATAACCAGAATTTAGAAAGGATGCGTAAAAATATCAGAAAGCTTTTTAAGGAACTAGGATTAAATATTACATTTGAATATAACCTCAAAGAGGTCAATTTCCTTGATGTTACTTTCAATCTCAATACAGATACGATTAAACCGTTCCATAAACTAAATGAGAACCTTAAATATGTAAATACGAGTTCTAACCATCCACTCTCTATAATTAAATCCATCCCTAGAAATGTTTCTCTTAGAATCTCCCGCCTATCGTCCAACCAACAAACCTTCAAAGAACATGCCGAGTATTATGATGATGCACTTAGGAAAGCCGGTCACCTAGATAATATAGAGTATATAGTCAAAGATCACCAAAACACCCAAAATAAATCACATAGGAGTAGAAATAGCACAGAATCACCACCATACATACACTACCGCAATAGACACAATAATAGTCGCACACCACCAAACAGAAGGCGATGTAAGGAGTATATCTGATACAACCCGGTCTATAACAACTCTATTAAAACCAATCTACCCTCAAAATTCTTTCGATTAGTTAGAAAACACTTTCCAACATCACATAAATATAATAAAATCTTAAACCCTAACACTATTCGACTTTCATATTCAACCGCCCCTAATATTGAACAACATATAAAAAAGCTTAACGCAAAACGGTTGTATAAACGCCTTCCAACACATAACAATACACGTAAAACATTAGCAATAACATCACAAAACAACAAACAACATCCTGTCCTACATAAGCAACCTCATCAACCCATCCATGGCAATACAACAACGCAAAATTATAATTGCAACTGTGTCCAACCAGGAATGTGTCCGTTGAACAATCAGTGTCTTGAACGCAACATCGTATACAAATGTACTATCGAATCGGATAGACAGAAGTGGTACTATGTGGGATCTACAGCCACCTCCTTCAAATCACGCCTTTATAGACATCGTTATTCGATAAAACATGAAAACCAGCGTTATGTAACAACACTCGCAGACAAGGCTTGGCAGCTGCGTGAAAATAACCAACAATTTCACCTAAAATGGGATATAATAGCGGCTGCCCCCCCCCCCTAATCCCATGGACAGGAATTTTGTAAATTATGTAATGTAGAATTATTTTGTATTATGAAATCCAAAAACATTTGATTAAATAACAGAATAGAGCGATCGTTATACTGTAACCATCGCTTAAAATCTACATTTTCATATTATAAATACTACCAGGATTGAACGCCTGTCTCTATCCCCGTTTGATTGTCAAAATAGATATGAACATTCTTTATTAGTCTTAATTCTATCAACTCTTCTATTATTTACCTTTTAATACAAACTGCTATAGATAAAATGAGATTTCTGATTTCTTGATTCAATTCCCTAATGCATATACCAGCTGGCTACTAGCATTGATGTTATTTAGTAGCAATCGAAATCTCCCCCTTCCCCAATTGACACTTTATAATTAATACTACTGCACCAAATGACCAGCCCTGTCCACTGTCCAGTTGGTCAAGTAGAGATTAAAATTGGCACTCCCAAAATTCTTATTTAGATTTACTCATGGTATTCTCATTAAAAACCCAGTATATACTTGTTTAGCAGTAAATTATTTTACCATCTGTCATATACTATCCCCTCTGTTCCTTCCTCTTTTACTAATATAAATACTTCAATTTTTCTGATTTTATCCAGTTTATCCAAAATCTCTGAAGAAGTGACAACTGATTATACATTTGCTATCGAATACTTGCTAACATTATATGATTACGCAAGCAGCGATACATAGGTATTCGGTCTGTTACAGAAACATATGTCAATAGCTAATAAATTCCTTTTTTAACAAAAGCACTTTCATTTTATATTCATCCTTTCTATATATATATATATATATATATATATATAATAAAGAATTCATATCTAGTAACATATATATACATACAGATGCATATCAATGCTAGCAAATATATAGGTTTT
>OZ024740.1:159073211-159093211 GCA_964016885.1 Eledone cirrhosa
TAAAGAGTACACACACACACACACACACACACACACACACACACACACACACACAAACACACACACACAGATATATGTATGTATGTATGTATGTATGTATGTATGTATGTATGTATGTATGTATGTATGTATGTATGTATGTATGTTCTTCTGGTTTTATAATTTCACAAAGTTTTACCAATAGAGAGAGAGTCGGTTTCTAACATAGACACAAGACTCTCTCATTGGAATTTACACAACATCAACTAGGTAGATATGTATGTATGCATGCATGTGTAGATATGGACGTTATTGTATGTATGGATGTGTATGTTTTGAGTTGTATGTGTGCATGTGTATATGCTTTGTATCTGTACATGTGTATATGCAGTTATCAGATACAACATTTTTGGAATGTTTTACATATTTTTACTGTTCCATTAAATTAATGGATTGTACTTGTAGTTTCCTAACTAGTTGTGTTCTTTCTGTGCCTGTGAAGCCTAGCTTCTCAAGATTTGTATTGAGGCAGTTACTAACATATCCCAGTGCCCCAATAAACACAGGCATAAATCTGAAGGTGTAATCAGGGTGGAGTATCTGCAGATTTCTCATCAGTTCTGCATAAATATTCTCCTTTTCACTAATCTTTGATATTATATTGGCATCTGCTGGGCAGCTAATTTCCACTACTGTGCATGTTTCCTTCTCCCTGTCCCATATCATAATATCTGGTCTGTTATGCCTGCATTTTATTGGGGTTTTTACTGGAACATTCCACCAGTACTCTTTCATATTATGTATATGGATGTCTTCCACAATGTTGTAGCTTTTAATGTGTTTATTATCGGGGCTATCCTTTTTACGAACTGCATTGTACTGTGTTTTGGCCACTACATCATGCCTCAGAAGTAGATAGTGCGCGATGACATCTTTGGACAGCTGCTGATGACATGGGTGATATCCTCTATGTTAGTTCTGCAGAGTCTGCACTTGTTATCAGATCTAGGTGTTTTGCTTGCATCCCTATCTCTTTTGTGAATCAGGTATTTCGTGCTAATCTCCTGTTCTTGGATTGCAAAAGCGTATCCTTCAAAGTGGGAGCCAATATAGCGGTTGTTGGTCCAAGATAGACTACTTTCCTTATCTATATTACTCTCACTCTGGAGCTTCCTGGCAACATATCCATGCATGATTTTTTGCTGATAGGCATGCAGTTTTTCATCCATGGATTCACTGCGATACTGCTGAGCGAAATCACTGGGTGTGAGTTTTTGATTATCACACAGGGAATATCTCTCAAGGAGTTCCTTCCCAACTCTCATGATCTTATCTGTTTCATGCAGATAGACTTGCTCGAGAAGCGGGCTCCTACGCTTCGATGTTCGTAGATGTTGTTGGAGAGATATGATGCGACATTCAAATATTGTCTGGACTGATGTTAGGTCTCTGCCTCCATGCTTACGTTTCAAGAAAAGGCGGTCTATGTCACTGTTGATGTGGAAGTTTCCGGTGTTGTTAAGTATTTTTCGAGTTCCAACATCAACTGCTCGGAATTCGTCTATCGTCCAATTGAGTATTCCAAACGTTGGTGTTAGGACAGGCACAGCAAACACATTGTCAGCCACTGTTTTGTTTTGCGCAGAGAGTTCCGATGACCAGATCTTTCTTAATCGGGTGTAGCATTCCGTGGTTAAGCGTTCTTTATTACAGATACCATTATAGGATATGTTCTCATCTATCCCCAGGTATCTGTAGCAGTCCTCATCAGATATCGGTGAAACAGTTAAGCCATTGATGACAATGTTACTAGATTGGGTTGTTGATTTTCCCCGCTTTACAGTCATGTATGACCATTTATCTTGGCCAAATTCCATTCCTATATCCTTTGAGAACGTTGTAACCAGGTCAAGATTTTTCTTCATCCCATCCATGTTCTTGGCATAGAGTTTCAGATCGTAAACAAAGAAGTTATGGGTTTGGTTCGTATTTCTGTCCTCCTGTGAGCCAATGATGTAACCCACACATTTCTTGAGCAGAAAGGACAAGGGGTTTAATGACAAGATGAACAATATCACAGACAGACTGTCCCCCTGAAATATACCCCTGCAATATTTTATTTTATCAGTGAAAATAGAGTCCTCCTTCTCTGTCTTTAACCTTAGGATAGTAGCCCACGAAGAAGACAGCCTCTCTATGGCTCTGACAATAATGTCTAGGACTTTAGCAAGTTGAAGGGCCTCTATCATCCAAGAGTGGGGAACAGAATCGAAAGCTTTCCTGTAGTCCAGCCAGGCTGTAATCATATTTTTCCTAAGTTGTCGCACCTCCGACATCGCAGTTTTGTTGATTACGAGTTGTTCAGCATATCCCCAAACACTTTTCTTTCCAGTTGCTTGTTCATCTGTGATGATGTTATTATTTTCACAGTGATGTTGGAGGAATAGGTTCAGGCAGGCTGTATACATCTTATACATCAGGTTCTGGCATGCAATGGGTCGGTAGTTTTTTGCCAAGTGGGTGTCTTTGTTCTTGGGGACCAGTAATGTTTGTGCTAATATCAACCATTCTGGTATAAGTGTATCTCCCTTAAGAACTTGTTGGTAGAGGTCAGTAAGATACCTCCTATATTTCGAGCAATAGCTTTAGGAGCAATAGTTCTTTCGGATTTCTCTTAGCCACACTGCATCTTGGTTGAAATTCTTCTTTTCACCCCATATTTTTCTCCAAAAGGAATCTATGTCTTTCTGGGATGGGGCCTCAGTGACACTTATTATTTTGCCCTTCATATCTCTATAGACTGATGTTTGGTTTCGTCTGAATCTTTTATTAAGCATTTTTCTCTCATCTACCTTCTTCAGGTATCGGTGTTTTTCGCTAACAGCTCTCAATTCTTGTTTGAGGGTGATCAGCTTATATTGGAGAGTTCTGGTTCTACTGTTACCAAACATCGTCTCTATTTTATTTTTCATTCTTTGTTGGTGAGGAGTGAGGTTCTTTTGTGTTTGTTTGCATGTAAGGAGCATTGTCACATGTCCTATATCTTTTCGCAGGTCAGCAATCTTTTTTTCTATTTTAGTTATATATGATGGTATTTTTGGTGGTGTTTTGTTCTTGTTAATATCTCTGCTATCACCAAGATAATGCTTCACTGTCATTGCTAAGGCACATAAACAGGCGTTGATTTGCCAAAATGTTGGTGTTTTTATCCGTCGTAAATATTCATCCCCTATTTCGTCAATAAGACGTAGTATTTCATTATTTGGTTTTTTATTCACCATTGTCATTTTAACACGTTCAGCAAGAGAGATATTTATACATGAGTTAATTTCTCTCTGGAAGATTTCGTTGAGGGAAATTTTCAATTGTTTATACTTTTGATTTTCATTATCGATCACAACAGTCTAGGTAGACTCGGATGGTTAACGTGGTGTCAAATTTCTTCGATTATTATTATTATTTCTTCGATTATTATTATTATCGTCAGTGTTTTCCCCAGCATTCGAGGTAGACTTATATGGTACAGATGGTGTCAAGTTTCTTACAGGCATAGTTGCTTCAAGGCGCTGTTCGACCTGGCTGCTAGCAAGTCTAGTAGCATGGCGACCTGTAGCACGTGTTGTTGATTCCATGTTTGTTGTGGGGGACTTACAATTAATAATATTTATCTTATGTTTACGTTCAACAAACGTCGCTTGTTGGCGTAATTGTTTCGCTGTGAAATAATTTAGCTCTGGGTGCAGAGGGATTGTTTTTTGCCATTTTATAACAATTAAATCATTATTAAGTTCGCAACTCCAAGAGAAATGCGATCTATAATTTCGGTTTCTTCTGTAGCTACAACTGAATAAAGTTTGATTACCTTCTTCGTTATTTGTCTTCGATACTTCCTTAATTTTTTTTGTTGATGTTGTGTTCAACCATGCTGTTTGTAGCAAATCCTTGTAAAATGAATTATGTATTTACTCGGATATCTCTACGAATTCGAATAAAAGGTGTCTTCAGAAGGGATAGTTAGAAGAATAACTAGTTATTCAACCTGGCCGTAGTTGTGGCATTACTGTCGGAGATAGTATTCATCTTAAATTAATAAATAGTCTCCCACGCCAAAATATGCGACTGATCGCGTTGACTGTTATGTATGTATGTATGTTATGTATGTTATGTATGTTATGTATGTATGTATGTATGTAAGTATGTATGTATGTATGTATGTATGTATGTATGTATGTATGTATGTATGTATGTATGTATGTATGTATGTATGTCTGTATGTATGTATGTATATATATGTCAGGTCACCAGTTGGTGCTACTGGTAACATGTATCCCAGTACAACCTGTCCCATGGTCGGGTCGTTGGCGACTAAACTGGCAACCCCACCAAAGTTTCCTGGTGAGGAGGGTGACTTTGGACATCCTGCAGGACTAAAAACAAAACCTGTCAAAGGGCAAAGGAGCTCTTAAGAGTCAATGGCCATCCAAAATCACCGGGAGAGATGACCCCTTAGCCTTTGTCAAGATAGAATTCTAGGAGAAGGAAAACTCTGATATAACACCTGCAACTCTATGATATCCAATGATGTTGACTTGTTCTTCTTTTTGGTAAATATCATCTTGGTTGAGAGAGTGGGACTGGCTTTGTGCAGTGCCTTTGCTCACTATAAAAGCTTCACGGCACAGGCATTGCTTTATATCTGGAGATCTCTCTGCACTTGTTGTCAAATGGTACCATGGGCCCAGCACTATGTGTCAATAATTGTCACAAGTGTAGTGTTTGTACCAGCGTTTTCAAGTCGCTGGCTGGACTAAAAAGTCACACTCGTTCAGCGCATCGGTAGGGTTCTCCTACACAGATATAAAGTAGTGGCCGTACTCGAAAACGAGTTGGCAGCCACCATGTATGTATGTATGTATGAGTATATGTATGCATGTATATATGTATGTATGTATGTATGTCAGGTCACCAGTTGTGTGTCAGGTCACCAGTTGGTGCTACTGGTAACATGTATCCCAGTACAACCTGTCTCATGGTCGGGTCGTTGGCGACTAAACTGGCAACCCCGCCAAGGTTTCTTGGTGAGGAGGGTGACTTTGGACATCCTGCAGGACTAAAAACAAAACCTGTCAAAGGGCAAAGGAGCTCTTAAGAGTCAAATGGCCATCCAAAATCACCGGGAGAGATGACCCCTTAGCCTTTGTCAAGGCAGAATTCTAGGAGAAGGAAAACTCTGATATAACACCTGCGACCCTGATGGTATCCAATGATGTTGACTTGTTCTTCTTTTTGGTAAATATCATCTTGGTTAAGAGAGTGGGACTGGCTTTGTGCAGTGCCTTTGCTCACTATAAAAGCTTCACAGCACAGGCATTGCTTAATATCTGGAGATCTCTCTGCACTTGTCATCACATGGTACCATGGGCCCAGCACTATGTGTCAATAATTGTCACAAGTGTAGTGTTTGTACCAGAGTTTTCAAGTCGCTGGCTGGACTAAAAAGTCACAGTCGTTCGGCGCATCAGTAGGGGTTCTCCTACATGGATATAAAGTAGTGGCCGTACTCGAAAACGAGTTGGCAGCCACCATGTATGTATGTACATGTATGTATGTACAAAAGGCAAAGGAGCTCTTAAGAGTCAAATGGCCATCCAAAATCACCATGAGAGATGACCCCTTAGCCTTTGTCAAGGCAGAATTCTAGGAGAAGGAAAACTCTGATACAACACCTGCAACCCTGATGGTATCCAATGATGTTGACTTGTTCTTCTTTTTGGTAAATATCATCTTGGTTAAGAGAGTGGGACTGGCTTTGTGCAGTGCCTTTGCTCACTATAAAAGCTTCACAGCACAGGCATTGCTTTATATCTGGAGATCTCTCTGCACTTGTCATCACATGGTACCATGGGCCCAGCACTATGTGTCAATAGTTGTCACAAGTGTAGTGTTTGTACCAGAGTTTTCAAGTCACTGGCTGGACTAAAAAGTCACACTCGTTCAGCGCATCGGTAGGGGTTCTCCTACATGGATATAAAGTGGGAGCCGTACTCGAAAACGAGTTGGCAGCCACCATGTATGTATGTATGTATGTATGTATGTATGTATGTATGTATGTATGTATGTATGTATGTATGTATGCATCTATGTATGTGTACACACACATATATATATATATATATATATATATTTGTAGAGCGAGAGACTCCTAATCTTCATTAAGACATCACTCTGGGAGAAAGTCACTCTGATATTAAACCTGTTACTTCGTTTGTTGCATCTAATGACGTAGACCAGTTCTACTTTTTGGGTAAATGCATTCGATGTTCAGAGAGTGGGATTGGCCCCGTGCAATGCCTTTCCTTACTTAAAAAAACTTAAAGCCCAGGCATCGCTTGACATGTAACACTTTTTGCGATGCATGGCATGGCTGGTCATAGGCAAATCCTTAGCAGGATTAAAAAGCCACATCCATGATGCTCATGCTTAAGTATCAAGCGATGGAATTACTCGAAATCAAGTTGCACCCATCATATATATATATATATATATACATACAAACTTATGTGTATATATATATATATATATATATATATATATCTACTTATATGTGTGTACATTTGTAGAATATACGTGTGTATGTTTATCATAATAGATAATATTGATTTGTTGTATTATATAAAATATTTTCTTTGACAAATACATAAAAATATATAAATGTATTGTTGGTAGAGATGTCGCCTATTGAATAGATGTCTTGATTCAATGCTTACAAAGAGACTCAAATAGAACAACACTCAGTCTTATTAATAAAGATTGTTAAGAACATTTGTGTATCATAACAAATTGCGGAAATATGTAAAATAGCCGTCTCATTTGATTCATATTTATGTCTAGTCTCGACAGCCTTGCTTAAACTAATTTCGATTGCGAGGAGATACATAAAAACACAACGAAGGAGTTTGTATATTGTGGCTCGACCTGTTCAAAATAGCAAACAAACCTCCTTAAAATTACACTCTTGAGCCCATAACTCCTGATAGGGTAGTAGTGCCGTTGTACCGACCGAGCGTTTTGATCATTTTAAACCTGTTTGGAACTTATCCCTCTCCAGGTCGGCATACTGCTGATTTCTTCAAGAGAGAGAGAGAGAACAAACTCTAATACTGGATTGGTACTTTATTTATCGACCTCGAATTTGAACTCAGATCGCAATGCTAAGGCATTTTTAACCCGACCCCATAACGATTCAGCCAATTCACTGCCTTAAACTTGTTCTACAGCCTTAAAAAATGGTACATTAGTTGATTTAGTCCTTAATATATATATTAAAGTGTAGAACAAAATGTTTTGCGCTCCATGATTCGGTTGTCTACACACTCAATTCAAATCATCTCTAAGTCAACTTTGCTTTTCATACTTTCAGGTTTGCTAAAGCATCAGGATGACATCAAATCGTCCCTGGATTCCATTGGTGGAGTCCACTCTGTTGCAAGCATTTGTCTCAGGTCCCCAGTTTGGTATAGTTCGCTCTCTACTTCCCTCTCAATATTCTCGGTGGCCCTGAAGAAGGTTTTGGATAGTCTTTCCGGCTAAAAAGAAAAAATACAAAAAAAAAAAAAATATGGGCTGATCACGACTTGAATGCTTATGATCACAGATCTACACGATCAAGCCTGAATGAATGCTAAACAACATCAACAACAATTCAGATGACACCCCGCAATTAATTTAATAGCGTCTAGTATCTGATTCACCTCTTTACCATTTGTAACGCCTGCACGATAATAAGCCCTTACTTGGTCGTTCGACATACTAGAAATAGTAGTCAAATCTCTTTCAAAAGTACACTCTACCGGCTAAAAATGGAAATTACATTAGATAATATAGTCTTAGACATAGAAATAGATAGTTTATTTCTATCAAAGGAAAGCCACATAATGTGATCGAGAGACATAGGATGATATTAAGCAGATAACGTAACGATATTCTGGAAGTGTTTGAGCCCATTTATTTTCATAATGATAAAAGCTTGATAACATTATCATTATCCGTGTTTGTAATAAATGGCTTATGCTCTCTTGTTTTAAGGAAAATAAGCGTTAATACTTAGACGTAACTAACAAGAGCGGCGTGAAGTAGTCGTTTTATGACTGTAGCTAAAATGACATATGTCAGAGGAGAAAAGGTAGTGACTATGACCTCTTGTTGGAGTCACCGTGACTGGTTGGGTGACGGAAGAAAGACATTATGGCTATCGCAACATGTGATATTCTTGTCTCAATGCGTGTGGTTCCCCCTAAAGGTGTTTAAAGGTCATGTGGTGATAGTGTTAATCCGGACGACAGATTAAGTCTAATACCCAGTATGCTTGCAATAGGGGGAACTCTGTTAAAGTAATCTAAAATTTATTTGTTGGTGTTGTTCAATCAGACGTTGAATTAAATCTACCACTCAAACACAGTCATTCTATGGACACTCAAACGGTTTCTGCGTACATAATTGTACGGATTGATATTATTCTTTAGCAACGTAGAATTAGAAGGTACGATGAAAAACTTTCTGAGTTATGGTTTAGCCAATATTTTGAGAATTGCGTCAGCATAATCGTGATCTACAGATTAGAAAACGTATTTCTGCAAACTGTCATGAAAAATATGCATTATTAAGCAAGTTCTGAGGAAACAATTCGGTGGTAGCGGAATAGGATGTAGTTATGAATTTCAAGGCTCTTTAAAGTAGCCAACATGTTCAAAACATCTAAATCAATCGCTGAAAATGATTTCCAAAAAGGTTACAAAAATAATGGATCGAATGAGTTGCCAATACCTCAAGGCGGCCGGAATATTTGTAGAAAAATTGTTTTGATAAATAGAAATAATCCTACAATGACTAGATGTTGAGTAATCGTGGATATGTTAAATTCTTAAGTTCTATTTCAATTGTACGCTTAGCAAATTTTGTAAATTGATAATCTTGAGACGAGGTAACATTGATGTGCTACAGTCGCCACTGGTACATACACATATATCAAGTTAACGTTATATCATGTGCTTTCTTAGTGTTGACAAAAGCGGCTCTATATATTATGCAACATTAATGAACTTCCACCCTCTCGTTCTTTCATATAGCAAACATACAGTATAAATATTTATTTCACCAATCTTACTAACAATAAGGGCAACAATGAATAAACATTAATATTTACTACTACGAGGGCGGTGGATTGGCAGTATCGGTAGAGGGTCGGACGCCATGCTTTCCAGCATAGTTACGTCCCTTTACGATCTGAGTTCAAATCCCGCCGAGGTTGACTTTGCCTTTCATCCTTACGGAGTCGATAAAATAAAGTACCAGTAATGCACTGGGTAATTGCTGACCTTGTGCCTAAAGTAGAAACAATTAATATTTACTACTGGTATGATAAAAATATCATTAAACATGAAACGACAACAACAATGACAACTAAATGGATATTATATATAAGTAAAGACAGATCAAGTAAACTAAAAACTAAACTAAATACATTAATTCATTGTTATATATTCACCTCTTCGGAAGTTTGTAGCTTTGCTAAGGCTTTCGAAATAAATTGTACTTGTTTTGAAAGATATTTGACCGTGCTTTGAAATATGGTGGTAGAGTCATTTTAGTTATTTGAATATTGCAGTGCAACTTTAGCTTACGGTAATCTACAGTAATAACCGTTTCCTACGCAGTATAACGACTCTACAAAGACACCATATGATGCCAGGACTTTGTGATATTTCATAACGCGAATTTATTCCCTGTGATTACGCTTTTTATTCACACTTTTTGACCTAAGGCTTCTGAACTGTCTATATAAAGTCTACCAACAAATAGGTTATAGATGAATGGTGTTTTCTTTGCTTATGGTAGTCTAAATGCCATGGGTTATCGTCACCTTACGTAAGCCACCCAAAACACTATGTGGATCCAGCGAAGGAACACACACACACAAGCTATCGAACGATTATGATAGGATCCCAAAATAAAGATTTGAAAGAAAATGAAGGAACTTATATTTTTGTAGTAAAGGTAAAGGTAGACCGCGAACTGAACTGTAAATGTGCAGATGGATCGTAAGGTTAAATGTAAATGAGCAGGTAGACTGTACGTTAATGTGGCACAACAGAGAGAGAGAGAGAGAGAGAGAGAGAGAGAGAGAGAGAGAGAGAGAGAGAGAGAGAGAGAGAGAGAGAGAGAGAGAGAGAGAGAGAGAGAGAGAGAGAGATTGTTGTATTCATTCTTCATTTATTTTGTGGTAATAACATTCTTCGACGTTCCTAGTCTCTAATACTTTTCCAAATTCTCTTCACATCCTTTCCTTAAGGAAGATACGATATTTGTTTAGAGAGAGTATGTGCATATGTGTGAGTAAATGATAAGATGTATGCGTGTATGTCTGTGTATACTAGCTGTAATATGAAGTGTTACAGATATATAGTATTGATATTTTAACTTGAGTCAACTCTGATTGAACAGATTTCCGATGAAAAGCAATTTTAACCCTTTTGATACCAAACCATTTAAAACGTTCTCTAGTTCTACGATCTAAAAGTTTATTTTAAAGTGTTTATATTTCTTAAAAACGTTCTGTCATACCCTTACGTAAGAATGTGTGTTTTGTTCCAAACACCATCTAGATAATACGTATTTGTAAATCTAAACTATAATAAAGTAAGAAGCGTGGGACTGCGTACGGTTTTATAATTGTTTATCCCCTTAGTAAAATAAGTTGGATTACTTTGAATAAATAATGAATGAATATTACATAATGTATCTACTAAATTTCGAGGCTGTTCATTAAATATATTTTATTGTTTATTTAAAGATCCTAGCTAGGGCTAGATCGTATAACGGAAATAAAAGACCATGTGACCTCTGCGCCGCTGAGGCCCTGGAAATACTCTACGCTACAGACCACATCTTAAACAAAAAATCTGAGGCAATTTCGGCTTGTAAACATAAATTGCACAAAACTTTCCTGTATTACAGCCCCACGTTATACCCTAACGGATAGTACGATCTATACGTGGATATTTTACGTCTTGATGTGGGAGCTAAGTATATGTTTTGCTTATTCCTTTACTTATTTGCATAGGTAAGTATATATTACCCGTATGTTTTGTGAAGGTATGTATACCTTCTCGTACGTATATTTGACTGTTATAGCGTATAATTTTTACATATTCTGGTATCTAGGGTTTGGCTATGTGTATACGGGAGTTTTGCGTCCGCGTGAGTGTGCAGGTTCGTACGTATGGTGGGTGTGTGTATATGTGTACTTCTTGTTTTAGTTGACTTACGTCTCTGAACATTCGTGTATTTATATGTAAGTATGCGTGTGCGCTTGTTATAAACGTATTTATTTACTTATATACGTTTATATAATTATTTATTTATTTGTACACAAGCATACACACACACACATATTTATATGTGCGTGGTTTTGTATACCCATGGTAAGGTTTTGCGTATGCTTGTGTATGTACGTATCTGTTTGCGTGTATGTATTTATTTGTTTCTATTACCTCTGTATTGTATTTATTTACTTTGTTCTTAACTCTGTAGCGGAGATTCATTTGGTCTCCTAGTTAGAATTTTAGTCTACGATTTCTGCTATACCATTTACGTGGTTTTGTCTTTGCGTGCTATTGTTCTCCACGCTCCACATATGACTTATTATCTTCGGTTTTTCGTTCATTGCCAGAGAACGTCTCTATGCACCACCTAAGAGAACATTAGTCTACGACCTCTTTTATACCATAAACGTGGTTCTGTCTTTGCGCGTAATTGGTTTTCACCGCTCCTATTAATGACGTATTATTCGTTTTTTCCCGTTCTTTGCCAGCGAACGTTACCACGAACCAAAGTATCTTCTTCCTGTCTTCCTCCGGTTGCAACGTTTTTTGAAATATCCAGTTCTGCGTTTATAGATTGACTTTGTTAGTTTCAGAAGATCCCGTTAAGGGTGAAAGCAGCGATTCTTTGCTTAAACTTTAATCTGTTATTTTAATAAATATTTGCTCTACGGTTCTTATATATTTGATATATATTTTCCTTATCGAGCCCTCTTTGGATTTTAGTCTTCAATTTTATTATTATTACTATATATATATATATATATATATATATATATATATATATATATATATATATATATATGTGTGGATATGTTGATAATAAAACGGTGTATATATTACATTATTGTTGAGTCAACATTTCACACACACTTGTGTTTTGTAAGCAGCCTTTCAGATCTGTCAATTTTCGTTGATTTGTCAAGTCAAAACTACATGCAATATTCTGGAGCTTTGTAACGCTGAGTTTTAATGTTTAGTCTAATCTAAAACGTCACCCGATCACGTTGTGTTAAAAATTAACTGTAACTTCTTTACTGGAATACTCAGGTTTTTAGCATAATGGTTTTCTATATATTTTTTCTTTCATTATGTTATTTATTCTCTTGCTTCCTTTCTATCTTTGTCTTAATATGTTCAACTTTTCTAACATCGTTTCAATAAATATAATTTTTATAGTTCGCAAATCCTAATTTCTCTACAAAACCGTTAAAAAAAATTGAATAGGCTCCTTTGCCGGTTCCGGTAAAATAGAAAAACATGCTTTAAAGCTTATTTTTACCGGTCCCCAGGAAATATATATAGTGTTAGTGTTGGGTTTGGGCTTAAATTGCATTAGTAATTGGTGGTGAAAATAAATAAACTTGTGTGTTAAATCTGTGTTGTTATTTAAAAAATTACCTACTTTCATAATAATTGTTTCTACGTTAGGCACAAGGCCAGCAATTCCCAGTGTATTACTGGTACTTTATTTTATCGACCCCGTAAGGATGAAAGGCAAAGTTAACCTCGGCGGGATTTGAACTCAGAATGGCAAGGACCGTAACTCTAGGCGTCAAAGCATCGCGTCCGACCCTCTACCAATACTGCCAAAATGGTTTCTGATTTAGATACAAGGCCTACAATTTTGGGAGAGGGGAAATTCGATTAAATCGACCCCAGTGCAATACTGGTGCTTTATTTATCGACCCCATAAGGATGAAAGGCAAAACTAACCATGGCGGGATTTGAACACAGACCATAAAGGGCCGCAACTCTGTGCTGCAAAGCATGATGTCTGACACTCTTACCGGCAAAATAGTCTGGGGCTCATTTTACCGTGACCGGCAAAATAGCCGCTTCAAAAAAAAATAAAAAAGACAATTAAAGTAACAAAACTTGTTAACGTAAAATCTCGTTTATAATAATTACTTTATTGGAGTGACATAACTACCCTCAAAGTTCGTAACTTATTGTGGAATTTCTATACAATTTATGTTTGTGGTTGTTTCATACCAGGGATTCTATTTAACAGATTTCCATTGTTCTTTTATTTGTCGACGTGTGATGTTAATCTGGCAAAGGTATTTCTAGAGAACTGAAAATATAAATTCATTCATATTTATCAGAATGGAGCAGCAGTATATACTGAAGGGGTTGAAATCAAAGGAATTTGATTTCAATCATTGACTCCTACCCCACCTACAACAGTGTATACTGCTACTTGTTCTTATATCAATATTCAGCTTGTTTTATACGGTGGTAGGACCGATCAATGTAGCATGGAAACATACCCGAGGTTACTCTAATTCCAAATATATAAGGCTTGAGTCTATAAGCCAGAAACCCATGCGGATTTTCAAATACAGAAATACGCATGCATTGTGAATTGGCAGTATCGCTAGAGGGTTGGACGTCATGCTTTCTAGCATAGTTACGTCCCTTTATGGTCTGAGTTCAAATCCCGTCGAGGTTAACTTTGCCTTTCATCCTTATGGGGTCGATAAAATTACCAGTAATGTACTGGGTATTTGCTGGCCTTGTGCCAAAAGTAGAAACAATTATTATAGATTTATATATAAGAAAAGAAATAGGCAATATTAGTACTTAGTACTGAAGTGAAGGTGCGTGGCTTAGTGGTTAGAGATTTGGTTTCGAAATCGCGAGGTTGAGAGTTCATTTCTCGGATTGGGAGATGCGTTGTATCTTTGAGCAGGACACTTTTTCATGTTGCTCCTCCTGCCAGGAGTTGTGACCGGTAGATAGTATCAGCAATGGAAACATTGTTTCCTTGGTCTGATTCAACGAGGTCCTCCCCACTCGGCAAGCGAATGAGGTCTGGGATCTTGTTGATTGATCAGAGCCAATACTTAGTTGGTAACGTTAAATTGTACCAGCTTGGTCCTACCTACCTATATTATATATATATATATATACAGCATGGCCGGATGGTTGTGTCTTTTACCACAGCCTTGAGAGTGAAATTGAGTATCAGATTGTGCCTGTAATCCAATGGTTCATTTATGCCACATTGATTCTGTTAGATGATCACGTTAAATGTACACGTGTCTGTGGAATATTGAACCGCTAAAATGCGAATTCAATGAATAGGCAGATAATTCATTTGATCGGTCAGCTTCAATATCGGTGACAAATAATCTGTTTGATATTTGCAACTACATTATTGTTGAGTTAATAGACGTGATATATAGCTGCTATGTCTAGCGGTTTTTATACCCGTCACTAATCTACAAATATTTACTCGGTTGCTTAATCTATGCATGAGTGAACATTTGCACCATTATGGAACGGCAGTGGAGACTCTCCGTTTACTAATAGTTAAATATTAATTTATCTAACTTTGTAAAAATTAATATCCCCTCCCTCTCCATCCTCTCCCTCTGTCTCTACACACACAAACACACATATATACACACATGTACATAGAATAACTGCAGCGAATATACTACAAAACACTAAAGAACGAATGAAGGCACCAAAACATGATCACTCGTAAAGCATGAAATAACACAAAAGATAATGTAGACTTAGATATAATATATTTGAATAAATGATGCAATATTCACATATGGTAAGACTTATGTCAAGGCTTTGTTGTTTGGCTCCATCTGAGGCTAAACACACAATTACCAAAGCCACTACAATCCTTCTCAATACAACAACGGCAAATTGACACTCGATACCACGTAGGACAATATGATCTGTCAGTATTTTTCTGGCTTTCTAGACCTGTAGTTCAAATCCATCAGATATCCACTTTGCCTTTCATCTGTCTGAGATCGATAAAATAATCTTCCAGTGCATGGTTGTAGATTTGCGAAATGAGGTATTTCCTCTGTCTCATTGCGTTCTAAAGTCAAATACATTTGTATCGTCTTGGGTGGTAATGGTAGCTTTAATCTGTTGCCCAGTTTAGCATCACCATCCTGCAATTGGGTGCATTTAGCGGATTCCTCTCTGTTGCAAATATTCGGACCAGGTTTTCGGCTTCAGGACACCGTTTTCCCCTCCTCTCACCCCCCCCTCGAAGGCTATGAAAAAAAAAAAAAAGAAATCGCGCCATCATAGAAATTCAAGCGAATGAGGAAGCCTCTATGTGCTAGAAATAGCATCCAAACTTTCTTGATATCATACCATACTTTTGACGGGAATATGCGATATAAGGAAAGATAGATTGAATAATATAATATATCTGAAATATCTTTTATCTTAGGTGTACATGATCGTAGTTGACTTGAGGCTATACACTAAAAGTAACAACAACACAAGGATGCTGTGACCTTTGCTGAACACATAAGTTGGAAAAGTGACAGAATATATAAGTCACAACAGCATGTTTGCTAATAGGAATTTATATAATGATATTATAGTTGTTTGAATGTGGTAGATGTGATATTTAGATATGGGGGTGTTACAATGGTGGATGTGCTGCTGATAGAGGTGGTTTTCCAGCGATATTTGTTGGTGACTTTCTAAGAGTATTGGGGATGGGTTTGTTGTAAAATCTGGCTGCTATTTCTAGCAGGTCAAACGATTATTTAGAAACCCTCTCGTTGGAGGTTTGTGGTAGTGGAAGTAATATTGGCAGAGTTAATCTTATTGGTTACGATGGTGTTGACTATTGTAGTAGTAATGGTGTTAGTAGTAACAATGAAATTATTGATTATTGTAAGTAGTAATTGTTGTTTGTTGTAGTTCAGGTTAGTTTGAACATACGTACAGATAAAGGCATTTCCCCATGAACACTAAATCTTTCACTTGTGGGTTGCATATCTAGGACTAGATTATTCAATGCAACTCTTCCGTTTCAAGACAATATGATGTAATAATTTAAGGGAGATTTTGCAGCTATTTCGTGTTGGTTGAGTGAAAACGTTGGTCAGATGGTAATTAGTATTGGAGTATCTAACTGTAATTGACAAGTACCTTGATCTGAATACTTACAGCAGCGTAAACTCTGCTAAAATCATCAAAGGAATAGGCAGTAGTGTTAAACTGGTTGACAGATTAAATCTAGCATTCAAGTAGGCCCCTATAGGGTTTGAAATCAGAACGCAATGAGCCAGTATAAATACTGCAAGTGCTCTAATGATATCGCCAGTTTACATTCTTGGAGTGTTACTTTATTTCATCGACCGCTACAGGATTAGAACTCAGAATACAAGAGCGGAGTACATTTTTATTATCTCACCCGTTTCTGAGACGGATGTTATGGAATACTTGGGTAGAGAAATCATAGAAGATGAATAACTTACGTCGATTTTGAAGATCACATTCGTTCAAAACACATCAAAATTCATTAAAAAAAACATATTTCAGCCCAAACTATCAACTAACTGTCCTTGAAATTAACAATTAAAACAATAAATACTATAAGACCCGTCTCAGAGACGAGTGTAATAATGGTTTCAGATTTAGGCAAAAAGCCAACATCAAACGATTAAATCCACCCCAGTGTGTTACTGGTACTTTACTTCGTTGTAGGCAAAGCTAATCTCGGCGGGATTTAAAATCAGAACGTAAAGGGCCGTAACGCTATGCCATGGAGCATGGTGTTTGACGATCTACCGATACTGCTAATCCACAGAGTCGACTGTAACTAAAATTACCAAAACCGGAATAAATACCGCAAGGCGTTTTATCTGATACTTTAATATTTAGTTGTAATTACAGTGATTAAAAGATTGTCTTGCTTTTGATATTGGTGATGATGATAGTAATATTGGTGTTAGTTGTAATAAGAGACGTGTTGTTAGTAGCAGTATTGATGGTAATAGTATCCTTGGTGGTCATACTTATGTCTGGCTGTTAGCCCTGATTGAGCAGACTTATGTTCAAAGGTATTCCAGCTAAGACCTAGTGTATCTAAGACTATATTATCTCATGAAAGCGGTGGATTAGAGGAATCGCTCAAGCGCCAGACAGCATACTTAGCGACATAGAGTTACGCCTCTTTACGTTCTGAGGTCAAATTCCGCCGGTCGATAAATAAAGCACCAGTAAGGCACTGGGGTAAATTTAATTGACTTTCCTGCCCCATTCAAATTGCTGGCCTTGTGTCTTAAGTAGAAACAATTATCTCATATATCGTTTTTTAAAAGCGCTGGTGGAGTGATATGAGGGAGATTTTGCTGCTTTTTTTAACAAGTTGAAAAATCTAGAGGCGCATTCCTTGCTGCAGCTGCTAGTGGTGGTGATAGTTGTGGGGTGAGGTCGTAGTTAGTGGTGGTTTTGGAGCACTGTTGATAAAAGTGATGGAATAAGTGTTGATGGTGGTTGTGATGACATTGGTAACAGTGATGTCAGCAATGTCGATAAGATAATTATGCCTGTCTTTAGTGTTGTTGATGGTAGCTGTGGACGTGGAAATACAATTGTGTAGCAATCATGGTTGTAGAGAGCATAAAGATTTTGATGCATATGATGCTAGTGGGAAGAGAATAGCGAGAGGAAGACTGGGGAAAGGAGAGAATCAGAGAGAGAAAGAGAGAAAGCGAGAAAGAGAGAAAAAGAGAGAGAGGGTCTGTGTGTGTATGAGAGTGAGGAATAGTCTATAGGTCATCATATTGGTCAAGAATTATGCTGGAGGATAAAAACACTTTAATGATAATCTCATTCCTTTGATGAGAACGAATATTTGTTTTAGAAGATCCTAAAATATTTCCTTGATCTGTCAGACATGTTTAATTTTCTGCAAATATTTCTTTTGATTTCAAATTACAACTTGTATTTTTAAGGAGCCATCTTGCTTTCAACTTTCCTTGGATTTCTTCTTTGGCATTTCATACGTAATGCTACACCACTCGTCACCCATAGCCCACATATTTCACTCTTGTTTCACCGACACGCCACCTTTATTCCATCCATATTCGATCCACAGTTAAAAACAGTAGTTTCCAAATATATTTTCGAAAAACCATAGTTTGAGATTTCAAATCTCGACGAACACATACCTATATATTATGAACATCTCCACCATCCTAATTTTAATAGTTTCTTATATAGGTACAAGGCCAGCAATTTAGGGGAGGGTGAAGTCGATTAAATCGACCTCAGTGCGTGAGTGGTACTTTATTTTATCGACCCCGTAAGGATGAAAGGCAAAGTTAACCTCGACGGGATTTGAACTCAGATCATAATGGGCCGTAACTCTATGCGGCAAAGCATGGCGTCCGACCCTCTACCGATACTGCCAATAATTTTAATAAGACATTAAATGAAAAAAACACATTAGAAAAAGAGATTTATCTAATGGAACTCGCATCAGGAAATACCGCATTACGGATATTCGAACTACACGCCACATTTCAACCATGCTTCACGTAAACTCTATATATATTCTACTCATACACCACGGAAACCCAACATATGTTCTATTTATATTTCACCCTCACTCCATATATATTCTCCTGTTATGAGTATAACAGGAGAATATATATGGAGTGAGGGTGAAATATGCCTGAATTCTACTCATACTTCACGCACACCCAAGAGATATTTCAACAATAATTCACGCACAGATATTTCAACAAAGGTATATATATTCTACTCACATTCCACGCACACTATACATATATTCTATTATACATATATATTCCACGCACATTCTAGATATATTTATATTGAGATACTACACACATTCTACATATATTCTTTCCACACTCCATGCACACACTTCATATATTTTACCTACACACGAACATTTTACACATATTCTAATCATACATTATGGGCATACTCACACACCACCCACATTCTACATATACTCTACTCACACACCACGTACATTCTACCATTCTACATTATGTTATATTCACACTCCATGTACACTCTACATATAATTTATTTATACTTTACCCTCACTTCATCTACATTCTACTCATATTTTGCACTCACTCCATCTATATTCTGTTCATACTTCAATCACTGTCCGCCTATATTCTATTCATATTCCACGCACTATATATATACTCTCAATGTATATTCTACCCATATTTTACACACATTTCATCAATATTCTACTCACGACTTGCTCACACTGATGGCTCGTCGTTGTAGTTATTGTAATGGTGATTGAACAATTTATTTACCAGTCGGATAACCATTTATAGTGAAGGGGAATGCGGTTCCACAGCGGTGGGCTAGTGGTTCTAGTTAGCATATCAACCAGTTAACCGTTTTAAGGCGGAGAGATATGTGGTCTTCAGGTGATAAGCTAGTCATTGTAAGCCTATTTGTGAATAACAATGTACCTAGCAATCGGGTACCATGTAAAGGTGGAAACGAATATGATTCAGATTCACTGTGTCTGTCAACGTCACCCAACAATATTTCATATAAAGAAAATAAACTAGAATGTATAAATGACTAAGAATGAAAGAGTAGGCACGCGATTCTGTCAACCTATTTGACGGTTCCAAAGGAATTTTATATATTTATTTAATATTATTCGATTTGTTTATGTCAAGAGAGCAAAGAATTGATGTTGAGAACGTTTTTCACAAGACAGGTCAAGTGAATAAAGGTTAGATGTTAAAAAATGATCGATGCAGTTTGAAATAATAGATTTGACGAAAGTAAAAATTCTCTGTGTTACCTATTATATTTGTCGTCTAAAAGTTATTTACACTAACCTTTCGTTAG
>OZ024740.1:159098211-159100711 GCA_964016885.1 Eledone cirrhosa
CCCGACAGTTTCGATATCACCATGGGGTCGAGCGACTCGGCACAGGTGACCGACCTCGTGGGGATATATCTCATCCATAGGCTAACAGAAGAGATACCGGGGATCGGCGGTTGAATATACAGAGACGACGCACTTTTCACTTTCCGTTCCCTTAACCCCAGCTAGATGGAGCGTATGAGGAAGCGCATATCGCATTTTTTTAAACAACATGGCTTATCCGTGACAATAGATCCTATCACTAAGACGGTCAATTTCATGGACGTTACCTTGGAAATGAATAGGCGCATCCACAGACCGTACCATAAGTCCAACGAAAATCTGCAATATGTGAATAGGCAATCGAATCACCCTAAGTCAGTCATAGAAGCCATAGTTAAAGGGGTATCCAAACGCGTATCCACCATGTCGGCGAACGCAGACGTGTTTAAACAGCACGCCGAATATTATAATGAGGCACTGCGCAGGGCCGGTTACGCAGACACCATACTATATACCCCGGACAGAGAAGAGCCAAGTGATGAGGTGTGCAGAAATGGCAATAGCGGGGGCTCCTCCTTGGGTAGAAGAAATGACCCGGTAGCAATCTCTAGGAACACAAATAACAACACTAATAACATTAATGACGCAGGACCGACCGTAGGAAGGACAAAGGCACCCATAGGAGCTAGACCACCCAGTACGCGGAGACATGGGCCTGGCACGCACACTGCATGCTCCGCGGCAACTGGGACCAGTGACAGGACATCGACAAATACGGACGGGGCACACGACAGAGAGCACACCCAGCTTGGTTGTAGTGATACAGCACCGACAGCAGCATCACATAGACCTAAGGGGAATAGATGTATCGCCGACCACATAGAACGACGTAACTTAATAACTGAAGTGCATAACTCCGACGCCCATAGCACAGAGACAACACATAGATAGAGACAACACAGGAGATGTAATTGTGGTTGGGCGGAGCACAGGACGGGCATCGGGTCCAGGACACACCAACACGAATCCACGCACACGTGGGATCAGATCTAAGGCCGTTACATGGTTTAATGCGACCTACTCCAAACATGTACGCACCAACGTGCCAGGACTTTTTTCCGAGCGTTGGATGAGTGCTTTCCGCCGACGAACAAGTACCACAAAATCTTCAACCGCCACACGGGGAAGTTTTCCACAGCACCTAACATGGCCGACTATATGGCTAAAACTAACGCGGTGAAAATGGCGAACATTGGCCGTCAACCGCGGCGACAGAATGACCGTCTTTCGGAGCGCGGGGGACCACCCGGGGACCGGCCCTCAAATGACAAGCCGGCCCCCGAGGCGACCGGAATGCCCGCGGAGGGTGATGTGGTCCAACGCCGAGAGGGAACTAGTGGCATAGGGGAGACCACAGTGTCGCCGGAACAACACCATGGGAACCTTGAGAGGGCCATAACAGATCGAGGCCCGGATATCAGATGCGTAAGAACTGACAATAGAACCTGTAACTGCAGAGCGGGTACCCGGTGCCCCCTACAGGGAAAATGCTTGACGAAGGACCTCATATACAAGTGTGTGGTTACAACCCAAAATACGCATCGCACCTACATCGGCGCAACATCCACGACCATTAAATTACGGATGTATAATCACATGATTTCCATCGGGGACCGTAGCAAAAGGCAATCCACTAGGTTAGCGGACCTGGTGTGGGACCTGAAAGACCAAGGCACTCCGCACGTCCTGGAATGCAGTATAGTCCGCCATGCGAGGGCATATTCGGCTGGAAGTAGAAAGTGCCGATTATGACTACACGAGGCCATGGAAATAGTCAGATTGAAAGAGGACGCGGTCAACCTGAAGTCTGAAATTATCATGACCTGCAGGCACCAGAGAAGATACACTTTTGCAGCATTGAATCCTCCGGGTGGCACAGGCCATGGGCATGGGACCGGGTACGCACCGACCCGAACGGCCCAATGGGATTAAGGGACCAGATGCCATGCCCTGATGACATTGTGCGTCCCGTGTGGCAAACATAAGTAAACTAGGGTGCGCACGCAACATTGGGCAGATACATCGCCTAGGCTGGACCGGCCCACACGGGGTCCACGGTCGTCCGATACCCCAAACATATAGAACAGCACACCCCAGCCACGGTGCCATAACCCATGGTGACCGGCCAAAGCGTCTCCTTGAATGTGTACCCAGTCAATCGTAACTATATACTCTCCACATGTTCCACGTTGGAACAATTATTATTACTGTTGTTATTGTTTTGTTATTGTTACTTGTTCCATATACGGACCTAAGTTTGCACCTCATACTACCTGTATGTAGTATATCACATGGATACACGCACCTTCTCCCGTACCCCCCCCCCCCGATTTTTATTTACCCCCTTTTTATTTGTCTCTTTCTGAAATACAGATTTTAATGTATTTTAAAATATTGTAAATTTATTTATTTTATTTTATTATCCTATTGTGTTTATATGTGTGTTTTTATGTGTAGACCT
>OZ024740.1:159105711-159163211 GCA_964016885.1 Eledone cirrhosa
CGTATGTGTGTATATATGTGTATGTTTGCGTGGGTGTGTGTACTAATTTGGACATATGTGCGTATAAGTTTCTATGTGTATGTGCGTGTGTACATGTGTATGTGTATGTATGTGTGCGTATACATATATGTGTATACGTGTGTATACGTGTGTCTGCATGCGTGTGTATGTGTGTGTGTGTACATAGACACACACACATATAGATAGAAAAAAAAATATATATGGTGTGAGTATCTGTCAGTGGGTGTGTGTGTGTGGGCGCGTACGTACGCCCACATAGGACAGGGTTTGTCTATGTGTTTGTATACGGGTGTATATAAACGTGTGTGTATGCAGACGTGTCTGTCTGCGCGTGTGTGCGCGTTTGCATGCATGTGGAACCGGATGTATGGCGCGGTTCAGGCAGGCACTAATAGGCTTGTGGCGGTCGGTATCTAGAAGTGGGTGTGCCTGGGTTTGTGGGAGAGAGGGAGAGTGTGTGCGTGTGTATATGTGCATGGGGGTATGTGTGTCTACGCCTGTATGCATACATTTGTGTATGCACGCTTGTGTCTGTGCCTGCCCGTGAGTGTGTATATGTGTGGGTGTTTATGTGTGGGTACATACTCTGGAGTGTGAACAGACGTGTGAGATACCGAACCCAGCATGACTCCATTGAGTGTGTCGGACGGAAAATGGCTGATGACCCTTGTAGCAGTAAATAGTGACCAGAACTTAAGATGACGTGGATAGGGAACAGCCAATGGCATGACAGGAGTGGAAGATGTTTTTTGAAGGTGTTCTTTTGACGATAACACCCCAGTGAGAAAAATTGCTCCGAACGAACTACCCGTGTCCGAAGGAACCTGCAGCCGTAGAATCAGCCAGATGCATGCAGTGATCATGTCTCGAGCTACCTGCCGGCGAAACAATTGTAACACGCAATAAACTGGGTTCAGATGCATCACTGATTTTTGGTTTTTTTATACTATCCACACTCTACTCTGTATGAATATTGAGTGCTAATTTTGGCATACCGCTTATGGAAGCACCATAGTTACCATTATACACAAGTATATATATATATATATATATATATATATATATATATATATAACGAAGGAAATGTGGTAAGGAACCAGGTGGACCATAACGCACCAAAGTACTCAATACTTGAGGTAGTAGAGTGGGTAATAGGAACCAGTAAGACCCCGACAACTGAGCTCAAGCCGTTTCGACGGCTAATTCTGCTAGTCCAGAATTAGCCGTCGAAACGGCTTGAGCTCAGCTGTCGGGGTCTTACTGGTTCCTATATATATATATATATATATATATATATATATATATATAATTATCAAAATTATGTTTAAATCATTTTATTGCTGACAGTCGTTTCTTCCAAACTTTCGTTTGGAATCTTCGGAGCATTAGCAATGTTTGTACATATAATTAACCTCCTATTCAACTGAACAATTATATAGATACATATATATTGATGTTGTGAATAACAGTTTCGTATTTACAGGGTGGAATGGATGCGACATATATTATACGAGAATTGTATAAGAATTCCAATTAAAATTAAAAGCACAGAGTGGAATGCATGCAACAGATAATACAAGGGAATAGTCTAATAATTAAAGAGGCATTGAGGAAGAATGAGGACACTAGCAGCACATATGCAAGCGTCTAGAGAGTGCACATCCGTTAGTCATATATATGAAGGAAACAAGCAAAGTTATTAGGCATAAATAAATACTGTATGGCAAATAAATAGTGTATGGCAAATAATAATATAAACAGAAATACAAATATCTAAAAAAAACATTACAACAAACAAAAATAGAAGAAGGACTAATATATTCTTCAATCCCCCTTTCAATCTAAACGTCTCTACCAACTTGCCTAAGTCTTTCTTCTCAATCCTAGAAAAATACTTCCCAACCGGCCACAAATACCATAATCTTATCAATAAAAATACCATTAAAATCTCTTACTCTACCACACCTAACATCGCATACCATATAGCTAGTAGTAATAAAAGGAAGATTAATAATTATTTCCAACTAATTAAAATACAACAGGGGGTAAACTTACAGAACAACGTAGTACCTGTAAATCCTAGTAGCAATAATAATAATAATAATTTGTACAATTCTCGTATGGAAGAAACGATTGTCAGCAATAAAATGATTTGAACATAACTTTGATAATTGTGTAATTTTATATTCCTACTCTGTAAAACACCTGATGTTCTTGCATTGAGGTATTTCTCTTACTGGTAGTAATGTAGCAATAAATTACTGACCTTTCTTGTTTATAGTTGCTTATAGTATATACATAACTATAAATAGAATCATTATATATATATATATATATATATATATATATATATATATATATATATATATATACCACATAAGAAACGGAGAATCAGTGTTGCGACGAAAAAGAATTATTAGACATATTACAATCGTTTCTCTGGCAACAAGCTCGGGGCACGATCGATGTAATGATCGAACCTGACTCTGAAATCGCAAGGTCCTCAGATACGTCTCGAAATTTTGCTTCGTAGAATCGAGACGTATCTGAGGATCTTGCGATTTTAGAGTCAGGTTCGATCATTACATCGATCGTGCCTCGAGCTGGTCGCCAGAGAAAAGATTGCAATATGTCTAATAAATTTGTTTCGTCGCAATACTGATTCTCCGTTTCTTATGTGATATCATACTCTGCTCTGTAAGAGCATCGAGTGCTCTAACGGCCTACCGCTTACGGACGCTTTAAGAATCCCACACCAATTATATATATATATACATATATATATGGCAGACTTGACAGGCTAGATTTAATTAACAGCACCACTAACACAGCATGATACAGAATAGAGTTGAAAACAAAATCTCTATATATATATTTCAAATCTTTTAAATGGACCGCCAGTTATCGCAAGTAGAGAAATTCTCCCCGTTGAACATGATTTCAACATTAACACTGAATAAGAAATAGAAGCGGTTGACGACTTTTAATATGCGGACGATATCGGCCTGTTGGAGAATGAATTTGAAAGTAGTCAATAACAATTTGACACACAGGCCTCTACAGCTAAAGATATATGTCTGTTAATTAACAGATAAAACAATCTGGCATACTGCCACACAACCTTGAATTGGACAAGGGCACAGGCACCATGCTTCTCAGAAACTTGGAACAGCCAAACTTTTGCAATGACATTCATATGGTTGTGACTGAACTACAGCCTCCCATTATCGAAGCCAAACTCCTCATTGATTGTGCTATGGGAGACATCATATATATGCCTAGAATACCAACAATACCAAAATATGCCCCCTTTAATTTTAAATGGTTGCAATTCCCAGTGAGAGTCAGTTACACAATGAAAATGAACAAATCCCAAGGGCAAACCCTGCAGGTTGTCGGTATCCTTCTAGAAGTGGGATGTTTCTCACATGGTCACTTTTATGTAGGTGATTCTAGACAAGAAAGACCCGATAAACTCTTCATATATTCTCCCCCCCCCCCCCCCCCCCAAAAAAAAAAAACCAGTTTAAAATATTGTATATACAGAATAAATGTTTTATAATTTTCGTAGAATTCATAGTTCTATTATTTTCATTCTTTATTATATATCGCCTTCTGTGTATAGCTTTGAGCATAGTACTGACCCGCACCGAAGGCCGTGAGCTCGCTAGTGTGTATATGTATGGTATATAAAAATAACATTAAAAACAGATGCAGATATTACATAAGCTGTTTTGTTTATTTGCAAAAGATTTATGTAATATCAGCATCTTTTTTATTGTTATTCTCATACCAAATCTCCACCGTAACTACACACTACGAATGTATAGAGCTTTCACCTGCTTGCTCCTGTTTTTTGCCAAAACATCTCTTTTACTGAACACAATATATACAACTACCACCACTGCTGCTGCTACTATCATGACTACACACCTCTCTCTATATACACAAGAGTTCATTTTCCAGTCTCCTTCTCAACAAGGAACATGAAAAAACTTACCTCAACAATTAAATTTAAATCCTTGATTTTTAGTTTTTAATTCTTATTAATTCTTTTCAGTTGTAATACTCAACATTTGATAAGATGAATTTTACTAATACACCGAAACCGGTAATACTTTATATACTTTATATACATTATAAAACTCTTTTTAAAAAGAATTGTCCCTCTCATTTTTTCAATAATGTCACTTTGACGAATCAAAGAAAGACCCTTAAATATATATTCCCTGTTATTTCCAATTTCACCTTCTCCCCCCCCCCCCTACCTCTGTTCATCAATACAACACCTAGAGGTGAATTAGCTTACAAAGAAGGGACCTAGGTAAACATAAACTTAATATTAAGATAGTAGAAAGACCAGGTACCTCCATAAAAACATATATTAGCAATACATACCCTTTTCAAAGACCTCCCTGTATAGATAAGAAATGCATAATCTGTAAACTAAGCCCCCATATTAACTGTAAAACTAGAAATGTATTATATAACATAAGATGTACTGAAGGACAATGTAAAGATAAGAATATAGGTGAGACAGCTCGTAGTATAGGAGAACGGTTAAATGAACACTGGCGAGAACTTCAAGATAAAAAAGAATCATCAATACTCCACCAACATGCTAAAATAGAACATGAGGGCAAATTAGAGAACATAGAAATAAAAATAGAATCTACACACAGAAAAGACGCAATGTTTAGACAAATCACAGAGGCAATAAACATAAATGAACTCCAACCAAAATTAAATAGAAACCATGAATGGAATAGCAACATCACAACTTACAATTAAGGACAAAATGAAAACACATACAACAAACATAGAACAAACAACCAACCAGTAACATGTAAATAAACAAATAAATAAACAAATATAAACACACAGACACCCGGATGTAACACATGCGCAAACTAAGCACACAACACACACAAAAACAAGATTGGGTAGGACAGAACAAAGGAGAGGCACAAAAACAAAGAAAAGAATCCCCAGTCAATGAAGAGGTCACCTAATGTGTTACGAAAGAACTTTGACAATATACGAACAACCATCTGGTTGTGGAATCAACCAACCAACCGAAAATTTATAAATTCTTAAATTTATAAATTTAATTTAATTTATAATAAATTGAAGTGAAAGCTACTGGTGCGTGTGTTTCTTATTGGCAACATGACCCTCCGAAAGCATAACAATATCGGTTTCAACACACGTTTTCAGATAAAGAATCTTGCTAAACAAATTCAGAAACGAAATATATATATATATATGAATGTATATATAGTGTATTTTGCAATACACTGTATGCTTAATTAAAAGCATTTCGAAGACCTTATGCTATTGTTTTAGAGTAGTGACAGTCTCACTTACTTTAAATTTTCAGCAAACAGGGGGTTTGCTGAAAATTTAAAGTAAGTGAGACTGTCACTACTCTAAAACAATAGCATAAGTTCTTCGAAATGCTTTTAATTAAGCATACAGTGTATTGCAAAATACACTATATATACATTCATATATATATAGCTATTTCAGAGCGCCAATTCTAACATATATATATATATATATATATATATATATATATATATATGTGTATATATATATATATAAATCAAGAAAGAAGAGTGACATGGTTTGCTATACAATAAAGGGTTTATTCACACTGCTGACAATTGTTTCTCTGAACTGGTAGGTCTAAAGATCGCTACCCGCCTGATTTTGCGTCAATCGATCACCTAAGTGGACTACTTATAACGATAATTTGTTATCCCGTATATATATATATATATATATATATATATATATATATATATATATATATATATATATTCTTAGCGCTGTATTGGAATCATTGCGTCATTAAGCTAACAGAAGTGTGGTGACATTTTGATTCCAGTGTCGAGCCCGATCGTTAGAGATCGAACCTTGAGCTGATCAATCGCGAAACACACGTCACATCTGAATAAACTTAATGAAAATTTTACACCTCGTCCATACCCATATATACATATTTACATTATATATATATATAAGTTATTCCGGGTTCAATATGGAGTAACCACACTAAGTAAGGTACTCAATACATAGTATATATATATATATATATATATATATATATATATACAATATATTAATAAATGGAAACTATATTTATAAAACCATATTTATTTTATTATATATATTTCAAGGGCAAGCAAAGCAAATTATGGTGCGCTTTCATCAGATAAAATACAGATTCGTTTTATAAATAAATATTGGCATACCCGGAAAAAAGACAATCTTAACGGTTGGAGCTTCCTATATATATATATATATATATATATATATATATATATATATATATATATATATATAACGTTACAGTCCATATATATATATATATATATATATGGACTGTAACGTCAAGTTACTGTTGAGGACGGTGGTTTGGCAGTATCGGTAGATAGAAGTTATTGAGATGGAGGGTTTGTGGTTTTTCTCGAGAAAAACCACAAACTCTTCATCTCAATTCTACTTTTGAAAACCATAAGAACTGTGAAAACGGTAAAGGAAACAGATAAATATTCTTAAAAAACTCCATTTGTATTTTCGATTCCTTTTCCTTATATATATATATATATATATATATATATATATATATATATATATATATATTTGCAACATTCTTGAAATCATGAGTTCAAACAAATATTTCTGTATTTTAGAATGGTCATATTCCCAAAAGAATAAACAAGACAAAAACCTAAGCACTCTATTTTAATTCGGTGTTATTGTTAATTAAATAAAGTAAAGAATTTATTTATTAATCAATTACGATATTTGAATCTAATTATTTGCTCATGAAACTAAAGTTAGATCAAACAGTGTGCGAGTTTTATTGGTACCATGCTATTCCAAAATAAAATATACACAGAACCAAAGAGGACTATGTCAGTGTATGATATTATTACAATCTTCTCGATTTTCTGCAAATCAGCAGCTTTATCTCTCCGCGACATTATATTAATGGCAGCACAGCTAGATCGATATATATATATATATATATATATATATATATATATATATATATATATATATATATATTACGTATGATTGGATAACGTCCATAGTCTCGGTTGGTCTCGCTTGTGGAACCAACCGGATTATTTGGAGACGGTTGCTTCCCATGGGACCCTCTGGACATGTGTGTAGAATGCCAGCCACTTTCTCGTTAATATCAAGAGCAGACTTCTGTTCATAAACCAAATGGAACACTTGTTACCAGAATTCTTCGGTCACACACACATACACACACACACACACACACACACACATTGTGTGTATGTATGTGAATATATTGACACACACACACACATTGTGTGTATGTTTGTGTATATATATACACACACCCAAATGAATATATGTATTTTTCCACGCTACGTCTCCTAGTTTTGAACTAAAGTTACCGAAATTTTGGAATAGTTCCACATCCTATCAATCACAGGGTCAAAAGCTATGTGACCTTTCCTGAAACTTATTCTTCTTAGCTTTAGATAGGAAAAACTAAGAATTGTTTATACCCAGAAGTGCTTTAATAGACATTTGAAAAAATTGCCGATAAAAAAGAAAATTCATTTATAGCAATTATATAAATTAGTACAGTGTTTTGGGAAAAATATCGTGTTTTCTAAGCAACTATAAAAGCGGACAAAATCAAAATAATAATTTATCTTGTATACCTGTTGCCTGATTTTTTTTCATGAACCTCAACATGAAGCATCTTCGGTGGGGTGTGAATATAACTATTCTAAGTGAAGCAGCATTCTCAAAACAACTCAAGGTTTTCAACATATTTTTAAAGCAATTTATTCAATGTAGGAAAAGTATTTTATATATAAACAGTATTTTATATATAAATAAACTCTCACATGACCAAGTACAGCTGTTAGTATATATATATATATATATATATATATATATATATATATATATATATATATATATATATAGGAATGTATGTATAGTATATTTAGCAATATACCGTATGTTTAATTAAAAACATTTTGAAGACCTTGCACTATTATTTTAAAGTAGTGACTATGTCACTTATTTCTTTTTTCGGCAAAGGAAGGGATAGAAGCTGACAGATTCTCTTTCACACTGTTGGTGATCCTCAGAGCAACGTACTACCCGCCAAGAAGTGAGTCACATAGTCACTACTATAAAATAATAGAGCAACGTCTTCAAAATGTGTTTAATTAAACATACGGTATATTGCCAAATATACTATACATACATTCATGTATATATCGCTATTTCAGAGCAGCAATCCTAATACCATATATATATATATATATATATATATATATATATATATATATATATATATATATATATATATATATATATATATATATATATATATATATATATAGGTATATATATATATATAGGTATATATATATATATATGTATATATATATATATATATGTATATATATATATATATGTATATATATATATATATGTATATATATATATATGTATATATATATATATATATATGTATATATATATATATGTATATATATATATATGTATATATATATATATATATATAAAATTAGTAAAATAGAAAATTTTCTTGTTTTACGTCTTTCATATAATTGTTCTGCATTCCGCTGCATAGAACCACAAAGGTACTAAGACATAACATATATATTTGCTAGCATGGGTGTACATCTGTACACATATGTTGGTAATGTACTAATTCTCTATATTTATCTCCAAATTGTTTGTTGAGCAAAACTTGCCAAAATTTACTGCTGATCCATGGTAGTAGTAGGCTCTTGTCATAATACCACCCCGCTCCTAACTGATTAACCTCAGTGTCACGTGACTGATTCTTTAGAATCTGCCACTGACCAGAGGCAGTGAATTTTTTCAGTGCTCTGGAATTTAGTCCTCGCTAGCTTTATTCCATCCACTGAATTATTATTTTTATATGGGTTCCTAGTGTCCGCGCATCGCCTGGGAACTTAGCTGAGAATAGACTCCCTGATGACGTAAGGAATTCTCTATAGTTATATTACGTAACTATATTTATCCCCTTACAGAATCTAATTAGTTGAAGTGAAAATTTTAGTAAGTAAGTTGATTTTTAATTTTTAAAATTTTCTTATTTTACGTCTTTCATATATATATATATATATATATATATATATATATATATATATATATATATATATATACAAGTTAATATAAATTAATATATGATAAACACCCATATGAACATATAAGCGTTAATTTATATTAACTTGTATTTCACGGCTCAGAAATGCTTCTTTCTTCGAGCTAATTAATTGTAAAAGACTGTTTGAGTTTATAACTCTAAATATAATATTTAACGGCTCCTGTTGTTGAGCTAAATTTTAATCCCATATAGAAGGCTGTTATTTCTAGCAGCATGAGTATGGGGCTAGCTAGGAGCTGGGAAACCACGTGCGTTAGCATTTGATTACCAGTCCTTCAAAAATATTTCGAGGTGAAACATGCTAATTTCTGGATACCTGTTGATGACCACAGCAATTGGAATTTTTCACTTTTTTAAATTATCGTTGCGAAACTTATTTGGGTTTTGAAATTTAAATTTGTCTGCGGAACAGGTTTGGATTTTGAAATTTAAATTTGTCCAGGTATCACGGCTATTGCCAATATGGGTTTGTTTTTATTGATTTATTATTTTAAATCGAGACAGACAAACTGTATTAATCTAATTAGTATTTTTCAATCTAGCTAACTTGGTCGTTTACAATGCAAACGCTTATATGTTCATATTGGTGTTTATCATATATTAATTTATATTAACTTGTATTTCACGGCTCAGAAATGCTTCTTTCTTTGAGCTAATTAATTGTAAAAGACTGTTTGAGTTTATAACACTGAATATAATATATATATATATATATATATTTATATATATACATACATACATACATACATACATACATACATACATACATACATACATATATATATTGTTATACTTTTGGAGGGTCATGTTGCCAATAAGAAACACACGCACCAGTTGCTATCACTTCAATTTATTATAATAAATTTATAAATTTAGGAATTTATAGATTTCCGGTTGGTTGGTTGGTTCCACAACCAGATGGTTGTTTCTTTATTGTCAAAGTTCTTTCGTCACACATTCTGTGACCTCTTCAGTGACTGGGATTCTTTTCTTTGTTTTTGTGCCTCTCATTTGTTCTGTCCTACGCCATTTTGTTTCTGTGTGTGTGTTGTGTGCTCAGTCTGTGCATGCGCCACATCCGGGTGTCTGTGTGTGTTTATATTCGTTTATTTATTTGTTTATTTACATGTTACAGGTTCGTTGTTTGTTCGATGTGCGTGTGTTTTCATTTTGTCCTTTATTGTAAGTTGTGATGTTGCTGTTCCATTCATGTTTTCTATTTAATTTTGGTTGTAATTCTTTTATGTTTATTACCTCTGTGATTTGTCTAAACATTGCGTCTTTTCTGTGTGTAGATTCTATTTTTATTTCTATGTTCTCTAATTTACCCTTATGTTCTATTTTAGCATGTTGGTAGAGTACAGATGATTCTTTACTATCTTGAAGGTCTCGCCAGTGTTCATTTATCCGTTCCCCTACACTACGAGCTGTCTCACCTATGTACACTATATTTTTGTCTCTACATTGTCCTTCAGTACATCTTATGCTATATACTACATTTCTAGTTTTACAGTTAATATACGGACAATTTCGATTTAGATTGAATTCATTTAATTTATCTTAATTTGGGATATAGATATATAAATACGGCTCCTTAATTGTAGAGCTAACTCTGTTGAAAGGAATTGACTGCTATTTCTAGTTGTCGAATACCTATTCACGCCACTGAGACGACGCCGCTATGATGTGTAAAAACAACACGTGGTAACGGTCAATTGAGGATTTTGACTCGAAGTGTAAACATGGATTGCTGGAATATTGTTCTTCCTTGTTGATAATCCAATAATATCCACTTTCTGTGACTTACCATCTGATTAATTGGTGAAATATATTTCTTTCATGAAATATATTCAGGGAAGATTAATCATTAAAAGGTATCTATTTTTGAAGTTCTAGTTAACTTTATATATTTGTTACCTACTAGCCATGCGTGGTTACACGCTTGTAAAAATTATCTCCTGTGATTATTCATGTTTATATTTATTTATATATATGTTGATCAATTTCTAGTTATTATAAAATGCTCGGACCTACAAAGTCTTTGAGCTTATTTTCCGGGCGATATGGCGCACGCCGTTAAGGCATGACACCCACAATTTCGATTTAGATTGAATTCATCTTAATTTTGTATATATATATATATATATATACAAAATTAAGATAAATTAAATGAATTCAATCTAAATCGAAATTGTGGGTGTCATGCCTTAACGGCGTGCGCCATATATATATATATATATATATATATATATATATATATATATATATATATATATATATATATATATATATATATATATATATATATATATATATATATATATATATATATATATATATATATATATAAAATAAAGTTAAATAAAAGTCAAATCATTAAAATTTAGCTTCGTTTATTACTGCTATATATATTTCAGTGACAGCCATCTTTGGCTGTGACCTCTTCAGGCAGTTTGAATTAGTATGGTATAGACAAGTACAGATGTTGTTTAGGTGTATAATATTGTCAATACTCTGATATGCCCAGTTCCTTGTTGGGTTGTTAATTCACTGAGGAACTGGAGTCATATGAATTCAAACAAACGAATTTCAGTGTCAAAGGTCCCCTTCTCCTCTCATTGGTCAGTTATTAGAACATTCCTCATTCTAAGTGTTGTTATTGTTGGAGTTAGCTTAGAAATTGATAAAATAGTTGAAGGGACAAGGTGTTAAAGGAACAAAATAACAAAAAAAGTGTCAAACTTCCCATTGGTCAGTTCTGAAAGCATTCCTCACTCAGAAGTCTAAAGAATTCTTTCTGGGGTGAGGCTCCCTGTAGTGTTTTTGCCTGCTATTGTTCAGTACATTTGACCTCCACCATTATTTTGGTACTGTTGTTGGTGTAGTGGTCAGCTTATATCTTGCTGCTGCTAACAATTTAGCAGTATCCAGTTTGTGTTTTTTCTTCATCCCTCCCGCCACCATCGTAGTGGTGGTGGTGGTGGTGGGGGTGGGGGTTCTTCCATGTGTATGAAGAAATATAAGGCAATAAATGAAGAAAACAGAAAATAAATAAATAATATAATAAAATAATTAATATAATTTGTGCAATTTGAAAATAAATAAATAAATAGAGAATAAAGAATAAAGAATAAATGAGAGATTGGTGAAAAAGTAATGAAAATGCATATGGAGAAGTGAGAAATAATGTAGGATAAAGTGTGTGTGTGTGTGCTACAACCAATCTCAAGGTCAGAATATGTTGGATAGATTGGTATGAGACAAGATGTTAAGATGAGATATTCAAACTCAATGTGTTTGTGTTATAGATGTTGGCCAAATTATTATGGCTGTGTCCGATTCTATCTCTAGGCTATCATGGTGTCTGCTCCGCCTGGGTTGTTCCCTGTGGCTTGAGGGGAGTTCACAACCTAGGGTGTTGTTATTTCCCATATAGCTTGAGGGAGGTCTGGCCGAGAGGTGTTTTCATGTTCTGTAGAAGTCCCTATAGCTTGAGGGGAGTTCACATCTTCTTGTGTTGCTACTGTCCATATATCTTGAGAAAGGTCCCGGCTCTAAGGTGTCTGCATGTCCCGAAGCAGTCGGTTCTGAGGTTTATCAGGCCGCTTCCACCTCTTAGTATCTCGAGGGTCTCGTACAGGCATAGTTTGCATATGCAAGATCCCCCTTTATCGGGTGGTACTTTCCTGATTATGTACCAGGCCAGAGAGTATGGGGTCCTGTCCAGCTTAAGCTTCCAGATCAGGTCGGAGAGAGCTGTGCTTTTCCTTTTGGCCTCCTTCTTGAATGAATGGCGATGGTTGTACCAGCGGTCCTTAAAGCTCGTTGATGTGGCTCCAATGTAGAGGTGTTCGGAGTTGGGGGTTTTAACCCTACAACCGTACACTAGGTTCTTCTTGAGACATTCATTACCAAGGGGGCATGATTCGGGGTTTCTGCAGTTGCAGAGGGTGGTCGGCCTCTTCCTGCCTAGATTAGGGTTCTCATTATGTGTTACATGTTGGCCCTCCCCCATGCTCGGTGGGGGGTCCTTGGGTCTGTTTGTGTTTCTTGGGCGGGCTCTGGGTCCCCCCTTCCCTCCTTTCACATGGTTCTGCTGAGTGTTTGTATTGCCATCTTCTGGTTGTGTGTGGTTTTTAAGCCTACTTCTGTTGGTGCTAGCAATGTGTTGGGCCAAATTTCTCGTGGTGGAATACGAAAGCTTCACAGTGTGTCTGTTGAAGATCCTGTGGTATCTGTGGTCCCTCGGGAAGCATTTGTCAAGTGCTCCAAAGAATAATCGGGCCAAGCTTTTCTTTAGGGCCGCTGAGTAGGGTGGGTTGTACCACGTGATTTGTCGGTGTCTCCTCCTATATGTGTGGGTCGGGGGCTTCGTGATTTGTTGGAGATTTGTTGGGTTGCTGGTGGTTTCCGCACTGTTGCTTCCCTTTTGGGCTCTATACTTTTTGTTATCTTCGCGGCCCGGATCTGTGGGGTGGTTGTTGTCCGCCCGGGGAGATCCATCGTGGGGTGGTCGCCTGTTTCCCCCCCCCCACGTGTCCTGCGGTTGGGGTCATCCGTCCTGGGGTAGTTAGCGTCATGCCTGAGACTGCTACTCATATTGTGCTCCATCTTGTGGTCAAGCGCACTAGTCCCCACCGCCCGTGTGGTGGTGTCTGGTACATGGTGCCTATTTGATTCTGCTCTGCCTGTATTGTTAGGGTTCGCCCTCCCCCCTCTGGCAACGCGGTTGTGGGTGTCTGTTGGGCTATCCACCTCCCGGCTTTTCGGACTATATGTTATATTTTGTCCATGTGCCGCCTTCTTTAGAGCTGCGTTGTAATATTCCGCGTGGTTGTTGAATATTTCCTTACTTGCGGACAGGCTGGAGATCCTGTCCGACACGCTCTTCACCTCTGCCTTGGTTATGGATCTAGGGTGGTTTTATTTATTTATTTATTTTCAAATTACACAAATTATATTAATTATTTTATTATATTATTTATTTATTTTCTGTTTTCTTCATTTATTGCCTTATATTTCTTCATACACATGGAAGAACCCCCACCCCCACCACCACCACTACGATGGTGGCGGGTGGGATGAAGAAAAAACAACTGGATACTGCTAAATTGTTAGCAGCAGCAAGATATAAGCTGACCACTACACCAACAACAGTACCAAAATAATGGTGGAGGTCAAATGTACTGAACAATAGCAGGTAAAAACACTACAGGGAGCCTCACCCCAGAAAGAATTCTATAGACTTCTGACTGAGGAATGCTTTCAGAACTGACCAATGGGAAGTTTGACACTTTTTTGTTATTTTGTTCCTTTAACACCTTGTCCCTTCTACTATTTTATCAATTTCTAAGCTAACTCCAACAATAACAACACTTAGAATGAGGAATGTTCTAATAACTGACCAATGAGAGGAGAAGGGGACCTTTGACACTGAAATTCGTTTGTTTGAATTCATATGACTCCAGTTCCTCAGTGAATTAACAACCCAACTAGGAACTGGGCATATCAGAGTATTGACAATATTATACACCTAAACAACATATGCACTCGGCGAAGTGCGCAGGTTGGTTTGGTTACTCCGGAGTAGTGTAAAATAAAGTTAAATAAAAGTCAAATGATTAAAATTTAGCTTCGTTTATTACTGCTATATATATTTCAGTGACAGCCATCTTTGGCTGTGACCTCTTCAGGCAGTTTGAATTAGTATGGTATAGACAACAACATATGTACTTGTCTATACCATACTAATTCAAACTGCCTGAAGAGGTCACAGCCAAAGATGGCTGTCACTGAAATATATATAGCAGTAATAAACGAAGCTAAATTTTAATCATTTGACTTTTATTTAACTTTATTTTACACTACTCCGGAGTAACCAAACCAACCTGCGCACTTCGTCGAGTGCTCCAGCCTGCATACTGAAGTGTTGGTATACAACCAACATAAACTCAAAATCTCTCTCTCTCTCTCTCTCTCTCTCTCTCTCTCTCTCTCTCTCTCTCTCTATATATATATATATATATATATATATATATATATATATATATATATATATATATATATAGTAGTGAAGGCGTGTGGCTGAGTGGTTAGAGAATTGGATTCACAATCTTGAGGTTGTGAGTTTGATTCCTGGACCGGGCGATGCGTTATGTCCTTGAGCAAGACACTTTATTTCACGTTGCTCCTTCTACCTGGAGTTGCGACCGATAGATAGTAATAGCAATTGGAAAGACCAACGTAAACATTGTTTCCTAGGTCCGATTTGACGAAAGTCGATTGATCCAAAAAAAAAAAAAAAAAAATATATATATATATAGTCAATAATCTAAACGAAAACCACGTGGCGGAAATAAATAACATAGCTGTCATTGACAGGTTTGGTTGTGAATGTTCCCTTCAATATATATCTATATACTCTCCAGACATTTACACTCACTATAATAAACCCGCCTATTATTATAACAATATATGTTCATTCTGCCACATGTGATTCTGGAAGCGGAGTTTCCTGTATACACTTTTTCTCTATATGTAACGGGATAGCCATCACGATTTATATTTACTGTGGTACAGTTGTATGCGGTGCGATACATTGGTTGAACGCCAACTTGGACATACAGTGAATCTCACCTGGCACGTTGGATTGAGCGACCGAACGTGAGGATTTTGGGGAATGCCAGTTTCTGCGGACCTGGCGTGTTTTCAATTTCCTCACATCTGCGCCGGCTGTATATGTACCATATATTTCTTTAATGTACGACGTACTTTCTTTTATTTTTTATTTTGAATTTTGGGTGTATATCCCAGACCGCCTATGGTGATAAATCCCCTGGGTATAGGTTTTGGAAAAAGAGTGTTACCTCACTTAACGTTCGGAACTGGAACATATCGATGTGGTTAGTAGGGCGCGGATATGATAAGGAGAATCGACCTGTTACAGGCGATATAATTGGAGTACACCATCCCTCATATGGACTATCATACATGTAAGGCTGCACCACTGCTAACCAACTATTCTTTTCACAGTCTCATGCTTACAAACTCTATTGACCTGCCTGTACACCCTCTTTTTGCACTGCTTGTGCTTTGATGCATCTATGTTTTGCTTTGTCTTATATTTCTTTGGGGTCTCCGGGCTTTATTTACTTTATTGTTTTCTAATTTTATACTTATCTCTTTTATTATCCCTGTATTGTTGCACTTTTTAATAATTTTTATTATTATTTTATTATTGTTTCTGATCATGCTGAGTAATACCCTCACTCTTCCCTTGCTACCCTCTCCCAATCTCTTTATCATCTATTGCACCATTTAAGTGATACATTTTTGGTGTAATTTTTAATTTTTAAATTTTAATTTTTAAATTTTTAAGACATTTTATGGCATTATGTGTATCATGTATTCTGCCTTTTTCTATATAACGCTGGCCTCGGGACCTCCCTGCTGGTCCTTTAACCTTGTTCTGGTGACGCAGCTCGATGGAGCATGCAACTACTGATATACTCATGTTTATATGCTCTGATGATTCCTGCCATGGTGTATGGATGAAACACTGTTAGCTAATAAAACAATGTATTTCTAAGTACTCTTTGGTTATTCCTATAACTATAACGGCTCTGTAGTATACTAGTTATCCTACATTGAGCTAAAACCACACTGTCATACCAAGGGCAATATATCTGCATGTCTGGGCATATTGATATATTTGTCAACGAAATATATATATATATATATATATATATTTGTGTGGTTTTAGCTCAATGTAGGATAACTAGTATACTACAGAGCCGTTATAATTATTATATATATATATATATATATATATATATATATATATATATATATATATATATATATATATATATATAAGAGAGTGTTGAAGTTTGCTTGAATATATATATATATTTACATACAGGGTGTCCCCCAAATGTATACACATATTTATTAGAATGCTGCAAAAGTGTGTATACATTTTTGTGGGCACTCTGCATATATATATATATATATATATATATATATGTGTGTGTGTGTGTGTGTGTGTGTGTGTGTGTGTGTGTGTGTGTGTGTGTGTGTGTGTGTGTGGTTTTGCTTTATTATACATGCAGCTTACACTACAAAAATCATTCCTTTAACGTTGTGAAGGAACTTATAGTACCATCTGGCTGTTCGAAGCAGATTTAATACTAATGTTATTAGGGGATGTCCGAGCACTTTTAGATCACATCAAAAGTTTGTTGTCTTTTCCTTACTGTAATCCATGTAATTCTTGCATCAAGCCGAAAGTAGCAGTCATCAGTAATTTTATAGTGACTTTGTTTTACTAATTGCTGAAGATTTCTTCTTTGTTGTGGGCTTTGATCTTTCTTTTACATGTCTACAATATCTATGGTGAATCGTCGTCTCCATCATTCTACAATTCACCTGTCACTGCTTATTGTTATTGTTAGTAAGTGTTCGATCTAGCTACTTAATCAGGCATGTCATATTCACCAGAAGTAACCTACATTGTCATTCTCGGCCCTCAAATGACTCATTGAGTATCCCTAGACGTGCACAAACAGCTATGTGACTAACTCTACCCCCAACAATATATTTCATAACAACTTCCTTCATTCCACTGTCTCTAATGCTACATTGATTTTCGGGGAAGCTGCATGGGTTAGTGGTTCGGGTGCTCGGATCACGATGGTAAATTCCTGAGTTCGATTCCCGGTGACATAAATTTTTGTATTTTTTTGAAATGGCTAAATGCTTGAACCCTAGTATTTAACCGATACAATATGCGGCCTTGTAGATAGTGTTGAACTCCCGATAAGGTTGTCAATTGGATTCGTGGCAACACGTTGTGTCTTTGAGCAAGACTCTTTATTTCACGTTGCTCCAGTACACTCAGCTAGAAAAAATACGTCGTACCTGTAATTCGAAGAGTCCGCCTTATCACACAATGACATGCCGAATCTAACTGAGAACTATGTTAACGGTACACATATTCATGTTGATTTCACAAGCCGTTTGTTCCAATAATGGAACAACTAAAATACTCATCGTAGAAACAGAAGAGAGTTTCCCCACACAGGCATTAACTTCCTAACCCCACGAGTCTTGGTCGAATTCTTTCTTTTCCACCTGGCCTCAATATCTAGCCTGCTTATCTTTGTAGAAATATTCAGATATTCCCTATCCGCCCCGATCCAGCCCGTCTGTACTAAAGAGCCCCATCAAATATATCGCCACTTTAACAATGTCACTTGCGTTCCATTCTTCCTATCTCCCCCAATAGTTGGGTCACGATTTCATGGGAAGGTAAATGATTCGGCAGAGATTTTAGAGCGTTGAACTTTTGTTTCAGGGCTCTGCATTCTGCGTTCAAATCTCCCGGTTGTTCACTTTGCGTTTCATCTTTCCGAGATTTAAAAACAACTTAGCAGCCCATCGTTGGTGCAGCTATATTTCCTTCTAATTGTCACATAATGGATGTTTCACGGAATTAACAGATAGCGGATCGAGAGGGTGTGTCTATCTGTTTGTGTGCCTAAGGCCCTTAGTAAAAGCATGACATATGATACCAAGTCATGCTGGATTTCACGGGAGGGTGTAGCCTTTTTTTTTTACCTCAATGGGACGACATCAGATTACTTAGAGCAATATACCATCAATCTGCAATGTTAATGGTAGCTGTAATGTTGAAGTAGTATAATGCATTGCAAAGGATAATTGGAATAAATCTTGTGAGGATTGTTGTGAAGCGAACTGGAATGGGATGGTTGGGTCATGGGTTGAGGAAGGATGCAAGTAACTTGTTGAGGAAGGATGACGGTAACTGGTTGTGGTGATGAGTAGGTGAATACCAAGTGAAGACCATGAAAGATAAGGAGGAAATAGAAACACGAGGAGGGATGCAGACGGTAGGGTAACATGGAGAAGCTCGATATGCGACCCGCCATACTAACCTCGATTTTAAAAGAGAAAATGGTCTTAAAACGTCTCTCACGCTTCATTTTCTTTCTATCTTCACTAATATTGGGTCGTACCTCAGTGTTGACAACACATTACCTACTATCATATGTCAACGAACTATCTGTAATGTTAATATTTGTAATTCTAAAGTAGCGCTATATCAAACAATGCTCATGCAGTAAGAGTATTTATGCAAACTGAAAAGAGTTGTGTGTAAAGGATCCATAAGTTTCTCTTCTTTCTCTCCCTCTCTCTAATATCTGCTCTTGATATATATGTGTGTGTATATATATATGGACACACACACACACACACACACACATATCTATATATATAAAACTGTGGTTGTCTGTCTGTCTATCGATTTTCGGCACACATCTCCTCTTAGAATCTCTCACGGAATTGCACCGAAATTGCTATACTTGTACATTGAGCCCTAGCGAAGACATCGGAAAAAAAAAATTTCAAATTGACCCGCCCTATGTGACGAAATCGAATATAATGTATCGATTTTTGAGCGTAAGTTATCAGTTATTTCCTTTGTTCTGTTTACATTGAGCGTCTTACGTAAAAAATTCCGCTGGCTTTCTCAGTCTTTGTTAATAAATAACCAGTGCAGTTTTTATCCCCAGCATCCTCTTTTGTTATAACATTCGGGTTATCGTTATGTTTTCTTAACTTCATAAGGCATATTGTTGGTTGAGGGAATATTAATCAAAAACACCACATGCAAGTCTGCACAGTAGACACTACAGTTTTTAAGCCAAAAAAGAAACTTAACATTGTAACTTTAACACAGCTACTGAGCGACCCCGTTTTGCTTCATTTCCATTTAAAAGCATTTTAAAACAATATTTTTACTTGAAAACAAGTCTATTTAAAGACTACGTAAAACAAGCAAATATTTCGTCGTTAGGCGTGCAGACAGACAGTCGTGCAGAGAGGTGATATAGGCGTGCAGACAGATAGTCGTGCAGAGAGGTGATATAGGCGTGCAGACAGACAGTCGTGCAGAGAGGTGATATAGGCGTGCAGACAGACAGTCGTGCAGAGAGGTGATATAGGCGTGCAGACAGACATAACTGATAATTTGGTTACGCTAATGTTTTTCTCTGCGTTGCAGTGTTTACATTTTCGATCTTTGTTAATAAATAACCAGTGCAGTTTTTATCCCCAGCATCCTCTTTTGTTATAACATTCGGGTTATCGTTATGTTTTCTTAACTTCATAAGGCATATTGTTGGTTGAGAGAATATTAATCAAAAACACCACATGCAAGTCTGCACAGTAGACACTACAGTTTTTAAGCCAAGAAAGAAACTTAACATTGTAACTTTAACACAGCTACTGAGCGACCCCGAGCAACGCCGGGCTTTACTGCTAGTATATATATATATATATATATATATAAACCCCTCCCCCTTTTAAATAACTTTTAAATACCCCCCCCCCCCCCTAAAAAAAAAATCAAACAAAATGCATTGGTTATTTGCTTGTGAAACATGTACTACGACAAAAATGGCGGTTTGCCTAAAGATGAAGTTTTAAATAATTGATTTGAATTTTTAAACTGTAAACCGGTACACAATATTTTTGTATATGTTATTGTTACACACACACACATACACACACATATTTGTATGTAAGTAGATACATACATGAATGGCGAAGTTGTCGAGTCATTACAAGGTAGGATAGAATGCTCTCTACTGTCTGAGTTCAAACCCCGCTGAGATCAACTTTGTCTTTTATTCTTTCGATGTCGATAAAAAAAGAACCAGTCCAGTACTTGTGTAGATTCTTTCTCACTTCACTCTCCCCTTCTCCCTCTTACTCCCCCTCTCTATGAAAGACATCGGTTGTCGTCAGATCTAGAGAGAGATCGGCTCCACCAGGTTTAAAATCCCCCAAACACCATGTGCTACTACAGCGGCCCCACGACTCCACCAGGAGTTACGAGCTCACATATACAAACATATAAACTTACAAATATGTAAATGCGGTGAATTTACAGGATGTTTAAAATGACGGATAAAATTCTTTGCGATATTCATTATTTGCTCTAGATTTCTGAAGTCGGAGTTCAAATTTCGCCCAATTCAATTTTGCCTTTCATTTTATCGGTGTCGATAAATTACTAGATCAGTGGACTGACGTTCTTAGAAGTTTCCCACCTTACTGAATTCCCATCAATATTAACTGCATTCGTTTTCCTTTGCTGACGAATTGTATAACACCACATGAAATCCATGATTATGAGACACAATTTTTATTTAAATTAATATGATTTTTATTCCTAGATTTTTTTTTGCATGTGTATATTAGATTACACTGTAATGCGCTCTACATTAAATATTGATCATTATTTATCAACAAGATAAAGATATATTTGAGAGATATATTATTTGTGTACATAGACACATACATACATATTGATAGATTCATACATAGATATTACATATTAGGCACACATATACATGAATGTATATGTTTGCACGTATAACCACATATAAACTTGATGCGCTTAGGTAATTACGTAAATCTAGGTTTGGATCGAACAAGAGAGCGTGGGCTGGGTAGCAGGTTTATAGTGTGAATGATGTTGAGAGCTAATGGCGATTTGCCAAAATATGAAGACCTAAACTCAGAGGTTTGAACTTTCAAATCACTGTTCAGTCAAAATTTGGCAACAGTAATGAGAATAGGCAAATAAATCGATATTTCGGAGCATTAATGATTTTCTTGAAAACAAAAACAAAAAAACACACAAAAACACACATATATATATATAAGAAGCAAAAATGGTACATGCTTAGACAAATTTGGTATTTCTTTCTTTAGTGAAATATCGAACTGATGAAATTGTGAAGAAGAATTTCTTTCTAAGAAGAATTTCACCATTATTTCATTGGCTCCTACTTTAGGTATGGTGCTAGCATCAATGTTGTGAGATACCCTAGATGTACTGTTTAGTAAACTCTAGACAGGTATTTTATTTTATTTTATTTACCCAAGGAAAATGAGTTTTGTGGTACAATTATTTATTTACTAAGTTGTACACGAGAGATCTCTAGAACAAATTAGTGATTATGATTTGTACTGACCGTATAAGATTCAGCTGATCCCATTGGGGAATGATTTCGAAGTATCTCTCTAAGGCAATATAACGAATAAAGCTCCGAAGCTCATTATTCTAGAAATAACTGGAGATATATATATATATCAATGAACGGTTGGGCAAAGTGAAGGTAGCAACATGGTTTTTTGTATTAAAATATGATTGCACAGACTTGGTCTAGAGAATATCCGATCAGACTGTAACGTCTGCAAATTCGATACTTACCGATTAGTTTGCTAGAAATAGTAGGGAAATACTCTACGAATCATGTCCTATTATCTTAGAAAATGAAAGACATAGTGTGTAATGTAGTCAAATATATATATTATACGGCAGAATATCAAACATGATAGTCATGGTTGAAACACTTTGCTCCTAGGTCTGCTCATCATACAAATTCGACTGACCATTTCGAGCATATTCCACAACCTGCATAACATAAACAAATGATAATATAAAGAATTATACGGTAATTATCTCCCGATGAGGATACAATAATCTCTGAAATGCGTAAATATATACGTTTATGTTTTTCTATGAACAGAGGCAATAGAAGAAAGTCTGTTTACGTTTGTTTTTCCATGGCAAGGTTTCTAATTTAACAAATGTGTCTTGCACGTATGTATGTATGTAAGCCGACAACTCCACCAAACTTGCTTGGTGAGGAGGGTGGTTTTAGACACCCCACGGATGAAAAAGAAAATCCGTCAAAGGGCAGATGAATTCAGGAGAGTCAACTGCCATCCAATATTATGTAGATTTCTATGCATATATCTTTGTATATATACAAATATTTTTATGCGTATATATTTTTAGAAACACACAGCTGCAAATTTGTACATAGGCGGTAGGGGTCTCGTAACCTCGTTGTTGTGTCTTCCTATGACAGGCGCTAACTCCGGTGGAGGCATCTGTGTCTTAGCAGCCCTATTAGAGAGAGCATTGTTCACCCAAATTCCTGGGAAGGTGCTAGTCACATCAACGCTGGGTAGTTTACTGCGGCTATCGGAGGTTCATTCAAGTAGGAAAAGAAAAAATGAAAAACATAAAACATTTATTAAAAAATCGAGTTAAACTCAACATCTGCTGCTGGAATGTTAGAACGCTTTTGGGTCAAAATTCATCAAACAGGTCAGAAAGCAGAATTGCTCTGATAACAAAAGAACCCAAAAGACTGAATATAGACATTACAGCCTTGTTAGAAATACATCTATCAGAGTGTGATCAACTAACTGAAGCATCATCAGGTTTCACATTTTTCTGAATTAGGAAACCAAAAGGAGAACGGCGAGATGGTGGTGTAACTTTTGCAGTTCTAAATTTTCTAGCACAATGTTTAGAGTCTCCCCATAGAATCGGTGACCGAATAATGAAGTTGCGCATTTCACTTGCATGAAGGCAATGTGCAACAATTTTGTCAGTTTATGTTCCAACTGTACAGGCCAGCGAAGAAAGTATTGCAATTATATATATACTCCTGTTGACGAAAAAGCAATAATTCTTGGTTATTTCAATGCCCAAGTTGGCAAAGACCATGATACACGGAATGCATTTGTCATTACGGCATTAATAAGATGAATGCCAAAGGTCTGAAGCTACTTGAGCTATTTGGGCTGTGTTCAGAACTCAACTTTCCCATTTGAAACACATTCTTGCACCAACAGAAGAAACCTAAATTTATCTGGATATACCCAAGATCAAAAGATAGCGACTACATAAAAAACAACCGTAACGATTTACAGATTGAAGTTGAGAACTGGGGAATGCTGGCTATTAAGAGGGCTGAATGGAGAGGACATGTAAAGGAAGGCTGCAGAATATTTGAAGAGAGACGTCACGACCATGAAAGACTTAAGCACCGGCTTCGAATAGGCCACAGTATGAATCTCAATAAGAACATAAAGAGCTGGAGATGTGTGGTCGTCTTATGCTCTCAAAGTCTGAGTACATCACTCATCTAAAATCACATGATCGTCAAATATCTTCTTTTTCTTTTTATCTTTTTTCTTGTCTTCCTTTTTTCTTCTTTTTCCTTCTTTTTTATTTATTCTTTACTTTTTTCTTTCCTTTTCTTCTATTTTCTCCTCTTTCTTTTTTGTTTTTCTTTTTTCGTTTTCTTTTTATTTTTCTTCTCCATCTCCTCCACCTTCATTCCATCGCCTACTACACCACATCCTTCTCTATCTATCCTTCCCACTCCTATCAACCCTTTCGCCCCCTCTTCAATTCCAAGGAAACTATAAATACTGAATCTGACAACATTTATCGGACTTTCCTGATGATTTCCTACGAATGAAACAGTTTTAGTTCTGTAGAAACCATTTCTATAATAAAATTAATATACCTATACTCTACTAACGTATTGAGTACCTTTCTTTACAGAGATCACCTCTCGATTTACATCGGGATCACCCCACCTCACACATATATGAGGAAAATTGGTGTAGATATGAGAAAGATTGTAGTAAACGTATGTCCTAGCGAGATACAGTGGTATAGAATGTTGGTTTACATTAATGACATACAATGGTGATATATATTCCTGACATAAAATGGTGATGCGTATTAGTGAATTCCAGCAGTGCGTCGGCGCGAGATTATCGGTACAGCACACACTGACAATAAGCAACTAGTTAGGAATTCATAGAACCATGAGACTTTATTGTATCAATAATGAAAAGTAAAAAGAAAAAAAAATAGAGAACGCAGTAAATTTATTGTTTTATTGATTTGCCTATTCCTTAACTAGTATATTTGTTCCTTATTCTTTTGGTTGCGTATAGTGGACATCAACAGATATGAAGATAAACATAAAAATCAACATTTATACTTGTTTTGTCTTATTAATGATTTACAAACAAACGAGAAAGCTACAACTACGCAGCTGGGATGCACTTCTTTGTGTATATGTGTGTGGGTGCAGATCTATACATAACCGCTACACAAGGCTGGCGCTACTACTAAGGCAGACAAAGCAGTCGTCTTGGGCGTACATCTGAGAGAACTGCATTATTGAACCTTAAAGGATCAGTTTTATGTAACATGTTATTATTAATAGTCCATGACAGTACCGAGGTTACTAATGAAACTTGCTAAAAAAAATTAACACAGCTTCTGATGTTGCACGATACGCCTAAAACTGAAGGCAAAAAATTAGTCAGAATATGAACTTCGCGGCAGGCTCCATCAATTTCTGGGGTGTTTAGAGCCTGGACAATGATTGGTCAGTGGGGAAAATTCAAAAGTACCCTCGATGCTGTCGAGGACTGTGAATTAAATCTATAATAATTACATACAATTAAGAAATAAATCGTTGAAGAATTTTGTCGAGTCGCAGTGTTGAGTAACTATCAAAACCAGTGGGGATAGTTGTGTGTGTTATGACCTATCATGCACGTGCTAGTGCAATGAAGGTGTGTTTGTGTATATTATATAAGTATGTGTGTCTATGTAGATATTGATCTTGGAACATTCGTCGAAGACAACTTCAGTGGAAGTATATATTCGTTGAAAGACAAATTGGATGAGAGACATTGAACAAAAACATTAGTAAAAGTGAATATTTTCAAAGAAACAGGTAATTTTATTAAACAATGGCTTTCAATTAAGGCACGACGCCAACAATATTGAAGGCAGTAGCAACTCCAGTAATTTACTGGTACTTTATCTTATTGATTCCGGAGGTTAAAACCAGAAAGTAGAAGTCCTTAACGAAGTCACAACAGTCTCGGTATGGTGAACTAACTGTTGTGATACTACTTCTACCAAACTCGTCCCATGGACTGAGTGCTCTACTACTACTTCTACTACTACTACTACTACTACTACTACTACTACTACTACTACTACTACTACTACTACACCTCCAGTGTTCTACTATTATATATATCTATATATCTATATATATATATATATATATATATATATATATATATATATATATATATATATACACATGCGTATATTATAATGAAAGATATGTATACATGTAACGGTTATATCAAGAAGGGAGGTGGAAGGTTGCATATAGCCCATTATTACACGCAAAATGTGACCTAAACAAAGCCTGTTCACTCATCAAACCGGCCAGCAGTTTGCGGTTGGCGATAGGTAATAATAGCAGAGAATTCCTTATATACTATATATATATAGTAATAATAACACTGGTCTGCGTTTCAAAACTTTTTTAAAAAGGTCAAGGGCTTTCCAAATGATTTAGGACCCTTTTTGCATGCTGAATTCAAAAATACAGTTTATTTTTCTGGGTCAGGTCTGGTTTCTAAGATATAGTCTATTTCTTTTCCAGCATATTTTTCTAAAATATCGCAATCCAAGCGTTTATAGGCTTTGCTTTTGCAAAACCGGGTCGTGGGTAACCTTTAATAATTATTTTTATTTCTCTTTTCAGGTCTAGAAAAATGGATCGGAAGTGTAAAAACCATCCTAATAGGTTCTGTTACATCTGCGGACATGTGGTTCTTCTCGACCGTCAAGCAAAAATCACGGATTTTGTGAAGAAGGCATATCACGCTTACTTTGGACCAGGATAAGCTATTCGCTCCCCATATCTGCTGCAAAACATGTGTAGAGAACTTACGGGATTGGAGGAACAAGAAAAGGAAGAGTATGCCATTTGGTGTCCCAATGGTGTGGAGGGAAGGGAAAGATCACGTTACCGACTGTTACTTTTGTATGACAAATCTAAAAGGCATCAATCGCAAGAACAAGCACCATGTTCAATACCCTGATGTTCCTTCTGCCATAAAGCCAGTCCCCCATGGCCCCGATCTTCCTGTTCCTGAGCCAAATGTCACCATGGAATCTAGTTCTGATTCCGAATCTAGTGACATGATTGATACAGCTAAGTGTGATGAATACAGGTTAGAAGAGGACGACCAACCGGTGCCTTTGACCCAAGCCGAACTCAATGACCTGACACGAGACCTGAACCTTTCGAAGGAGTCTGCCCAGCTACTGGGTTCTCGTCTTCGAGAGAAACGTCTACTGGCGCCAGGAACAACATTCTATTGGTATCGGGACCGCGAGAGAGAATTTAGAAAATTCTTCATGTTTGATGAAGTATCTTCACTGGTCTACTGTAGCAATATTGCTGACCTGATTGAATTACTTGGTCTGAAGTATGATGCTATGGAATGGAGACTTTTCATTGACTCATCTAACAGAAGTCTCAAAGCAGTTCTTCTGAATATCGGAAACAAGTTTTCATCGATCCCTGTTGGGCACTCAGTTGAAATGAAAGAATCCCACAAAAGCATGGAACGTCTGTTGTCTGCTCTGAACTACCAGAAACATAAATGGTTGATCTGTGGAGATCTTAAAGTTGTTGGACTCATCCTAGGACTTCAAGGTGGTTACACAACGTATCCATGCTTTCTGTGCTTATGGGATAGCCGTGCTGATGACCAGCATTATGTCAGACAAGAGTGGCCATTAAGACAAGGATTAAAACCTGGATCAAACAACGTTTTGTCCCACCCTTTGGTTGAACCGAGCAAGATATTGCTTCCAACCCTTCACATCAAACTCGGTCTCATGAAGAACTTTGTAAAGGCATTGGACAGGGAAGGTGGAGGATTTGCTTTCCTCCATCAGAAGGAGCATGGAGAAAAAGCATGGAGAAAATTAAGGCAGGTATATTTGATGGTCCTCAAATAAGGGAACTCATCAAGGTTACTAGTTTTGATGATGCACTGAATCCTGCTGAACTCTCTGCCTGGTTGTCCCTTAAGTCAGGCATTGCAAACTTCCTTGGCAACCACAGAAGTTCTCAGTATCAGAAGGTGGTTGATGAGTTAATGGAGAATTTCCGCCAACTTGGTGCGCGCGTATCAGTGAAAATGCACTTCCTCCGGTCTCATCTGGACTATTTTCCAGAGAATTGTGGAGACTTCAGTGAAGAACATGGTGAGCGCTTTCACCAAGATATCAGTGTTATGGAGGAACGCTATCAAGGCCGATGGGATATCAACTTTCTGGCCGACTACTGCTGGTGCCTAAAGAGGGATGCGCAGTCTGCTCAGCACAAACGGAAGTCCCTGAAGAGATCATTCATCCATGAGTAGCTTCCTTAGTTCATTATACTCTTCTTGCTATCTATTCAAAATATTTTGTAAGCCTTCTGTGAATAAATCAGCCTAATATTTTCAATATTGCGTTTTATTCACCTACAAATAGATCGGAATTTATGATATTTTTAATGTGCTAATATTTCATTAACCTGATCTGATTGAGTAACATGAACATGATTTTGGATTCAGTGCAAAACACTGGCCTAAAATCATGTATTATATATTAGACCTTGAAAACATCGCAGACCAGTGTAATAAATGTGAAGACTAAAATCCAAAGAGAGCTCGATAAGGATAAAAATATATCAAATATATAAGAACCGTAGAGCAAATATTTATTAAAATAACAGATTAAAGTTTAAGCAAAGAATCGCTGCTTTCACCCTTAACGGGATCTTCTGAAACTAATAAAATTAATCCGTGAACGCAGAAGTAAATATTTCGAAAAACGTTGCAACCGAAGGGAAACAGGAAGACGGTACTTTGGTTCGTGCAGACGTTCCCTGGCAATGAACGGATAAAAGCGAAGATAATACGCGGTTATGTTGATCGGTGAGAACAATTACACGCAAAGACAAAACCACGTTTATGGTATAAATGGAGTCGTAGACTAATATTCTATTTAGGAAACAGAATGATTCTCGGCTTCAGAGTTTAGAATAATGTAAATAAATTAGTAGAACGAAAAGTAATAATAATTAAATATTTGGCTCGGTTGGCACTCTATTGACTTATATTCAACACCTGAATATTTCTACAAAGACGATACCCGCACTTAGCAGGAAGAGATATCTAAAACTTCTGATACAAAAAACGGATTCGTTCCTTAAAAGGTTGCGTTGGCGTGCCTTTTATTTCGATAACCAGGAAAAAGCAGGCAATAAACAGGATACATTTGGGGTTAAAACTTATAATAACCCTCTGAGTAACCCAACATTGCTACCCTTCGAAAAAGATGTCTTGGAACTCATAAGGTGTATCAAATTTCGGAATAGGAGCAATTCATTCCAGCAGGACTTGAAGAATAGAATTCGATCTATTATGTATTCTAATGTCGTGCACGTCCACTCCGACAAAACTAGAAATCTATATCAAGTGGAGCGCAGTACTTACCATCAACTGTTACACAATGCTGTAACTAAGGATTACCAGAAAACCAATCGGAGTGTCATTAATGACATCAACGATGTTGGTTTTAAAATCACTTCTGAACTCAACACACAGGACCGAACTGAACCTCTGGACCCGATTTCTCCCTACTTTACCCTGAAGGATCACAAACCCAATTTCGCCAACAACCCCTCTATTCGACTAATTAACCCTACGAAGTCTGATTTAGGTAGACTTAGTAAAAGGATTTTAGATAGAATTATAACCTGAAATTAGAAGCTTGGCCCCTCTTGCACGGTGGAATAATTCTTTCGCGGTGATTGATTGGTTCAACGGCATATGCAACAAGGAACTTTGCCATTTTATCCAATTCAACATCAATAACTACTACTTCTCCATCACTTTACCACTTCTTCTTAGAGCTATCAATTTCGCTAAAACGCTCACCGTGGTTAAGGATTTCGAAGTTGATGTCATCCTCAATGCCCGTAAGTCGGTGATTAATTTCGACGACTCTATTTAAATTAAATAAATCTAATAGTACCCCATTCGACGTGAGTATGGGCGCCAGCGATTCGGCGGAGGTTACAGATCTTATCGGCCTTTCCCTTCTTTTCTCTATCAAGGAAGAAATTCCCCAATGTGAGTGGTGGTTTGTATCGCGATGATGGTCTTTTTACCATGACAAAGTGCGGTTCACGGCTTGTGACAGGTTTAGAAAATAACTCACAGCATTCGTTAAAGTGTTCAACCTCTCCATACAGGTTGAGACCAACCTCCCGGTCGTTAATTACCTAGACGTTACCCTCAATTTGTCGAATGGCTTACACTACCCATATAGAAAGCCGAATGATACGCTTAATTACATAAGTAAGCATTCTAACCGTCCTGCCAACATAACGAAGAACCTGGTAAAAAAACGTTTCTTTGAGGCTTTCCCGTCTATCTACAAACGAGAATATTTTCACCGACCATTCCACATATTACAATGAAGCTCTTGCTCGGAGTGGATTTGTCGATAAGGTAGCATATACTAAGTATGAGCATAAACCAAGGAAAAATAGATCCCGATGCATTATATGGTATAACCCACCATATAATATGGAGGTGGCCACACCATTAGCTTAGATTTTTCTCTCCCTTATTAAGAAGCATTTCCCCTCAGCATATCAATATTATAACATTTTTAATAGAAATAGTATTAAAATTTCTTACTCTACGGCTCCTAACTTTGCACATATCATCACTGCTTCAAATTTAGCTAAATTACCTAGCCGTAGGAACACGTGCAACCCTGTATCTAGTACTAACTGTAATTGTAGGAAACGGGTTGACTGCCCTCTATTCGGGAAATGCCTCTCCAGTAACATTGTCTACAAATGTAAGGTCGATACACCCACATCTAGTAGGGCCTACATAGGGTTAACCGCCAATAGATTCAAGCAGCGTCTTTACATGTACACCCATTCTTTTCTTAACCCTTTAAGAAGGAATATGACGTCACTTTCAGCTTATATCTGGAGTCTAAAAGACAATCACACCCAATATAGGTTACACTGGGATATCCTAGCTAAAGCTAGATCGTATAACGGAAATAAAAGACCATGCGATCTTTGCGCCATGAAGCCCTGGAAATACTCTACGCTAATGATCACATCTTAAACAAAAAATCTGAGGCAATTTCGGCTTGTAAACACAAATTGCATAAACTTTCCTGTATTACAGCCCCACTTTATACCCTAACGGATAGTACGAACAATACGCGGATAATTTACGTCTTGGTGTGGTAGCTAAGTATATTTTATGTTTATACCATTACTTATTTGTATAGGTAAGTATACCTTACGCGTATGTTTTCAGAAGGTCGTATACTTTCTCGTACGTATTTGTGCTTGTATTTGTTAAAGGTGTATATATTATATTATATATACTGGTATATGTGTATATGGTTATGTGTATATGTGTATTTTATGTTTGTGTGTGCGTGTATGCGTGTTTGTACGTATGTAAGGTGAGTATATGTGTACATTGTATTTTGGTTGACGTACGCTTGGTGAACATATGTGTATTTACCTGTAGGTATGTGTGTGCGTGCGTTATATACGTATTTATGTGTTTATATTTATATACATTTATATAATTATACACACACATATATATATTTTTATGTGTATTTGGTGTATACGTTCGTATGTGTGCGGGTACATGTGTCGCACGGGTTTTTGTATGTGTGCGCGTGTTTATGTGTACGTGCATGTATATGCATGCATGGCGGGTATTTTCGCGTATGCACGTGTATATACGTATATAGATGCGTGTATGTATATATTTAATTATTATTACTTTTATGATTTTAATAACCTCTGTCATTTTCGTCCTACTAATTTATTTAGATTGTTTTTAACTCATTCGGTTTCCTAAATAGAATATTAGTCTACGACACCATTTATACCATAAACGTGGTTTTGTCTTTGCGTGTAATTGTTCTCACCGATCCACATAACGACGTATTATCTCCGTTTTTTTTTTCGTTCATTGCCAGGGAACGTCTTCACGAACAAAAATATCGTCTTCCGGTTTTCCTTCGGCTGCAACGTTTTTCGAAATATTTACTTCTGCGTTCACAGATTGATTTTTTTAGTTTCAGAAGATCCCGTTAAGGGTAAAAACAGCGATTCTTTGCTTAAACTTTAATCTCTTATTTTAATATATATATTGTTCATGAGGTACCAATTTAATTATATTTTCATTTAATAGTTCTGATGATTCCAATTTTGTGTTTATTTCATCAAGGAATAATTAATTATGTATCTACTTAAAGTATAGATGAAGTGTTCGTTAATTTATCAAAATAAAATATAACTACTAACCGTTTTGGTATTTTGTATTATCATAACACACACACACACACACACACACACACACACACACACACACACACACACACACACACACACACACACACACACACACACACACACACACACACACACACATATATATATATAATTTTTACTTATATTAATCTCCAGAGTCTAGCTATTGGCCAGTTAATTTTATTGACTGGTTTTGGTCTATTCTATTGACTGCCGAATACCTTCGTTATATTTAACCACTCTGTCGAGAGCTTCATTCGATTTGTGATATTTTGCATTTTCACAATATTATACACAGATGAATTCAATCGCCTAATTTAGGTGTTGCCTCCCTTGCTGAACCACACGTGGGGTCAGTTACAGACACATCTATGTGGTCTTTCGAACTGAATACCGTTGATAACACGTACTCCTAGTTCAGTCAGGATACAAGAAACTTAACATCCTTTATGTAAGTGGACAGTAAATGACTTATGGAGCCGCAGAAACCCCAACACTGGACTTTACCATCATTCCAGGGGTCCGGGTGAGTATCAAACATTTATGCTTTCATATATTTTTATATCTGTATATCTGTTTGACCCGAAATAGGAGATCGAATCTTCGCTGTGTGGATAATTAGTTTAACCACCGTCTCAGTGTGTTTGGCCTTTAACGTAAGTTGTAAACTCTAATTCATTTGAATTATGGAGCGCATGCCTCACAATTCGAAAGTGTTTTTTCGTTATTTCATAGGCTGAAATTCGATTCTCGCTAATTTTTACTTATATATATATATATATATGCTTAAGAATTTAACGTCGGGTTCAGAAAGTTATTTACGATAATCATTAAATAGAAACAGTCAGGCTACAAAATGCTGAACTCAATAATTAATTGTGACCGACTGCTTAAGTATCACTCCAGTATAGTTCGGCTTGAATGCCTATGAATAAATATTCATTACCAAACGAGTGGCATGGTGGCATCGTACACCATCGAACAACCGAACAACATTATCTGGGGTATGGATATTCGTCACTTTGGCTTCTGGTTAACTTTACCTCTCATTCTTCATATGTGTATCAAATAAATACCAGTCATATTTTGTGGAAGTTCCAATCAGATGTTACGACAGTTACGACCGCATCAGACAGCTATTGCATGACCAATAAAAGGAATACAAATTACTCATGTGGCTTCCATTCTGCGATATATCACGGGCGGGCTATTGGTGTTGTTTACTCAGAACACTGCTGTAATCAATAAAATAAGGTTAATTATAATCTACTGGCTTCTACGTCATTGTTATATATTGTTTGTGCTTTTATGGGAGTCATAAATATTTATGCAAAGCGCAGTGTATATTTGATTCAATATAAGTTAAATGTAGATATAGCTACATTATATTTGAAGCCTCACCCGGTAAAGAAGGAGGTCTAATCACACTTGTCCCTATTTTCTCTGTACACCAAAAAGATAAGATCCCATTTTTAGGCATATGAGAGATTATTTTTCCCATATTAAAAGATAAACTCCCGCTTTATTTTTGCCCAGGGTATCACAATATCAGCATAAAGGACCTAGCTGAAATAATCGGTCTAATTGCAAAATGTGCATTTACTTGTCAAATTAATTATATCATTATTTATACAGAACACAGCGTATATTATAATATCTAACATACATTTCATGTAAATATACAGAGTGTCCCAAAAATGTACACATACTTCAACAGCATTCTAATCAAAGTGTGTATACATTTTTGTGGGACATCCTATATTTATGGTTTTTGAATTAAGAACCTTCACTGAGAAAAGAAAGAAGTATAAACACATTTGAAATTATTCCTTTTTTTATGCAGCGATTCGTACTTTATTTCCTGACCCTGAAAAGCTTAATGGCATAGATGATCACTTATATTTGGACCGAATTTGCAGAGTGAACAAATACATTCTATCCGACATTAACAATTCTGCCAATTCACCGCCTTATGCTTGCTATTATTATATTTGTTTGTAATGAGTCAGTTAATTATAACACTCTATGTATGTGATCGTATGCACACACACACACACAAATACACACACACACACACACACACACACACACACACACACACACACACACACACACACACACACACACACACACACACACACACACACACACACACACACACACACACACACACATATATATGTCAACTAACCTCTTTCTTAATGTTTAGTATTAAGTTGACCAGCAATAATTCACTCGGTCATTTGCGACATTCAGAGTTAATATCAAAGTAATTATTTAATAAATATCGAATTACTCTGCCATTGTAGTCGTGGTACATATTTGATATTTAAACATCAAAACCTAACCCCCCACCCGCCACACACACATACAGATATTCGGTCTAAGAAAAATACTAACACATACAGGCGGCTTATTCTTACTAACTGAAAACTCACTTTATAAAGCGTAATGCTACAAGCATTGTCATGAAAGAATTTGATCTGATTTGTATCAAGCATCTTTAACTGTCTAAACAAAAGAACCAGTGAATATATGGGATAGAGGGGGAGATTAATTTACCTGAAGTGAATAAAAGGTTTCTTTGGCATTATGAAGCCATGGAAGTATTATATAAGATTATAACCGATACGTTTAGAAGGTAACCGTAATGGTTTGGTTGTCTAAGTTTGTTTGTGTGCGTGTGTTTGGTTTAATCTGTTAGCTTCAATAAAAATTCGTAATTATGAGTATGTAGAACAGTCATGGGTAACCTGCGACCCGCGAAGCTTTCTGTATAGCTCGCCTGAGTCACCTAACTGAAATCTTTCTGATATTTTTACCCTCAACTTTTCAGTCGTAATTTATCTTTCTATGATTTTTACGATCGAGGAAAACAACGTGTACGAATTCTGAAGAAACAAATCAAACCAACCTGAGTTACAGCCCTTCTTTATGTGGGGACGATATCTCATGCGGCCCGCTTCTCGAAAAAGGTTGCTCATGCCTGATGTAGAAGGTAGGTAGCCAGACAACACTGTGTAGAGGGTGTGTAAGAGGACCACGCCCTGTGCAGTGGGTGGCTAGATGGATCACACTCGGTAAAGGATGGCTTGACAGACCACACTCTGTTTAGAGAGTGGCTAGACGGACCACACTCAGCAGATGGTGACTAGACGGACCACACTCGGTAGAGGGTGGCTAGATGGACTACACTCTATGTAGAGGTTCACTAGACGGACTTCACTCTGTATAAAGGGTTGCTAAACGGACTGCACTCCACTTAGAACGGCCTAAACAAATAATCTTTTTCTTGACTCTTGGGGAAGTGAAATGGGCAAAGGTGCTGAATGTTTGCAATAATATACTTTGCTATGTGCTCCCATGCTTCACGTGGTGGCATTAAACTGTGACGCATTGTGCATAAATCCAACCTACCCACATAAAACAAAACGAAGCAGGTATCTACACTACACCAGTAACAAATAAGTGTTAGACAAGTAGCAAGGAGGCATGTGTATAGTAGATCACTTTTTAATCTTGGCAAGTATAGCATCACATAACAGTGCTAAAGAGAGAAAGTGCATGAGTGACATACATGGAAAAAGAGAGCAAGTGCGTGAGGGACAGAAACGGTGAGAAAAAGAAAGATGTTTGGTTGTATGAACAGAATAATTCAGTGTTTCGTTAAAATTTCTTTAGATTTGGGTTAGATAGACAGTAATTGGTAGATGCAAGTAAGATAGGCGACATTGTGGGAATTTTGGCAAGGAAGACAATAGTTTACAGATACAATCTCAATAGACCACAATCAACAGACGTATGTCTAAACAGACACCTCTAGAGGGGAGTATTGTGCCCTCTGTCGCTTAACATCCATGATATCCGGATAAACTCCGGGCTTCGTTTAAACCACAGAAGCTTTGAACAACAGATGTAAAGCGATAATACACACTCTAAAATCTCTTTGACTACACACACACACACACACACACACACACACACACACACACACACACACACACACACACACACACACACACACACACGCATATATATATATATATATATATATATATATATATATAATGTGTGTGCATGTATTATATACATTTATGTAACTATATATATATATATATATAATATGTTGAAAAGGTAACACACTAGAGAGAGATATACAGTGCGCTATCAATAAAACAGGGAAAAATTGATAGCGCACTGTATATCTCTCTCTAGTGTGTTACCTTTTCAACATATTGTATTTTAAAGAGCTCAGGATTTCTTCTCCTTTGAGCACATTATTTACAGGGAATGGCGAGGGCCTATAGCTCCGTTAATTTATCGTGATATATATATATATATATATATATATAGTAAGAAGTAACTGAGACTGCACCAAGGTTTATAATGTATAAATATATACATCTAATTTGTAGGCTTTTAGACATGCCAGAAAATACGAATTTCCCTGTAAATTGAAACAATATGTATGGTATAGACGTCTTATGATGAAGATCCAATAATATCCGAAATCGATTAAAAATCTTCATCATTCTTTTCCATTTACAGGGAAATATGTATTTTCTGGCATGTTTACATGCCTACAAATTGTATTTGTGAATATATTTATACACACTGGTGCAGTCTCGATTACACACTTTATTTACACGGATATAACTTATATATATATATATATATATATATATATATATATATATATATATATATATATATATATATATATATATATATATATATATATATATATAGAGAGAGAGAGAGAGAGAGAGAGAGAATTAATAAATCTGTACTCCAATGTTACTAGGTAGTCGCATTGGATGGAGTCAACCGACGTCGGAGATTGCTCAACGTATAATAAAATATGCTTTAAAATCCGGAGAAAATATGAAGAAGAAGTTTAAGAAATGGAAATGCGGGTATAAAGAATATATTAGGTAACAATTGTTTCTATAGTGTGTGGGTTACCTATACCTCACTATTTGTATAATATAAAAATATTATCATAAATCGTAGGTACACTGTAAGAGAACACACCATGTCGTCAGACCTTTATTGTAGAATGATAGGAGAATATTTTATACACTAGATATGTGAGAAAGTAGGAGGTAGGAAGGGAAGAGGAAGAGGGAAGCGAGTAAGGGGGAGGTAGTCTTAGGATTCAAGACTGTCAGAGTAGTAGAGATTGTATAGAAGAAAATGTTTTGGCAGCAGTTAGCTAAATGAGGCGTGTTAGGGTTGGCGGGGGAAGTAAATTCTTCTAGTGGTGTTGTTTGGACAAAATTTAGTTAAAGGAGTCAATGAAGTACAGAATTATAGACAAGTTATTGGGGCTATTATAGTAGCAGGATATTTCTAAAAGGGTCTAAAAAACAGTGTTTAGTGCTATTATTATAAAAAGCCATATCGTGTGTATAAATATATAAAAATATGAAATAAAAAAAAAAATAAAAATGTGCAAATGGTGGTGTAAAAAGATAACATTACATGCATTTAAAAAAAACTACTGAAAAACATAAAAATAACTGTAACTGCACTAAACCAGGTTCGTGCCCATTGAATAACCAATGCCTAGCACGCAATATTGTCTACCGATGTACAATAAATTCCGGAACCAACAAATGGTATTATGTCGGATGTACCGCAACATTTTTCAAAGCTCGCCTATACCAACATCGATCTTCGATCAAGCATGAGAAAATGCGCTCCGTAACAACCCTCGCCGATAAAGCCTGGCAGCTTCGGAAGAACAATCAAGCATTCTCCCTTTCTTGGCAAATTATTGCTATTCGCCAGCATACAGGCAAATTCAACGATTTTGTAAATTGTGCAATATGGAGATATACTGCATTTTAACGTCGGAAAACAAACTTTTGAACAGCAAAATTGAACGTTCACTTTACTGTAACCATCGTTTAAAAACGACTTTTTCTTTTTTTAAATGCATGTAATGTTATCTTTTTACACCACCATTTGCAAATTTTTTAATTTTTTTTTATTTCATATTTTTATATGTTTATACACACGATATGGCTTTTCATAATAATAGCAGTAAACACTGTTTTTTAGACCCTTTTAGAAATATCCTGCTACTATAATAGCCCCAATAACTTGTCTATAATTCTGTACTTCATTGACCCCTTTAACTAAATTTTGTCCAAACAACACCACTAGAAGAATTTACTTCCCCCGCCAACCCTAACACGCCTCATTTAGCTAACTGCTGCCAAAACATTTTCTTCTATACAATCTCTACTACTCTGACAGTCTTGAATCCTAAGACTACCTCCCCCTTACTCGCTTCCCTCTTCCTCTTCCCTTCCTACCTCTTACTTTCTCACATATCTAGTGTATAAAATATTCTCCTATCATTCTACCATAAAGGTCTGATGACATGGTGTGTTCTCTTACAGTGTACCTATGATTTATGATAATATTTTTATATTATACAAATAGCGAGGTATAGGTAACCCACACACTATAGAAACAATTGTTACCTAATATATTCTTTATACCCGCATTTCCATTTCTTAAACTTCTTCATATATATATATATATATATATATATATATATATATACATATATATATATATATATACATACTTATGCAGTTACCACCTCACACATACCCACGTTTCTGTGTGCGTAAACTCGTGAAACAATCATGTTTCTCTTCATTTCTACTAAGACCATAGATAATACATGATCTTTAACAGAAATAAAGTGCAATTATGAACATTCTATAGAGACAATTTTAATAAATCATTCTCACAAACAATTCATTGCAATAAGACATATCAACCTCAGTAATATAGTACCTTTACCTACCTGTATTTTATTGCTTCGAATATATGTCCACTTAACAGTAATTTCTGTTGAAAATACCTGGTATATTGCACTACGGCATAGTCAAACAACAATACTGTATTTAAAACTTAATAAAAGATTGACTAAGAGGAGACTCAAATCCCACCGAGATCCACTTTATTTCTTATCGTATTGATGTTAACTAAAGTGCTAGTGGCAGGTATCGGCTGTATTTTTTACCTGGAGAGTTGGGATTCGCCAGATTTAAAATGCCCATGATACGCTGCACGTCAGGATAGCCGTACTACTATTCCATGTGGGGTTAAGTACCCTTTACCCTGTTATTTTCTATACTGTAGATTCTCTAAGTTTGTCAGATTTATTTCCTAACGATTCTTGCCCGGCTGTATTTAAAATAAAACTAAACATTTTAAAACCCTCCGATACATACTAAAATGGTTCTTGTTTAAAATTACGATATAAGTTGGCCGAATTGGCCGAATTAATAGAGTGCTTGATTAAATTTGTTTCTGTGCATTTCGAGGTCGATAATGTAGCTGCAGTCCAGAGTGATGAATTGGTGGAATTGATAGAACATAAGATGTGATGTCGTAGGATTTTTTGAGTTCGTCTACGCTGACAATCGTGCCAAGTGGTATCAGCTATCATTTCCACTTGGATAACACCGGTGGCATGGAAAGGGGAGACTTACATGAATAGATGACTGCTGGTATTCTACAAAACCTTTGTCCAAACTATGCCTTGGAGAATTTAGATCCATTCATCGTGAGATATACAGAGTTCTCGGTAACAAAGCTGATCTATGATCATGTGTCGAAATTGTAGCAGTTACAAAAAAACATTAAAAAAACTATGTTCCCTTCATTTTATATAGAGATGTCAACATTTTTGTCGTACCTCGTTACTCAGTAGAATTGTGTCAAGTTTTGACACTACTTTATAAATGAACAAGAGAATATAACAGTTTATGGGAGCTGCAGTGTCATTTTCAATAGGTAAAATAGCAATTTCAACATGTAATAAAAATAGTATGCGTGTTCCTCAATGGCTAGGATGATTCTTGCACGACATAATTGCTCTATTTTGAGTACAGAGTCTCAGATCAAGTAACTTACCAAACTATCAAAATTATTCCAACTTTGTTCTGTCATATTATAATTTGTAAAATATTTCTCTACCAATAAATTTTATGGAACAGAATCTGAAGCTTAATGGTTGCTTTCTCTACATCAAGCTTTACAATAACTGCGTTTCGTAAATCTATTCTTTGTATTGTTTTCTATTACATCAGTAGCCAAAGCAGTTATATGTAGGTTGTTTCTGTAATATTGCTTTACTATTGACGCAGAATATTGCATGGCGATATAAAGAAATAAACGTTAATCATTTTTCATTTTTATTAGGTTTGGTTTTATTATTTTGAATTCTCGTAAAATCTATTTTTCTCGGATTATATTTTTAGATCATGTTTTGTTAGATTTCTATGAGAATAATTTTTATCTTATGTTTTCAAACGTTCTTTTACATCATATTTGTTTCACACCGAAAAAGTTATTTTTCCATTTGTCTTGTTAATCAAAATCTATTGGCTATGTCACTTTAAAATGTTATGTTCAGGGTTATACGCACACACATATATGTATATATATATATGTATGTGTATATATATATATGTATATATATATATATATATATAAATCATTAAAGGTGGATTCCCGACGTTGAACAGGAAAAGATCACAGCTAAAAAGATACTCAATACGTTGATAGATTGTAGAAATCTACGGGAATAAAACTGTTTTATTCAACACGCACACACACACACACACACACACACACACACACACACACACACACACACACACACACACACACATATATATATGTAGTGCGTTTTCTAGTCATTGCTGTTGTGTGATGTTCACGACAAAGTAAAAACGTATAAAATTGAACGTATTTGCGACTGGTTAGGAATATCAAACTTGTTTAAACTAGCATTCGTTTTACATTTTCATGTTCGTTTAGGGATATGCAAAGACGTATAGGTTACTGGATAGATAGGCGATTAGATAGAGAGACATAGAGGTATACAATATGGTTAAGCTAGATTAAGGGGGAGTAGGTTAGAGCAATGTTGCTGGTGGGTAGATTAGCTGTTATTAGTATTGTGTTTGCTTGACTTTGCAAATGTGGAGTTATTTCCAATAGGATTTTGAATAGAGAAATGTTTCTATACGTCTAGATCTCTCCGACAAGTTAAGGAAGGTTTTCGCTTCTTAATGAAATGCTCCTCATATATCCGGAGAGTCATCGCGTTCACGTTCACGGCTAGTATCTTTTTTGAAATGATTCCTTCACATATTTTTATATACAGGAACACTGCGCTTAGTGATGTGGATTTGTGGCAGTGTTCAAGACAATTGAGGTGTAGTTGCCGCTTGATGTAGGTGATGTAGATATTCTCGCATGCGTATCTGGTTTTGCTTACTACCTAATCCCTCAAGTATACTAGGGTGATTGTCTATTGTGGTGATGTCCCGAATGGGGCCGCATCTGAGGAAACATTTTTTGTTCAATGTTTTTGTTTTGTAAAACGTACTGTCTAACTGTTCGGCCATGTCTCATCATTCATATTAATACATTTCCCACTTGCATTTCCTTATATGATTCTCGACCTATTTCCCGTGGTACGGCAAGTCAATATAGACTCAGTTTCTTTCTTCGTTCTCTTGTCTCTTTCTCATTTTCTCTTTTCCTTTTTCTCTTTCGTATCCTACCCTTTTTAGCACACAACTACAACAGCTACAACAACGACAGCAACTAAAAAAACCCCACAATATAACGTGTAGGTTGAGATACACCGAAACATTACATATATACATATATAAGACAAACTGACTCAAACGATGCAAGACAAATTTATTTAAAGTATATCTCTAGTATTATCAAGTAGGCCAAGGGTGTCTTGGCATCACTCAGCAAGACATTTGTCAGCCGCTCTCCAGCTATCTATTTAAAGCTGTATATAGCTATAGTGCGTCCACACTTAGATTTTGCATCACCAGTCTGGAACACCTATCTTGCTCAAGACATTGACTTCCTGGAAACTATTCAGAGACGCGCAACCAAGCGAATACCCTCCATCAGGCACCTACCATACTCTGAACTCATTGCTTCCCTGGGCATGGATACATTGAAGCTCCGACGTCTGGCAACTGACTTGGTAAACACCCACAAAATTATTAACCATCTTGCCAACAACAACCATGAGCACCTTTTTGAATTCCATGTGTCTAACACACGTGGGCATGTCTACAAAGTAAGAAAACAGCACAGCTTCCAGGAAACATTTATTCACTCTCAGAGTTGCTGAAGCATGGAACAAACTACCTGCATCAGTTGTTAGCTGCCGAGACACTGCATCCTATAAAACATTCATGCTTCTTGAAATTAACCAACACTGCACCTTATATCCCCCCTCCATACACACGCATGTGTTTCATTACTCATACACTGTTCAATTTCCTGACATTTGTACATTTTTCTATGTATTATACATGCATCTTTGATGAGTTGTAGTGCACCTGAGAACTGTACACAATAATTTCATTATTATTATTATATGTTTAAGCCACCAGATTCATCCACCAGGATTCGGTGAATGATCCAATATTTTTAGGCTTAAATATACTCTCGACGATTAAATCGCAAGATATCAACATTTCTTGAAGCTTTGTAGAAATCCGAGTTATCTACATATAACCACAGTACGACATTGCTATGTGCTCAATAAGCAAAACGATAATGTTATTAAGATCTATTAATATATATATACATCTTTGAAAATACACCAAAAAAGCATATAAAGTAGTCTACTAGAGTGCTCAGTATACTATTTAGAGTTTTTTTTCTAATTTTATAGATAAACTAAACCGGAAGTTCTTAAAAGTTTTGCTGCCCACCACGGCCACGTAATACCCTCAGCACCCCTAACCCTATTTCCAGAGAGACCTGCCTACATGAAAATTGTAAATAATATATAATAAATAAAATCATTAATTTATATATAATATTGGTGGATTGGCAGTATCGGTAGAGGGTCGGACGCCATGCTTTCCAGCATAGTTACGTCCCTTTACGATCTGAGTTCAAATCCCGCCGAGGTTGACTTTGCCTTTCATCCTTACGGGGTCGATAAAATAAAGTACCAGTAATGCACTGGGTAATTGCTGGCCTTGTGCCTAAAGTAGAAACAATTAATTTATATATAATAAATAATATAATATATACTATGTATAAATAAATATTATATATTTTTTATTTTACTATATTTATATATAATATGCATCATTTGATATTTAATATACTATTATATCATTTCTACCACCCCCGCTTAGGCCCCAGCACCCGTTGAACCTTCTCAACGCCCCGGGGGCAGTAGCGCTGACTTTGAGAACCTCTGAACAAACGAAAAACAGTTCTTGATGTGATTGCTAATGTAAATATATATTACCAAGACAAGTTATATAGAAGACTTGAAGTTTTATGAATGTTCACAGAATTTTAATATTTCGTGATTTCATCGTCCCGAGTTTATTTAATCCATATGAATTCAGGCGTGAAGCCTTGCTACAGAATTAACCCCACTGAATTCACCTCAAGATGTGATGTTAAACTGGTTTGGGTGATCCATCATTATCTCACAAAAAATATTATCTCTACACCTATCTCTAAAATATATCAGTATATTTTCTTTATGTATAGAAGTATTCGCTGTATATTTATGTATCTGTGTGTTGCCTCATAAATCCGTTGTTTGAGTTAGTTGTGAGGTTCGATTTCAATTCACGCCTCCATACAATTTATCTGAACAGTTTCCTGGAACGATCTCATCTCGAAATGTTATCAACATGGTTTCAAACATTTTTAATGTATTCATAGATCCAAGTATTTGTTAATTGATGGGTTGAATCTCTTTGATATTGTTTGAAATGTTTCCACAGTCACGCGTACCCTTAACTTAGTTATCAAGGAGATTCAGCATGACACAGAATCAGCGGCATGCAGAGCTCTGGTGATGCTCGGGGCAAATCTTGATTGTATGCCACAAAGACTCAAGTATAATGCCTAATATACTGAAAAATATTATGAGAAAAGAAAACATTTTGAATATATAAACACAGATGAAACATTAAATAAACCCTTTATTCGATTTTAATATAAATCAATCAAATTTATTAAGTTCTTTTCCCCAAATGATGCCCCCCATCCAACGGATGCCCGGGGCCAACGCGCCGTCGGTACCCCTATGCATGCTACTGCACACTATGAGAAGGCTGGTCCTTTGAATTACAGGTACAACCCATGTTTGCCAGCTGAGTGGACTGGAGAAACGTGAAACAGAGTATCTTGCTCAAGGACACAACGCGCCATCAAGAAATTTGAACGATCATGAGGCAAATACCATAACCACTAAGCCACAAGATTTCTCGTAGTAAACACACACACACACACACACACACACACACACACACACACACACACACACACACACACACACACACACACACACACACATATATATATATATATAAACATATAAATATATATATAATTGCTATCATTTGCAAGTAGCAAGTACTGCAAAATAAGCGGTATGCCACTGTTGCATGAACTTGTAGTAAACAATTAGGAATTATTATCGAATTCATTCTGGGAAGCGCTTATCAGGGTCTCCTTGTATTCTTAATAGATTCATCAATCCAAGGTCCCTCTATTCTTATTGAGTCGTAAGAACGCCATAGTGATACAGTGGTATCTAAATTTGGAGGAGTCCATCCTTCTCCAGGTCTGAGCACAACTGATTTCTTCCTGAGAATGAGATCAAGAGAAAGAAGTGACAAAGAGATATAGATGAAGATTTGCTCGCAGTGCCACACTGGTTCATTATTTATCGATTTCAAAAGCATGAAAGGCAAAGTTGGCTATGGCGGGATTTGAACTCAGAGCGCAGAGAACTGGAACGAATAATGACTCTGCCACTTTGCCGCCTATATATTCTGATAATAGATTTTAATAAACAAGTATTCCTTTATCTCATGAATAATTAGCCCCTTTGATAACAGACCACCTGCAACCGCTCCCAGTTGTATGATACAAAACTATTTTTTTAAAAGTGTTTATATTTATCTAGAACCCTTACAACATAATTTTAGGTAAAAACCTTTGTTACGTTCCAAACACCAGTTAAACAATGAGAAATTTATTTATATTATTAAACACTTCTAAATTATTGATTATTTTCAAAATTATTTGAAAATCATAGGCAGAGCTTTTTCACTAGAAATATGGTATCTATTATGATACTTGTGAGAATACGGTACTATCTTTCTTGTATCTTTAATAATGAATACATGATTTACTAATTTCAAAAACGATATCATAGATCTAACAATAGCTAATCTCCTTTCATGTAAGTTACAAATCATTATAGTAGCCAAAACTGCATCTTAAAGGTAAAGATTCCTCCCCAGGCTTAGAAAATAGGTTAGCTCTGACCAGTTGTTACTTCCTACAGTGTACAGAAGCCACTCTCATTAGAGTATTGCTCGCCTATCTGCAAACAAATTTAGATCGTATATAAGAAAAAATTAACATCCAAATGGTTGTGAAAGTTTCGCCCACTTAATTTAAAACTTTCGAATCTCCAACATGCTATATCTTCACTATGTATCTAATATCATTTTACACCACTTTAGCTTTTTAAGTTGAGTTTTTGTTTCTGTGATATATTATTTTAGCTTTAGTTAACGAGGCATAGGCATTGATTTTAAATTGCTTTTCATCATATGTACGAATGTGATTGAAGGCGGTAAATTGGCAAAATCATTAGAATGACGGATAGAATGCTTTGTGGTATTCAATCTGGCACTCTGCGCTCTGAGTCAGTACAGTACTGGTGTCAGTACCCCCCCCCCCTCTGAAAGAAATCGCTTGTGCTGGAGAGAGATGAGATCCGCCATTTTAATTTCATATGCAGGCTGTTTGAACATCTAGAATACTTGCCAAAAAAAGATACAATAGCAGCAACAGCAACATTAACAACAACAACAACAACAACAACACCAGTAACACCCACAGCAACAATAGCAATAATAATTACCACCACAACAACAACAAAAAAAACAACTATTTTGAGACACCAACCTGTTGTCTACGCCGTGAATATTGGAACTTCGTCAGTTACGACGAGTGTTCTAACAACGGAACAGTCTGCACATGGAATTAACGTGCAAGTGGTTGAGCATTTCACAGACACGTGTATTATTAACATAGTTTTCAGGGATATTCAGTAAATGAAACTGTGGTTCGATAAAAGCAGATCGATAGAACAAGTACAGGAGTCAATATGATCAACAAACAAAATCACTCGAAAGAGGTACTCCAGACAGACCACAATCCAACGACTGAAACCCATTAAAAGAGTAAAAGATTTGAAATATCTTACAACTTTCCTTTGTGACATCTTATGTAATGTTGGTTTTGTTCTGGTGAGATCCGTAACACACTGACATGTCATTGGAAAACATCTCAGTAATTAACATCATGTAATAGTGTGATTTACAAGTAATACTAATATCATATAGAATACAAAAATGTCAAAAGGAAGATAAAAAAGTTAAAAGAAATCAAAAAGAGGGGATATGAAAAGGGCAGACTCTTCACTCTGGACTTGATGGTATATCTCAGCTGCGCATCCTGGAGGTGTTGGCGAAAACATTGTCGAAAACAACAGCCAGTGATACCTACTGGATCAGCCATGCCACCCTACAGGACTCATTTCTTGGAGCGAATTGAACTTGTTACTAAAACGTATGAAATATATATTAGTTTTACAGTAAAACAAAAGTAAATTTGATTTGCTTCCGTCAAGATAGACCACTATATATATATAGCTCAGTAGAATGAGCCATTGGAAGATATGTATCTCCAATAGACTATATGGAATACTAACCTTTCAGTTGATAAGCACCTCGTTTATATGATCAGATGTTATCTGTTCATGTCCATCCAAACATTCCTCGATTTAAGGAGGCTGTAGGTGTATCGCGAGAGATGCATTTCCTCTGCCATCGACTGACATCATGTTTTCCACCATCTTCCTTCTTGTCTATTCTTTGGTGTTGCTCGATCACCTCCATAGTGGTTTTCAGATTCTTTTTTAATGAAGTTTTGTCTGTATACGACTATACTGGCTAAAGGTATGGTGAAATTATCATAGGTATGGTGAAATGATCAAACCACACGATTCCTCTTCCTTTTAATACTTGAAAGAAGTTTTGTTGTTTGTAGTCTTCCCAACAATTTCTTTCCTAACACTCGTTAGTTTGACATTTTATATGTAGAATGTGAAACACCTTTCTACAACAGTTCCTGTCAAATGCCTCAATCTCATTCTCTTTAGTTGTACACACATAAGGTCCGTGGGAAAATACCTTTGCTCTTAAGAAACACATTTTGTTGTTATTGTAATATTTTCGGTTTGTGGAGGAAGACCTGGAAGACATGGGCCTGGCCAGAGAGCAAGCCAGTGACAGGGCATACAACCATATTGGATGGAAATCTCGCGTCGCTCTATGTTACATTGGATGCAAAAAATGCTGAGATATCTAAATCAAGATGTACATAATTCTTCTTTTGTGTTTCAGTTATTTATGCTAGCCCACTGTATGAATTCGGTCTTACTGTAAACGATAAGAAAGTACAACACTCCGAATCTGATTCTCTTATTGAATTGCCACACAATATCTATTTTGCCGGGATGCAATATAAAACATTACATGTAAGTAGAACATCTTGTCAGTCTTCATTGAAAGAAATCAATGTTGCTGTATTTACCTTGTTATCTCTCCTACCTACACTTATATACATAGTGTCTCTTTATTATGAGGGACAAAGCTGAAATGGCTGAAAGAACTGAAGACACGGCCAGGCCTTCATGGATTCTTTCAAATTTCACTTGGAAAGGAAGATTACAGAGGAGAAGGAAGTGCTCTACCTCACTAGTATATTTGTTAAAGGGTGGGTACATTTTGTGAGAATGGTCTCTAAGGCAGGAGCCTATAGGCTGAAAGGAAAGATGAGTGAGGGGTACTTGCCTACGATTCATTTGGGGATCCTGATGATCTTGGATATTATGAGTTCCTTAAATATCTCTTGGGGAATTCTGTTATTGAATCATGTTTACTTTCTTACCTATCCTATTTTCTGTCTACTAGTTTTATGTAAATCCCCACCGACCATGTTTACTTGTCCGGTACTTAATATTTTCGGCTGAAGTGGCCAAGAAATAAATAATTATTATTCGCTCGTTGTACAGCATTTGTTACTGGTGATATAATTCTGGTGCTAGCTGTCACAACCAGTGAACTGGGGTGGTACCTTCAACTGTCAAGCACTTTTCTGAGTATTCTAGCAGTTCCAAGGAGTGTTGTTTTGTGTAAGGACCTTGTGTTTAACATAATTTGTCCCCATGGCTTGCTCCTGTGCTGCACAAATTAAAGCTTCTCTCGTCTCTGTTCTATGTAATGACTCTCGAGCTACTACTATACAAACTGGAGACGTTGAGAGGTATCCCACATGAACGAGGATATGGAAGAACCGTGTCAGCATACGCCGCCTATGTCACTGTTGAGCAGCAAACATTGAATTGATTGGCACCGCTTTCGGGAATACGAAGCGATAACAGGAGCAATAATTAACCATGGAAAGTCGGTGGGCCGGCGTCTCGGTACCTGGAGAGGTAAGTCGATGCCGTCAATAACGTTATTGACATGCTGCGCATAGCAGCCGATTGCTAAAGAAACCTTAACAAGTGGAGTGGGGATTACAGAAAAAGATGCAACCTCATCGGTCTTTGTAAGCTTTCCTATTACCTATGGTGGTTAATTTCGCTAAATGTGAGAGCCTTTACGTGCTCACTAGACATAGTAGTAACAGTAGCCACATCTCTCTTAAATTCCACCCCACCATCTTAAACAAGACAGACTATGTAGCAGTATTAAGTTCCATTCTTCTATTCTTCTATTCTTCTTCATGAATATAATTATCAAGAAAAACTAATCAGCAATACATATCGCTGTCATTTCTCTTTCGTTGTCTGTTTTCTTTTTCTCTAGTTTTCTTTTACACTACACAATCTATCTATCTATCTATCTATCTATCTATCTATCTATCTATCTATCTATCTATCTATCTATCTATCTATCTATCTATCTATCTATCTATCTCTGGGATGGACACATGTGTTAAACTTGCTCGGTAAGTTTTGTTTAAATTTCTTTAGAAATTCGTCATTGTGAACTTTTATTTTTATACCAATTTGTAGAGGGACTGACAGGTCAAATTTTGATCTGGTCAGTCTCCCAAAATATCATGCCTCTCAGGGCAAAAACATCCAGCATATTTTCGAAAACTTTTTGCAAAACACTTCGATTAAAAAAAAAAATGGCCGACGCAAAGGCATTTTCTTCCTTGTCAATACAAGAAGATGGGAAGGGAAAGCCATGCCTACTTGACCAGCAGATAGCAGCACTCAAAATTTAGAAGAGGAACAAGCTTCAGTTGCTTGTAAGCAACTGAACATGCCCGACGCCACAAACGTCACATCTATTTACACACAGAAGGAAGAATGTGTAGCAAATACTTACACGGCAACAACAACAACAACAACACAATAAATGAGAACAATAACAATGCAACAAAAGGAATCAGCGACAACACAACCAATGAGACCATCATCACCACCACCACCAACAACAATAACAAAATTTCATTTGCAGCAACCGTTGCTAAGCAACAGGATTTTAAATGTTACCCCATGGACATTTCGCAAAAGTCCCAATATTTGGAAGAACCTTCCAGCTATGTGACGTTTGAGGGAGACACCCCACACATACACATACCTCCACAAATAAGAGAGATGACACAGAAAAAGAAACTGATCTACAGAACAGTTGACATTACTACAAAAAAACCCGTAACACTTCCAACAACACTATTTAGGCTGCATTAAAAAACATCATGCCAGACGTGGCATACCTCCAAAGAGCCAAACAGTATGGAAGTGTGTCAGTGCTCTTTAAGAGCGAAACTCTAGCTCAAAAACATTCAGTGCACCCAATAAAAACGGGTCAACACATCTTTCCCACATACATGGGTAGAAGATCCTACAAAATAAAAATAACCAGGATCCCAGCAGAGGTCAAAATATGGTGGATCCTACGCTGCATCCGGAAGAAGGGTAAGGACATCCTCCTATCTGTAGACAGGACAGACAGGAATAACTGGTTTGGAGCCTGCATTGAGGTTCTGGTACAAATGAAGCCAGAGAGAGTAGAACAAATCCCAAACAAAATCATCCTCGAAGAAGATGTTATCTCCATTTTAGTGGAGGGGAAAATACCCCAGTGCCATAAGTGAGGGAAAACCACACACTTAAAGGTCTTTTGCCCTCTCTTAAACAAACCAAGGACAAACAAGGTGCTACTACCAACACCAAACCCCAACATCAACACCCCAAACCAAACACAACACAAACACTTGCAACATCCACTCCCACACCATCACAGACCAGAGACAACCACACACACAACATCCCATTGAAAAACCCTCCCTTGCCTCCTCCCCCTCGGTCAAATACTTCCACAAACACTCCACCACACAACATACCCCTCCATCTACCCCTTATTCAGAAGTCTCAGACACAGGAACCTCTACATCTCCAAGTGAGGATGAAGATGAACCCCCAAAATCCAAAAAACAAAAAAGAGACAAAAACAAAACAAAACCAAAAAGCAAAAACATCTACAGAAAACACGCACACACCCCACTACACCATAAACATACCGCCACAAACGACAAACACACCAACAACACAATAACCACCAACACAACCAAACACTTCACCAACAAAACAAACACCCACACCACCACAATCACAACCCCAACCACAATAAGAAAACTACAAACAGAAACACTACACATAAAAAACAAAACACATTACACATACATAAAAACAACAAACAAAGAACTGGTAGAAACTGTCTGAAAGGACCCCACTATCCAAACGGAAGGGAAAACCTTCCCCACCAACGACCCACCCCAAACCTTAAACTAATCAGGGTAACAACCCAACAACATGAAACATTAAAAGGGAACTTCCCACAAGATGTGGGCCCCCTTGCCCAAAACCCCTTAACCTCCCCAAACACCCCCAATCTGAACATGGAAATCGACCAACCCGACCTCCAGGAAACTAATAGGTAAGTGTTCCTGCCTTTTCTCTCCCTAACTCTTCTTCACCAACATGGCCACTATACAAGTTGGATGTTTGAATGGGCATGCCCTGGAAACAGGGCCAGTTTTTAAATCATCTCAGGTCACATTGAATGATAGCCATCACAGAGTCCAGGATTCACGACAAACAGCAGCAAATCCCCATATTCGATGATTTTGAGATCTACGCATCTCTCTGTCAACCAGGAGGTGGAGGGGGAGTTTCTGTTCTGTTTCGAAAAAACCTGGATCTCAAAGTACAGACGATTCACTTGGACCCGGAGGGCAGCCTGGTGGTCCTGGACATGAATGGTAGTTGAGGTGGAGCTTTCAGACTGGTGGCCGTATATACCCCGACTGGGACATCACGACCAGAGTTCTTCAATCCTCTGGAGCCATTCCTGGGAACGTCTCGCTCTTTAGTGTTAGCCGGGGACTGGAATGGCATCTTAGACGCACATTGGGACTACGTAGGAGCTTGTGATGTTAGAGGGGGGAGTAATAGTCTCAAAAATCTCATCAGCCAATTACAACTGGCTGATAGATATCGACTAGACTTCCCAAGTGCACGACTGTGGACGTGGAGATCGTATTTTGATAGATTTCTAATTAGACAGAATGATAAGGAAACATTAAGCTGTCCACAAATGCACATGGTTGCCTATTCAGACCACAAATTAGTCACCTGCATAGTAAACCTTGATAGAATACATAGACAGGGACCCGGATGTTGGAAACTAAACATGTCGCTCCAGGCGCGTAAGACCTACAGTAAACGGATTAGCACCTTAGTTAAGAGTCAGTTGACGGGGGCCATCGTCAACAACAGGTGGTGGAGCTCTCTCAAGAGAGTAATTAGAATAGAATCGAGAGCATTTAGCAAGGAAGTAGCTTTAGAAAAGAACAAGACTGAAAAGGAACTGGTAGCTAAAGTAGAAGAGGCACTTAGGAATGGCAGTACAGCCGACAAGCTAGCGGTGAGAACGGCACTAGACCAGTTCTTCAGCGAAGGTTGTATTGTCAGAAGTAGAACACGTGCTCTAAGAAACGATGGAGCCAAAGCTGTTAGTTGGGCCTTAGTGGCAGAGGCGAAAAGTGGTAACAAATCCACAATTCGGTCTTTGCAAGACAAAGATGGACACATTCTACTTGAATCCAAGCAGATGTGCACGGTCTTCCAGCAGTATTTTGCACAACTGTTCGAGCAAAGCGGTACGTCGAGCGAGGTGATGGACTTCAGTTCCTACCCCGACGGCATACCACGTCTCTCGAGCACGGATGCAGAGAGCTGCGAAAGGCCGATCATAGCGGGCGAAATAGAAGATGCCCTAGGCCGCTGTGGGTAACGCAAATCACCCGGTTTAGATGGTCTACCCTATGAGTTTTACATAGGCATGCCGGACTTGTTCTCTGGCGTCCTCGAAGCGGTCTACTGCAACTGGCAGCAGAACTGGAGGATTCCCAGTTCTGTAGGCAGAGGCGTAGTAATGCTGATCAGCAAAGATGAGAACAAGAGGGATGAGATAAGCAATTTCAGGCCCATAACTCTGCTCAACACAGAGTTAAAGATTTTGTCCAAGTTGTTAGCAACGAGGCTGGCACTTGTCGAGAACCTGGAAGGAGAAGCGCAAATGTATGCAATCTCGACAGGTCCATACACGACTACCTCCACCTCATGCGATACATCATAGAGAGGGTAGGGTGTAAACCTGGCTTCGGTGGAGCTCTGATCAATTTAGATCAGTCTAAGGCATTTGATAGGGTCGACCATCAATACCTGGAAGCAGTTCTCAAGGCGGCCGGATTCGGTCCCGTCTTCAGAAGCTGGATCGCTGCCATGCACACCAGCATCTGCTTGGCAGTCAAGGTGAATAGCTACCTATCGGGGCCATTTCAAATCAGAAAGACCACAGTTAAAAAGATACTCAATCCGTTACTCAATCCGTTGATAGATTGTAGACATCTTCTAGACTAAAACTATATATATAGCAGGTGTGTCAGAAATGTAAGAGGACTTACTGTATGAGCTATGAGTAAGGTAAGGATTAGCGGGTTACTTCACCGTGTGCCATAAGATCCAGTCGGTACTTTGTTCCCGGGCCCAAGAGCAACCATGCAACATCCATTTTGAGAAAAATCTTTGCTTGCTTCGGGTCCAAAAGGAGGATTGTACCGCCTTGCATAATATCTCTTGGAAGCCCTGGACATACCATTTCATTTGTTCATTATTTTTAACATTTAACGTCCTAATTGCATTGCTGTAACCCTCTAAACACGGATTCTACACTTTCCACAATGTTTCAAACAGACTACAATACTCTCTTCAATCTACATATATTACCGCTCTGGCTGTATACAAGCCTAGTAATTTTTCTGTATGACTGCATGGAAATATGTTCTGGTTGTTTTTGACAAATATTTAGTTATGTAATTTGAATTTATAGGTTTGAATTTCAAACTCAAATTTGTCAAGTATTTTGATGCGGAGAATGCTTACTCCCAGTGTGATTTTGTTTGACATTTTTGCTTTGTTTATAATAACCATTGTTGGATACGAGTGTACATAAACCAGTGTATTTCAAATAACTTCTTTTCTGTGGTGTGTTGATGAAGAGAATATATTCATATGTTTGCATACTTGTATCCCTTAGAACCATAATCGTTCTTAATATGTGTATGTATGTTTCTCTATATATACATCATTCTTTGTTTTACTTTTGGTTCGTATTTTTTAAACTCTTAGTCTCTTGTGATTCTTTCGCTCTTATTACCGATTCTGTTTCACTTGAAGGGTCAACCTAAGACGCTCTTTACATGTTGCAATTTTATTGAAGTGCATAATTCCTTTTCTGTTTTCTTCAATTATTAGTAATATTTATTATTTTTTTAACTAGAACCCTTTATAGAAAAAATGGTATTTAGCATTCATTGTTATCAATATTACTTTAACTGCTGTAATGAAAAAAATAATACTCATCTAGTTTTTTTTCCTATAATATAATTCGTTGCGTCTCATAAATATTTTGCGTTGATATTGTAATATTTGAGTCGTAATGAAATTTACATAGTCATTCTGGCCTTTCGGGTGTTTTCAATTATTTCTTTGATAAAGCTGATAATATATATATAAATATGTATATCTATATCTATCTATATCTATCTATCTATCTATCTATCTATCTATCTATATATATATATATATATATATATATATATATATATATATATATATATGTGTGTGTGTGTGTGTGTGTGTGTCTGTGGTTTTGATTTCAAAATTAGGCTGTGTCAGTTACAATGATAATATAATAAATAAAAAGAACAAAAAAAAGAAACAAAACACGGGAGACATATAAAGAAAACAGGAAATTTGAAAAGAACAGGAGAATGGACAGTTTCCGGTTATCAGCTGTCTGCCGGGATTCAGTATAGTTTCGGACGCTTCAATATATATCTAATATATATATATATATATATATATATATATATATATATATATATATATATATATATATATATATATATAGTTATATCAAACATATATAAATATAAATATAAATAAATAAATATATATATATATATATATATATATATATATATATATATATATATATATATATATATATATATATATATATATATATATATATATATATATATATATATATATATATATATAATACAATAACAGAGAAAGCTTTAAGCTAAACTCCGACTGGTAACCATCTCACTCAACAAACATTAGGATATACGTTAGTATAATCCCAATTTAGTGTTTGGGGTGCTAACTATATGTATTTTGTGGAAAGCCAGTTGTATTAATCTATATGAGATATAATTAAAATTAAAATATATCTCTCTTTCCAAACAATAGTTTCATTATAAGTTTTCTACAAGTTGGGAGAATGTTTCCAGTTTATGTAGAAGCCTAACATAATTTCCTGCATAACGCTTATAGATATTTTCTTAGACTAAAAACAGAGAAGTGATACCTAAATAACAAACAATATCTCATAACAGTAATAAATACGGAAAGTTACGTTTAAAAGGCATCTGGAAATATAAATCTCTGGCCAAATTAAGAGTAAAATATTTAATACACGTGGGTTAATTAGTTTTTTCAAAAACATTACCAATCCTACGTGTTAAGAACTCAATTAATTAAAAAAAAATAAATGTATGCATGTATTAATTACATACGCATATAGATATTTTCTTAGGTTAAACACAGAGAAGTGATACCTAAATAACAAACAATATCTCATAACAGTAATAAATACGGAAAGTTACGTTTATAAGGCATCTGGAAATATAAATCTCTGGCCAAATCAAGAGTAAAATATTTAATACAATAACAGAGAAAGCTTTAAGCTAAACTCCGACTGGTAATCACCTCACTCAACAAACATTAGGATATACGTTAGTATAATCCAAATTTAGTGTTTGGGGTGCTAACTATATGTATTTTGTGGAAAGCGAGTTGTATTATTTTATATGAGATATAATTAAAATTAAAATATATCTCTCTTTCCAAACAATTGTTTCATTATAAGTTTTCTACAAGTTGGGAGAATGTTTCCAGTTTATGTAGAAGCCTAACATAATTCCCTGTAAGAATATATGTAGGTGGGCACTCATAAATCATCAGTGGATGCCCATTAAACTTTGATATAAGAAAAAATTTCTTACCGCAGTTATTTTTCGTGTCCGCTAAGTTATCCCTTCACGCATCGAATGACCGCCAAATTTGAAATTCCAGCGGTCTTTAGACTGAGGAAATAACATAGCGTCACGAAGCGGAAAAGGGAGACAATCGCGAGTCACGAGAAAAGTAAAATAATATACACATGGGTTAATTATTTTTTTCAAAAACATTATCAATCCTGCGTGTTAAGAACTCAATTAATAAAAAAAAAATAAATGTATGCATGTATTAATTACACACGCATATAGATATTTTCTTAGACTAAAAACAGAGAAGTGATGCCTAAATAACAAACAATATCTCATAACAGTAATAAATACGGAAAGTTACGTTTAAAAGGCATCTGGAAATATAAATCTCTGGCCAAATTAAGAGTAAAATATTTAATACACGTGGGTTAATTAATTTTTTCAAAAACATTATCAATCCTGCGTGTTAAGAACTCAATTAATTTAAAAAAAATAAATGTATGCATGTATTAATTACACACGCATATAGATATTTTCTTAGGCTAAAAACAGAGAAGTGATACCTAAATAACAAACAATATCTCATGACAGTAATATATACGGAAAGTTACGTTTAAAAGGCATCTGGAAATATAAATCTCTGGCCAAATCAAGAGTAAAATATTTAATACAATAACAGAGAAAGCTTTAAGCTAAACTCCGACTGGTAACCATCTCACTCATATATATATATATATATATATATATATATATATATATATATATATATATATATATATATATATATATATATATATATATATTTATATTTATTTATTTATATTTATATTTATATTTATATATGTTTGATATAACTATAAATATGTAGGGTAGTACTAAGTATTAGCCGGTTACCGGTATGACAAAAGGCTCAATGCAAATTTTCAAGTGTTTTACAGAGCCGAGATACAATGTGTTAAAACGATCAAATTATTTGATCGTTTTAACATTTTATATATATATATATATATATAGGAAAATCTTTGACCCCGACGGCAGAGCTCAAGCCGTTTCGACGGCTATTTCTGGAATTTTTAGCGTGTCCTTACAACACCTACTTCGTTATATATATATATATATATATATATATATATATATATATATATATATATATATATATATATATATATATATATATATATATACATATATATGTATATATATATTAAGATAACAGATTAAAGTTTAAGAAAAGAATCGCTGCTTTCACCCTTAACAGGATC
>OZ024740.1:159168211-159185711 GCA_964016885.1 Eledone cirrhosa
ATATATATATATATAAGAAAGTAAGTCCATAGAATCATATATATATATATATATATATATATATATATATATATATATATATATATATATATATATATATATATAATTTGTCACGCTATCTAACATATGTTAATTACTCTACTGTGCAGCCTATCGATTAATCGATACATCCTTATCGAGTGCTTTGTGTAAATCTAATTGTATCTCGTTAGCTTGGCTACCACCATAACTTCGATTTTACTAACCTTCCATTTGTATTACTATCTCCGAGATCTAATAATTAATTAATTAATTAAATTAGATAATACTATTGATTGATTAATTATTTATGTTTGTTTAATAACGTCTAGTCGAGAGCTTCCTTGTTCGCACTTTGTTCACACTTTGAATTTGCCCGCCAAAAAACTCGGGGGTTATTTCCCTTGTTGGGGAAAAAGCAAGTGACAGTGAAACATTTGTAGCGCCTACTGCTACACTTCACAACGGTTTCAGGCACAGAACGGAAACCTGTTGATAACGTGTGTCCGCGGTTCGGTCTTCAAATACCACAAACTTGCATATTGTGCAAGTAGGATTGTTGATTTCGGTTTCATAGAAACCTATCTGAGGTATTGCATAATACCCTTCGAATCGGTCCAGGTTTGTTATCTAACCTGATTGTACTGTCGTTGCTATGGTGTAATATATGGCTAGGCTCCCTTGCCACAGTTTTTAATTTGACACGCTATCTAACGTATGTTAATTATTTTAAGGTGCAGCCTATCTATTCATCGATACATACTTATCGAGTGCTTTGTGCAAACCTAATCGTATCTCGTTAGCTTGGCCACCGCCATAACTTCGATTTTATATATATATATATATATATATATTAATTAAATACTGGGCCATAGGCTGAAATAGACTCTATAGTAGTTCCCTATCTTGCCTACAGTCTGATAGCTATAGTTGATTCGTGATCATAATAAAGGGCGACCAACCACTAGAATTAAATATACACTAACAATTTTTGACATCATATTTCCCGTTTAATAGATCAGTTATAGACATCAGCAGAACTATAAACGAAAAAATAAAGTTTACCAGAAAAACTAAGTAGTTCAAATACTTGCCTATTCTAATGTCTATGAAATAATAAATCCTCGACTTACTAAACCGGCTGCAAATGCAATTCCAGAAATGAAACACATCGTCCATTTTCGTCTAAAGGCATAGAAATACATAGCATACCAATGCGAAATAAAAGCTGAAAACTCACGTTAAGACTTCCTTCAAACCCGTACAAAATGTGTTACAGTAAACATACTAATATATTCCGTAACCTTAACACAAGTAAAAGCGCTTCATCATCTACTCATATAGAGGCTTAGAAAAGTAGACATGTACCATATATAAAATGGAGCATCATAATAGAGTTATATATATTAATATTCATATAAATACGAACTAGAATTTACAAATGCTCTTAATCAATCGAGAGGAAGTGTAGCATTTCTACATAAAATATACATAAATGTTTCATCTTTACAGTAAATTATTAACGAAGAAAATATCCAGATATAATTTTGACAAATATTTCTTTAGAAAATTAATAGCACACGCAGACCATAAACACACATACAGCCACTCATATATTCTTAATATTCCCGCATAAATGACTTGTATTAAGCAACCTTAATATACCAGGTGTTTTATATATATATATTTATATATAATTTTTTTCTCGATTTATGTCCTCGATAATTGAATGGTTAGCCTTTTTATAGGTGGAGTTTAGGCTGCTCCTGATCAGTGTGTGGTATCTGTCAGGGTTGACGAAGTAGAGGTTTCTAGTTTTGTCCGAGTGCACCATGATGTCGCTGGTGTTTTCATACTCTGTTATTTTGCTACGGAGTTGTTGTAGGAATCTGATGTGTCTGGGTTTGAATTTAATGCTCTTGACCAGGTGGAAAAGGTCGTTCTCGAAGGGTGAGAGCATAGGGTTCGGAGGGGGAGATTTGTAGGTATTGAATCCGAATCTCTCCTTGGTGTCGAAGTCCTGATTGTCGCGGTATCTATCGTAGAAAAAAGTTCTCCATCTTAGACTTTTCGCAAAAAGGTCGATTTTTTGCGTGAGCATCCGAAGGTAAAGTTTTCTCGGTGGAACTGGGATGTTCTTGGTGGAGAAGTCGATGTTGTGTTTTCGCATCGTGCAGGTGAAGAAACTTGAGCTGGGTGGAAAAGTCCGGATATGTGGTAGCGTCGGAAAGTGCTCTACTACAGAGATAGGAGCTAAATAACAAAGGAATTGTGGTAAGGAACCAGATGGACCATAACGCACCAGAGTACTCAATACTTAGGGTAGTAGAGTGGGAAATTTACCACTCTACTACCCTAAGTATTGAGTACTCTGGTGCGTTATAGTCCATCTGGTTCCTTACCACAATTCCTTTGTTATATATATATATATTAAAAAATAACAGGAGGTAAGTTCTGGTGTAAATCCTTGAAAGGTTTATTATACTATGATCATTTCAATGACAGGGTTCAGTATGAAACCGGTGACATCATCAGGTAATTCAAAATATAACGAAGGAACCTAGCAGATAAAAATCTTTGGTGTTTAAATCAGAGACAAGAGGGCGGCCGGTATTTTAGCAGCTTGTGCGTCGACCACCCTCAAGTGCTGATAATTGGGTCAACATACTACCTTCTGATGTGGGGACGTAAGCCTTTAATGTACTATCACCATCCCGTCAGATGGAAGTGTCAGCGCTGAGGTCACGTGTCAATCAGACTGGTCAGGCATGCTCTATATTGCCCCGCGAAATATGTTTTTTCAATGACAAACTGGCATAGAGATTAAAAAGGGAGAGAGTGTGAGTGAATGAAAGAGAGATAGAAAGAGACAGAGAGAGCGTGTAGTAGAATGAAAAACAGAGAGATTGACATAGAGAGTGGGAAATAGAGTGTGTGTGTAATTGATATAGGAGATGGTGACAATTAACATAAGGAGGCTTTTATGAAGAAATTTAGGTGTGATATACATAGTCACGATAAATTGTCAGGGTCGTATATACAGTAAAAATATGCCCGTGCTAGCGGGTCAATGCCCAGCGACGACTATGGGTCCCGCGCTAGCCACCCCCTTCCACGTGCTAGCTGTTCCGAGTAATATTGTCTAGCGAAAGAAAGAAAATAGTTTTTCCGAGCACTCCAGGAATGTAGCTGTGTAAGGCGTCGGTTGTGCCAAACAGACATAGAGATTAAAAAGGGAGAGAGTGTGTGTGAATGAAAGAGACAGGGCATTTGTGATCCACGTTGAATATTAAGACTCGAACATACACCAGGTATCACCTGATACCACTCCTTCTCTTCCATCCTCTATATCTATATGTGTAGTGACCTACATTCCGCGGGCTCACATACATTCTCTGTGCGTGATTTGGCTCAGCTCAGCCAATCAACGCCAGTAGAAGAGGATGTATCCCTACGCGCCCTGACGGAGAGATTCCCCGCGAAGATTTGAAGAATCTCTCTCTCGCACCAGGAACTTCGAACCAGCAACATGTACAACATGTGACGGTGAGATTTTGCACTTTGGCCTGCCGGCTTTCCGGCGCAATGGCACATTCCCTTTTGTAACCTCATTTTATGTGTAACTTCAACCATACAAGTTAACAAACATTATTTGTGCTACAACAAAAATAAACATACATTTCATCTCTAATTTCTGCTGTTGACATCATTATTGTGTTACTCGTGTCTCAATAACATTTATACACCATGCTGCTAAAAGTGGTGACCCCGACGTGATGAATAATTTCAGTTCAAAATATTCCTTTTGAAATAAAATTAAAATTGGCAGTGTATGTATAAACAAATTTACGCCACGAGGAAATTTTAAAACGGCTACCATCAAGTACCAGCCATCAGCAGCAACAAATGGCTAACTATTAACCAACACCAGGGAATGGCTTGTAACTTTACCGACGCAACCATCATACCTTCTGTCTCGTTACCACAAGGACTCGAAAAATTAAGACATTATACACCATGCTGCTAAATATGTATAAGCCTGTATTATCCGAATGCTCCTCGATCTTTCTTATATTTCCCCTGTGTTTTGATTTCCTCGATATGTTCTCTGTACTTCCGTTTTACTACATGCATCACCACCCTAGTTATGACTTCATTTTTTAATTTATGTATTTTTATTGTTTTATTCGGATTTTTACTTCTTATGCTGTATTTTGCGTATTATTCCTTTACTTATGTATGTATTACTCGCTCTATTACCAGTACATAACTACCACTGTGATCTCTATGTACCCATATATCTTTTTTCCTTATTCATTCCCCATACCCACACTAGAACTACACTAATACCACCTGGACTAACTGGGGACTTCACATAGGATATTAGCGCAGTTCATCGCGTTTTACCAATCTCAACCTCACACCACGCGATGATACCACGGATGTGGCGGATTTCCTGACTGTGCGCTGGCCAATCGGGCATTTTATCCTTCCTTGAGTGCTTGGAAAAATAAATTTCCCCTTCTTTCGATAAACGAAACTACTCGGAACCGCTCCTCCGTCACGGGGCTATGCCGGACTCGAGACTCGACACGCCGCCGGCATTGACCGCCAAATATTACCTTCATTTTCTAGGCCTAGTGATAACCCTTAACTGTATCATGCCTCTTCCTACTAGCACTTAACTAAACCCCTACACTGTGTGATATAATAGCAACCGCTTGGTATATACTATGGCCAGCCGGCGATGGGGGGATCCGCGTTGACACAACCGACGCCTAACACAGCTACATTCCTGGAGTGCTCGGAAAAACTATTTTCTTTCTTTCGCTAGACGATATTACTCGGAACAGCTGGCACGTGGGAGGGGTTGGCTAGCGCGGGCTCGTCGTCGTCGCTGGGCATTGACCGCTAGCACGGGCATATTTTTACTGTATATACCACCCTGACAATTAATCGTGACTATGTATATCACACCTAAACTTCTTCATAAAAGCCTCCTTGTCACCATCTCTCTATATCAATTACACACACACTCTCTATTTCCCACTCTCTATGTTTTTCATTCTACTACACCCTCTCTCTGTTTTACTCTCTCTGTCACGTTCTATCTCTCTCCCTTTTTAATCTCTATGTCTGTCTTTGAAAAAACATATTTCGCGGAGCAATATCGAGTACGCCTGACCAGCCAGATTGACACGTGATCTCAGCGCTGACACCTCCATCTGACGGGATGGTGGTAGTACATTAAAGGCTTACGCCCCCACATCAGAAGGTAGTATCTTGACCCAATTATCAGCACTTGAGGGTGGTCGACGCAGCTACAAGTTGCTAAAATACCGGCCGCCCTCTTGTCTCTGATTTAAACACCAAGGATTTTTATCTGCTATATTCCTTCGTTATATTTTCAATTACATGATGATGTCACCGAATTCATACTGAACCCTGTCATTGAAATGATCATAGTATAATAAACCTTTCAAGGATTTACACCAGAACTTGCCTCCTGTTATTTTGTAAGAATTAACTCCAAACTCGCACCAACAACTACACAAACAAAGACGGGTGGTTGCATTACGTTGAGTGCTTTCCATAACATGACGACACAGAATGACCAGTTCTACCCAGTGGTGAACCAACAAACCCAAATAATTAAATATATAAATAAATAAATATATATATATATATATATATATATATATATATATATATATATATAGAAAGATTTGAATGGATACAGTTTAGTTGAAAGGAATTTATTGACACGTGTTTCTATAACAGTTACATAACCTAAAACAGCTATCTACAAACTTTTAGTTATGCAGACATTCAATATTTCAATGTTATTATTTACTGTCATTTCATCAGAATAATATTACTGAGGACCTATTTAGTTTTTATAGAGAATATTAGGAGGGAGGGGTGAAGTTGTTAGAAGAATAGTTGAAGGAGTGGTTTTTCGATAGCAGTGAGAATTCTTGGTGGCAGTGAGTAATTAGATTCCCATCTGTTGTTTTGACATTTTTTATAGAATATATTATTGGTTATTTTTCTAAATCTATAGAAGGATTAGAGATAGTAAAGATATGCGTGGTTGGTTTTGTGTTTGCACTTAACATTCAGACTTAAATTTTTCTTTCAAGTGTACGTATTCTTTCACCCACGCATTCACACACAAATATATTTGCACACCTCTACAAAATACATATACTCACAATTCACATATTCATACTTACATATATATACACATGCATACACATATATATACACACATGTATTCATGTACATACATACGCGCTCATGTGTATACATTTTCATACTCAACTTATCTTTATATATACACACGTATAGACACACACATATATACATACACACTCTAGTCCATGTGTACACACATACACATACATACACATCCATATACACATACATACATACACATATATATATACATATATATATACATATATATATATATACATATATATATATATATATATATATATACATACATATACATATATACACATATATACATATACACACACACATATATATATATATAAGCACTTTAATACATGAATACACTTACATCTAACTATACACATCAAACATATATATATATTTACTTATTTATATACATTTTCACATATATATACATACTTATGGACGTTTTTAGACACATTCATTATCGCATATTTGTACCTATTCTCATCAGCATATCTTTTCATTATTAGTATGGTAATTTAAGGTTATTAATATATGTTGAGAAGAGATTGTTTTTATATTTTTCTATATTTTACTATCTCTAATCCTTCTATAGATTTAGAAAAATAACCAATAATATATTCTATAAAAAATGTCAAGACAACAGATGGGAATCTAATTACTCACTGCCACCAAGAATTCTCACTGCTATCGAAAAACCACTCCTTCAACTATTCTTCTAACAACTTCACCCCTCCCTCCTAATATTCTCTATAAAAACTAAATAGGTCCTCAGTAATATTATTCTGATGAAATGACAGTAAATAATAACATTGAAATATTGAATGTCTGCATAACTAAAAGTTTGTAGATAGCTGTTTTAGGTTATGTAACTGTTATAGAAACACGTGTCAATAAATTCCTTTCAACTAAACTGTATCCATTCAAATCTTTCTATTTTTCTCCGGATTACTTTTGGAACTACAACTGGAACCGTCGAGCAAACTCTACGTGAGCTGATAATCTACTGTGTGTAATATTTATATTACAACACAACGGAAAATACTGTATATATATATATATATATATATATATATATATATATATATATATATATATATATATATATATATATATATATATATATATATATATATATATATATATATATATATATATATATAGAGAGAGAGAGAGAGAAATACTGCAGGTAGCACATGGATAACATATAATAAAATGAGTCCCTCATCAGTGATTTGCCGAAGATCATAGATATTTCATTGCATTAAAAATCATATATCTCACGTCGGTGCAATAATAACCAAAATAAGTTATTAGGACAATTAAAACGCGTAAAGCGAGTGAGTCAGGAGAACAACAGAGTAAAGCTAACCAGGGGAAAGAAACAAGCTTCAAAAATTATTCTGTTTAGCATAAGCTAGGTGAATATATGAGCGCTTAGAGAATAGATCCGACACGAGCGAAGGCTATGAGCAGAGAGAGAAAAATAGCGTTCGTGGTGTGCAGGATGAAATGAAGAGAAGAGAGAGAAAAACAGTGAGTGAGTGAAAGTGTGAGGAAGAGTTAACGGACATGACAGAGGGGGAGAAACAGAGAGAATGGGGGAACAGTAAGAGAGAGAGAAAAAAACACAGAATCGCAGTGGTAAATATATGTAATAAAATATAGAGAAAAATACTTCAGGTAGCACATGGATAACATGTAATAAAATGAGTCCCTCATCAGTGATTTGCCGAAGATCATAGATATTTCATTGCATTAAAAATCATATATCTCACGTCGGTGCAATAATAACCAATATATATATATATATATATATATATATATATATATATATATATATATAAACGGAAAAAATGAAACTAAATTTCATTTCCCACTCTTAGTACGGCTGTTACTTAAATACAAGTATGTACACGTACATGTATATATATACATACTACTGTAGTCTGTATACATATATGTATGTACGTGTACATACTTATATTTAAGTAACAGCCGTACTAAGAGTGGGAAATGAAATTTAGTTTCATTTTTTCCGTTTATCGTTTTCGGTGCACCCGGCCGATTAACCCACTCGATATGCAAATTAGGCTACTCAGCCATTAATATGCATAAGGTAAGTATATACGTTCAACAATCTGGCAGGAAGGTATACGTTGCTGACGATAGCTAATAAGCTTGAAACTAGTACAGCGTTCCTTTGTCAGTGTTGAACAAACTAGCAACGATGTTTGCTGGACACTACGGCTTAATACGGGATGTTTGTTTACAAACACACCGAGCATTATAATAAATGTTCGGTGAATCCATACGTACATGTATATATGTGTGCATGTATGTATATATATATACATACTACTGTACGTCTGTATACATATATGTATGTACGTGTACATACTTGTATATATATATATATATATATATATATATATATATATATATATATGTATTAGTATTGGCGCTCTGAAATAGCGATGTATATATGAATATATGTATAGTATATTTGATAATATAATGTATGTTTAATTAAAAAACATTTTGAAGACCATTCGCTATGAATTTTAAAGTAGTGACTATGTCATTCTCGCGAATAAGTAAGTGACATAGTCATTACTTTAAAATTCATAGCGAATGGTCTTCAAAATTTCGTTTCTGAATTTGTTTAGCAAGATTCTTTATCTGGAAACGTGTGTTAAAACTGATATTGTTATACTTTGGTAGGGTCATGTTGCCAATAAGAAACACACGCACCAGTTGCTTTGACTCCAATTATTATAAATTAAATTTATAAATTTAAGAATTCATAAATTTCTGGTTGGTTGGTTGGTTCCACAACCGGACGGTTGTTCATATATTGTCAAAGTTCTTTCGTCACACATTCTGTGACCTCTTCAGTGACTGGTGATTCTTTTATTTGTTTTGTGCCTCTCCTTTGTTCTGTCCTACGCCATCTTGTTTTTGTGTGTGTTGTGTGCTTAGTTTGCGCATGTGTTACATCCGGGTGTCTGTGTGTGTTTTTATTTGTTTATTTATTTGTTTATGTTACTGGTTGGTTGTTTATTCTATGTGTGTATTTTCATGTCCTTAATTGTAAGTTGTGATGTTGCTATTCCATTCATGTTTTCTATTTAATTTTGGTTGGAGTTCATTTATGTTTATTGCCTTTGTGATTTGTCTAAACATTGCGTCTTTTCTGTGTGTAGATTCTATTTTTATTTCTATGTTCTCTAATTTGCCCTTCAAAATGTTTTCTAATTAATACAGTATATTATCTAATGTACTATACATACATTCATATATACATCGCTATTTCAGAGCACCAATAGTAATACATCATTTTTGCTGGACCGGCAACCGCTGTTTTATCAGCTCTTAAACATTACTGGAATTCTATAAGAATCCATCTTCTATAATTCTCGACAGAAGCGAAGGTGTAACTAGTCTCGGTAACTGCTAACGAGCGAGAAACAGGAGTCTCGATTACTCCCCTTTGTTTTTGCCGAGATTAAGTAAGTGACATAGTCGCTACTTTAAAATTCATATATATAAACACCATGCATATTTCTATAGGTAAGTAGTGCCTGTTGGAATATCCATACCCTTTTATGATTTTTCTCCTTATGTAGAGAACAAAACGTATCGCGCTACTATTTTTAGTGGCATGATCAACAACTTTATAATAACCAGCTTTTACTTGTGGCCTAATTTTGCGTGTGTCACTTATGTATATATATATATGTATATATATATATATATATATATGGATGTATATATAATGTATTTTGCAATACACTTTATGCTTAATTAAAAGCATTTTGAAGACCGTAAGCTATTGTTTTAAAGTAGTGACAAATTCACTCACTTTGATCTCAGCAAACAGGGGAGATAAGCCGACAAGTCTTGTTTCGCTTTGGTTGAAGCTTATCAAGGCCAACTACCCCACCTGTCTACTGAGATCATTGATGTTATATTCTTATAGAAATCTAGTAAATAATCAGGAGCTGATTATGCAGAGCGGTTGTTGGTCAGGCAGAAATTAAAAATTAGAATTGGAGCTCTGAAATAGCAACATATATACTCAGTTTTGATGTGGTAAGCCTTTACACCAACATTACACATGATTTAGGAATAAAGGCGGTTAAATACTGGGTGGAAAAACATAGAGAAGTGATTCCCATTAGATTCACAGCGCCATTTATATTAGACGCAGTTAAACTTATTCTGGAAAACAACACTTTCTTCTTCAATGGAAAGAATTACATCCAAATTAGAGGCACAGCGATGGGAACGAAGTTTGCTCCCGTTTACGCGAACTCTGTAATGGGATACTTAGAACAACAACTCTACCAAGAAATAGAGGAAAAATATAGTACTGACTTTAGAAAGTACATTGAAAAATCTTGGAAGAGATACCTTGACGACTGTTTCATCATCTGGACAGAATCTTTAGATACTCTGGATGAGTTCATTATCCTCCTGAATAACCTACACCCATCTCTCCAATTCACAAAAGAGATGAGTAGGACCAAATTACCATTCCTAGATATAATGATAATCAAAAACGACACCACCATTACCACGGATATATATTATAAACACACAGACACCCATCAATATCTGAATTTTAAGTCGTGCCATCCACCTCATACAAAATGCAACATCCCATACTGCCTAGCCAGAAGAATTTGTACCATTGTAGAAGATACGAATACCAGGTACAAACGCCTAACAGAACTAAAAGAATTTTTGCTCAAACAAAAATACCCATCTCTACTTATAGAAAATGGCATACAGCGGTCTATAAAAATACCTATACAACAACTTAGAACAACCCAAGGAAGAAGAAACCAAGAACTGGTCATACCATTTATAATAACACACAACCCATGTCACCAGAATATCTTCAACACTGCCAAAGCAAACCTACCGATCATTGCTCAAAGTAATGAATTAAAAGGCTTAATCACAGATCGATCTTTGACACTTAGTAAAAGACAGCCAAAAAATTTGAAGCAATTACTAACAAAAGCAAAGTTTGACCTTAACAACAAAGACCAATCATTCACTGTATCTAAATGCAATGATAGTCGATGCGGCACATGTCAATCCATACACGCCGGTCAATATATGAAAACAAAAACTGGAAAAATATTCCCAAATGCAAATATGAACTGCAAAAGCAGAAATCTAATTTACTGCATTAAATGCCTGAATTGTGAAGAACTATATGTCGGTCAAACTGGAAATGCACTATCGGAACGTGCACGGGTACACCGTCAACAAATCAGAGACCCAAATGTCCGTCAGATACCCCTAAGCGGCCACCTGGCAACATGTGGTCAAGGAATATTTATAATATTCCCATTCTACAAATTACACAGCCCAAGTGAAATCAAGAGAAAAATCAAAGAAAAGAATTTTATTGATAAATTCAAACCCAAGCTAAATGAACAATAATAACGCTTAGGGGTACTACTCCTACTACCATTATGACCACGACCACTAACAACAACAACAACAACAACAACAACAATAATAATAATAATAATAAAAGTGATGTTGATGGTGATGATTAATAGAAAATGCTATTTTCATCATTTCTAAACATAGCAAAACAATTGATGCTTTGGATATGTTCATTGGTCGTTAGCATGCTCAACCAGCCGTGACGCTTAAACCAATCAGCTTTAGTAATTCAGTGAAACTACACACTGATTGGTCGAAATACAGTTTACAGGGCTTAGCAATCTGGAGCCACTTTTCTCTGTATAAAATGTATAAAAGGTAGGAAATTTACCCATCTCATTACAGTTGAAAATTGCAAACTCGACTGTCACCACATATTATGAACCTGAAGATTGCGAAAGCATGAAAGTACTTGTTCAACTAACACTTAGAATTTAATATTCTATCATACTATTTCATTATAATACCATTATATATTTTAAAGGATTGTAAATAAAACGAGTAAATCAGACAAAGTTGGAATTTCTCTTATTAATATAATCTTCTATACACAATCATACACACCCGTGTATATCTACCTATCTATATCTCTCTCTCTATATATATATATGCGTGTGTGTTCGTTTGTGTGGCTGTCCGCCTGCGGTTTGCAACGCTTTAAATATTTACATACACAATGCATTTCCTATCACACTCCACTTTCTAACCTTACATTTGCCCCTGTAAAAAGTTATTTCTCCACAGTTAATCCAATGTGTCAATTGTACATATGCTGAACATTTATGCAATTATATCCCAGAAATAACGTATTGTATTATTTCTATATTTAATCATTTCCACTCGTTATTATTCAACATAAACTAAACAGGTTTTCTCATTCAAAACCTAAATTTCCCAATTTGGATGATTTTTCATGCATCCAGTAATCCTGGATATATATAAAATAAAATAAAAATTTCGCTCTACATGGCTGAATACAATAAATGTAATCTGAGTTTTTCGAATATTAATAATTGTTTCTACTTTTGGCACAAGGCCAGCAATTACCCAGTGCATTACTGGTACTTATTTTATCGACCCCGTAAGGATAAAAGGTAAAGTTAACATCGGCGGGATTCGAACTCAGAATGGAAAGGGCCGTAACTCTATGCGTCAAAGCAGGGCGTGCGACCCTCTACCGATACTGCCAATCCTTCGAATATTAATAATAATATTCGATTTGTTTGCAATTATGCAAACAAGCCTCATTTTTGAAGCCATGTCAGTAGAATGAACCCCTTATTCTTGCTCTTGTGTTGGCATGTAAACAGAACTGCAGACTGTTTCTGGGTATTACCCTTCATCAGTACAGTTCACGGTTCACCTGTCAACTGTCAGAGCTAGTTAAAATATATATTTTCTAAAATATACAGTGACTGAACCTACAGTAATTGGACGTTACAATCCCTATATATATATATATATATATATATATATATATATATACGGTGGCTGCCAACTCGTTTTCGAGTACGGCCACTACTTTATATCCATGTAGGAGAAGCCCTACCGATGCGCTGAACGAGTGTGACTTTTTAGTCCAGCCAGCGACTTGAAAACTCTGGTACAAACACTACACTTGTGACAATTATTGACACATAGTGATGGGCCCATGGTACCATGTGACGACAAGTGCAGAGAGATCTCCAGATATAAAGCAATGCCTATGCGGTGAAGCTTTTATAGTGAGCAAAGGCACTGCACAAAGCCAGTCCCACTCTGTTAACCAAGATGATATTTACCAAAAAGAAGAACAAGTCAACATCATTGGATACCATCAGGGTTGCAGGTGTTATATCAGAGTTTTCCTTCTCCTAGAATTCTGCCTTGACAAAGGCTAAGGGGTCATCTCTCCCAGTGATTTTGGATGGCTATTGACTCTTAAGAGCTCCTTTGCCCTTTGACAGGTTTTGTTTTTAGTCCTGCAGGATGTCCAAAGTCACCCTCCTCACCAAGAAACCTTGGTGGGGTTGCCAGTTTAGTCGCCAACGACCCGACCATGAGACAGGTTGTACTGGAATACATGTTACCAGTACCACCAACTGGTGACCTGACATAAATATATATATATATATATATATATATATATATATATATATATATATATATATATATATATATATATATATATATATATATATATATACTCTTTTACTCTTTTACCTGTTTCAGCCATACCACCAGTTGGTGGTACTGGTAACATGTATTCCAGTACAACCTGTCTCATGTTCGGGTCGTTGGCGACTAAACCTTAAGCACTTGGAAACGCACGAATGGACCTGTTATTTTTATCTAAATACATTTTTTCCAATTACATCCCGCCCATCCCCTCAATCTATCTTATTTCTCATTCCTTCTTCTGATTAAGGACTAGCGTCCGAAACGTTAACACACTCTTCCTGCTATATCAAGCGTTAACCTAATCTATCCCTTCCATATACTGTACCGATTGTGTTGTTATTTCTGTTTACCTTTTACATACATACTTACACCCGGCTCTCATCCTTGTTCCCGATCCCGCTGCAACACTTGTCCCTTCATTTCCACCCTCACCAATCTTACAGGCCCTATCGGGTCTTTCCGTATCCGCCACTCGTTCACCTGCACATCCACCCACGTTGTCTATTCCCTCCGGTGTTCCCTTTGCGAGTCTTTATATATCGGACAAACGGGACGCCGTATGGCGGACCGTTCTGCGGCGCATTTGAGGGACATACGACTCGGTTTGGATACTCCTGTCGCCCGTCATTTCTGTTGTCCTGGTCATTATTCCCTACATGTTTCAGTCCTGGGTGTCCTTTTACATCATGGATCAGAGGCCTCGCACACCAGGACTGAACAAAGTCTGATTCACCGCCTTGGGTTCTATTTCCCTCTTGGACTCAACTCCCCTCCCCAATTTCTCTAATGCCCCGACCATTATGACACCCTAGATTCTTATTGCTTTCTCTTGATCATTAACATCTTCTCTTACAACTAATACAGGTCGACTGTATATGCTCACTCCACTTTTCCCTTCACTGCTCTGTATACACACATACACACCCTTATATAAACATACTTTTGCTCAGAGCTTCGTACTTACATACACACACACTCTTTTACTCACATATACATACACATTTCTTATTAGCTTCGTACGGACGTATAATAACACACACACACACACACACACACACACACACACACACACACACACACACACACACACACACACCTGCTTACGCACGTGCACAAGTAAAGCTCTTTTTACAAAACGGTTTTTTTTTCCATTTTAGGTAGACGTGCTCCATCATCCACTTTTCTAAAAAATAAATCATACATAAAACGCCAGCACCAACAGTTTTGCAAGAGATGTCAACATGATTCGACCTGTTATTTTTATCTAAAGATATTTTTTCTAATTCCAACCCACCCGTCCCCTCAACCTATCTTATTTCTCATTCTTTCTTCTGATTAAGGACTAGTGTCCGAAACGTTAAGGCCCTCTTCCTGCTATATCAAGCGTTAACCTAATACATCCCTTCCATATACTGTGCCGATTGTGTTGTTATTTCTGTTTACCTTTTACATATATATATATATATGGAATGAATAATAAAAACCGTAGCGGTATGTCACATATCAAATCTTATATTTTGTCTGATGAAAACGTACTTAAACACCATTGTACCTTTGAAATATGTATAATAAAATACATATTTTAATTATGAGAATATTTTGCATTTATTAACATTTTGAATAATATGTATATACATACATATAAACAAGAGCTATAAGTCAACATTTCATAATTTACTTCTTTCATTACCGTTATATATATTTCGGTGATAGCCACAATTCAGCAGCTATGACCTCTTCAGACAGTTAGAAGCAACGCATGAAAAACATAAAAAACAAAGTTTTTTTGGAGAAAATATATCACAGAAATGTAAAGTTTTTAACGTGTATTTTTACTTTCTGATATTGTCAGTTGTTGATGTTTATATATGTGTGTGTGTGTAATACTAATCCTGGAATCCCAAAATTGATGGCCTTGTGCCTATATAAGAAACCATTATTGACGGCACGTGTTCACTAGTAATATTAAGAAAACGAGCTCACCTACATTCAAGAGATTGTGAAACTAATGTAAATGCTGTAAAGATGGAAGTCATCATATGAACGCAATCAATGAGCCAAAAAAAAAAACAAGAAAACGCATACAGCAGCAATCATATTTCCCCTAAACTAGTCACCAACTTATTTCATATCTCACTATCGATATCAATATTAATATCAATAATATTTAAATATTTTAATTTCATTTTTAATATAATATTTAAAATTCGTAATACCACCATAATGACATTTCTTATCTTTCGAGTCTCGTAGTTAATATAATATAATTCTTGATTTAATATTTTAATAATACCATTATGATAACATTCCTCATCTTTTAAGTCTCATATTATAAAGTTACCATACAGATAATAATACTTATGGCTATTATTAATGGGAAAATGGACAAATTTCAGAAATGTTGAAAATAGGAAACTGAAACCCACTAACGACAGTAAACTGACATTTTTTTAGTTCATCAGCATTGTATTTCTTTCTCTTTGTTTTCTTATTTTTTCTTTATTTCCACGTTTGGCAGAATCGGCAGAGCGCCGAATACAATGCTTAGTAGCATAGAGTTACGACCCTTTACGTTCTTATTTCAAATCCCACCGAGGTTAGCTTTGCCTTCCACCCTTACGGGGTCGATAAAATAAAGCATCAGTAATGCACTGGGGTCGATTTAATCAACTTTCTCCTCTCTCCAAATTGCTGGCCTTGTGCCTATAGTAGAAACAATTATTTGAATATCGATAGGAGTGTGAATAAGAAGTATCGGTAGAGCGTCGGACACCATGCATCACAGCGTAGAGTTACGGCCCTTTACGTTCTGAGTGCAAATCGCGCCGAGATTAGCTTTGCTTTTCATCTATACAAGGTAGATAAAATAAAGTATCAGTCACGCACTGGGGTATATTGAATCGCCTTCCCCTCCCCCAATTGCTGGCCACGTGTCTTAGTAAAAATCATTATTTGAATATTGAGGGCGGTGGATTGGCAGTATCGGTAGAGGGTCGGACGCCATGCTTTCCAGCATAGTTACGTCCCTTTGCGGTCTGAGTTCAAATCCCGCCGAGGTTAACTTTGCCTTTCATCCTTACGGGGTCGATGAAATAAAGTACTAGTAATGTACTGGGTAATTGAGGGCCTTGTGCCAAAAGTAGAAACAATTATTTGAATATCGAGGGCGGTGGATTGGCAGTATCGGTAGAGGGTCGGACGCCATGCTTTGCAGCACAGTTACGTCCCTTTACGGACTGAGTTCAAATCCCACCGAGGTTAACTTTGCTTTCATCCTTACGGGGTCGATAAAATAAAGTACCAGTAATACACTGGGATAAATGCTGGCCTTGTGCCAAAAAGTAGACACAATTATTTGAATATCGATACTTAGATACTTCTGATAAGAATGCCTCATAATTTAATAAAAGAACCACGTCTCTCTATATATATATACATATATATATACACATATATATATATATATATATATATATATATATATATATATATATATATATATATATATATATATATATATATATATATATATATATATATATATATATATCATAAATCATGTCTTTAGAATCATCAGATAAAATATATACTATTTCTTCTAATTAGCATAATTAACCATATAAAAAAT
>OZ024740.1:159190711-159240711 GCA_964016885.1 Eledone cirrhosa
CGTGTTTCAGGTGAAGTTCATGATGGTGCTTGACAGTTCTAGTGCCCAAAGCACGTATCATTTGCGGTAATACCACTAATATTTGGGGCTGCCTCAATATATTTTAGAAGGAAACACTTGTTGTATTGTGCAAAAGAGGGTGTATACATGAAATGATCTTAACGTGCTTAATCGAGTTGAACCAAATTAAACTGACCTGAGCCGAAGTAATCCGAGGTGAACCAGCTAAACTGGGTTCAACTAAGCTGAGCTGAGCAGAAGCGAATAGCAGTGAAGCTGAGCTGGTTTGAACCGATCACACCCATACATTTCATTTCCATTTTCTAATAACCTGGAGTGTCTGTACTGTGAACTTATTATTATTTAAACCTTCTGCCACCATGTTTCTAATAAAAGACACTGTCTGTGATTTTAAAAATAATAATGTTGAAAGATTTAGTAAAATATCTAAAATTCTTATATTATTAATCTGATGTAAAACTTAATAGTCTTGCATAAAATTATGATAGGTTTTTAAATAAATAGTAACAGCTTTCTATAGTAGAACGAGAGGGATTTCGAAGCGGTTTGGTATCAAAAGGTTAACGTTCGATTCTGTGAGGCAGGTCGTTGTTATTTTCTTCATGTACACACATATGTCCTTTGTGATCTTTCAGAGAGACAGCAGCTGTATGAATGTAGGTATTGATTGTTTAATGCGTGTTATCATATATTTCCTATGAGTCTTAGCGTTATCATAAAAAAATCCTTTAACAGAAGCATGGCTAGCGTTTTCCTACTCTCGTAAAAAATGGCCTGTTATATAAACATAGATTACAGAAAATGGAAAAAATATTTTCAAAATTTGCTTCCCTCTTTCCTCTCACTCTACATGTGCATGCATATTATATATGTATGTGCTCTAATTCCTGCTATTAATTTTATATCTCACTCTTTTAAGTTTTGAAATAGACTGGTTTTACGCACGCGGCTGCCGCATTCCAGCTCGCTACAATAAATCGTTCTATAATAGATAATGGCATTTAATGTCCGTTAAAGGTTCTTGGCACTACCATTGTTTCTATCGCTTTCCTCTAGCCATGGGACTTGGAGACATGAGCCCAATGCTACCTTTCTATTATACATCGATGTGGCACTGATTTCTAATAACCATCTTTTCACCTCTTATTAATTTGTGTGTGAGACACGTTGGCTGAGACTTTTGACGGGAACGAAAATATTTGTTTTCTATTCTCCCGCCACCACGTAAAGTTTGTAAATCGGTGGGTAGTCGAGGGACAGAGTTGTATAGGATTCTAGTTGCTAATCGCTTTACCGTGTCGGCTGTTACAAACTGTCATGGCCGGCATGGGATGGGGTTTAGATTTTGTCGATCGATTGGTTATAGATTTGGCGATACCCGCTGATGAAGCCACATACGCCTTACTGCTGCATTAAGTGTGGCCGAAATTCGAGTCCGGGAACTATTATAGGCACCCGTTTTACGTGTGTTGTATTGAAGCGAATAACTATGTGTATACTCTGGAAATGTATCTTACATTGCCTATTGAGAACGCTGAGATACAACCGTTCCTGGTATTGATAAATATGCTGGGTCCGTCAACTCCTTATTATATATATATATATATATATATATATATATATATATATATATATATATATATATATATATATATATATATATATATATATATATATATATATATATATATATATATATATATATATATATATATATATATATATATATATATATATATATATATGTATATAACGAAGGAAGTGTGGTAAGGAACTAGGTGTACCATAACCAGAGTACTCGATATTTGGGTTTTGTAGTAGAGTGGGTAATAGGAAAAGAGTCAGACTCCCGTCAAAACGGCCGGAGGGGTCCTGACTCTTTATATATATATGTATATATATATATATATATATATATATATATACACATACATATATATATATATACACACATATAGATATATATATATATACGTACATACATATAAAGGTTATATATAATTGTTTCTACTTTTGGCACAAGGCCAGCAATTACCCAGTACATTACTGGTACTTTATTTTGTCGACCCCGTAAGGATAAAAGGCAAAGTTAACCTCGGCGGGATTTGAACTCAGAATGGCAAGAGCCGTAACTCTATGCATCAAAGCATGGCGTCCAACCCTCTACCGATACTGCCAATTCAATATATAATGATAGATTATAACTGCTAAACAAATGTTGGTGTGGAACAGTGGTGCAATAACGATGGTTTTACATATGACGGAAGTTAATAATCATGGTGCTATAATGATACGTAACACCGGCTAGAAAAGTGATTTATAGTCACAATACGGTGTAAATTAACAAGCACACATCACAAGCATTTCACTTGGTGAGCAGCGTAGATTAAATGAAAGTCTACGGTGTTCACCAAGTGAAATTCTTGTGATGCATGCTGGTTAATTTACACCGTATTGTGTCTATAAATCACTTTTCTAGCCGGTGTTACGTATCACTATAGAACCATGATTATTAACTTCCGTCATATGTAAAACCATCGTTATTGCACCACTGTTCTACACCAACATTCCACCACTTTGAAATACCAATGGTGTCGCTTTGACGATTCAAAGAAGAAAGACGGCCCCTTAAATGTATCTCCCGTGCTGTTTCCAACTTCATCTTCTCTCTCTCTCTCTCTCTCTCTCTCTCTCTCTCTCTCTCTCTCTCTCTCTATATATATATATATATATATATATATATATATATTTAATTTAGAAGTTTACATACACATACACTATATATAAATATATATGAAAATAAGGAGAAAAAGCCGATTATTAGGAAGAGAAAACTTTTTTCTCTTTTTTCTGGATTAGAAAATGTTTAAAACAAAATACTTCACTTTGTGTGAAGTGTTAAGGTATTAGTTAATTTATTAATTAATTAACAATGGCATTTATTTATTTATTTATTTATTTATTTATTTATTTAACACTTCACACAAAGTAAAATATTTTGTTTTAAACATTTTCTAACCCGTCTTTTTCTCCCTATTTTCATATATATATATATATATATATATATATATATGTAGGAGGTGAGTTTATTGTAGTACAATAAAGCAATGTAGATATCGGATAAGAAGCACTCTACAGTTTGTGGGACTGGAGTATGCATAATATAAGATCAAAAGATGGTTAAAGGAGTTCCATATATTTTATTATGCGCATTTCAAAAACAAACATCATCAAGCAATAATATTTGTGTTTTCATCAGATAAAACAGGAGAACATGATATGAAGGCTAAAAAAACACTTGTTGATAGTGCAGTTTTAATATGTTGATTTAAAATAGTGCAGTTTTGATATGTTGATTTAAAACTGCACTATCAACAAGTGTTTTTTTAGCCTTCATATCATGTTCTCCTGTTTTATCTGATGAAAACACAAATATTATTGCTTGATGATGTTTGTTTTTGAAATGCGCATAATAAAATATATGGAACTCCTTTAACCATCTTTTGATCTTATATTATATATATATATATATATATATATATATATATATATAAATGAAAGGTATAGAACGTATTGTAGCAAGAAGCCAACAGTATTCCATAATATATATATATATATATTTCAACTCGTGTGCTCCTTCTCCACATTTTATAATTATATATATATATATATATATAAAGAATTAATATATCTAGTTAATATATACACAGATGCATACTTATGCTAGCAAATATATAGGTTTTGTCTTAGTAACTTTGTGGTTCAATGCATGGGGATGCAGAACAATAATATGAGAGACGTAAAATAAGAAAATTATAAAATTAACTTACTAAAATTTCACTCCAACTAATTAGTTTCTGAAAGGGAATAAACATAGTTGCCGAAGAAACGTACGGAGAAGCCTTTCGTCATCAGGGAAGTCTATTCTCAGCTAAGTTTCCAGGCAATACGTGGACACAGGGAACTTATACAAAAATAATTCAGTGGATGGAAAAAAGCAAAGCGTGGACTAAATTCCAAGCCATTGAAAAAATCACTGCCTACTGCGTCGGTGGCAAATTCAAAAGAATCAGTCACGTGACATCGAGGTCAATCAGTGAAGAGTGGTTTGTTAAGAAGACAGCAGCCGGACCGTTACTATAGTAGCAGTTTTGGCCAATTTTTGCTCGACAAAATAATTTGGAGATAATTGTTTATAATTATCTCCAAATCATTTAAATAAATGAACTCATTTTAACATATTTTCTTCTAAATCATTACATGATGATAACATTTAAATACTATGGTTGAAGTTATTACATTTTTGGTTTCTGATTTAGGCATTTTTTGAGGGAGGGGAAAATCAATTAAACCGACCCATGTATATGACTGGCACTTTATTTTATCGACCCCTTAAGGATGAAAGGCAAAGTTAACCTCGGCAAGATTTCAACTCAGAACTTAAAGGGACGTAATTATGCCGCGAAGTATAGTGTCCGTTGTTCTACATAAGGGAAGAGAATCATTTTAACTATTTTAAAACACCCCAAAAATGTTGATATTCATTTTTCATTTTTTTCGCGGTGTCAAAGTTCACGTCTTCCAGCAAATCTAAAAAGGGAATATAACTTTTTATGTGTTCTAAAATGGCTACAATAACTCCTCCGTAATTGTTTCAGTTTCCGTAGGGTTTCAAATCAAGTCAACTATGACTGATATTATCGATAAATCTCCACCAACCCCCATCAGATTAATTGTCTTGGGCCTACACTGAAACAATTATTATTGTTATTTAATGGAGTGGCAGTACCGCTAGAGCATCGGACATGTTTGGCACCATATAGTTACGTCTCTTTACTTTCTGATTTCAAATCCCGCCGGGGTTATCTTTGCTTTTCATCCTTACGGGATCAATAAAATAAAGTAACAGTAACGTACTGGGGTCGATTGAATCGACTTAACCCTGCCTCCAAAATTGTTGGCCTTGTGCCTAAATCAAAAACCTTTATTGTTACTCAATAATCTAAAAAATAGCAATCATCTCCCTTATGCCATAGGGTGATGTCTTTTTTTGATAGGGTGACGTTTCCTTTCATATTCGGGCTTCGATTCCTGCTGTACCACATTCCTCTCCAGAACTAAACACGGCCGCTTTCTTCCGCAGAGAAAGAGAGAGAGAGAGATAGAGAGAGAGCGACGGGATGGGGGATAAATGACACGAATACCAGACTGGTATTTCGTTTACCGAACCCAAAAGGATGTAGAGCAAAGCTGACCTCGGTGGAGTTTGAATTTAGAACACTGAGAGCCGAAACGAATACCAGCCAACTCGTCACTACGACTTTACTCTATGCCTTTACCTTATCTCTGCGCTTATCCTTATATCTGATACCTCATACTCTCTTTCTCTCTGACTAGTTATATATTTATTTCTGTTTATTCAAATGCGTGTTAGAGGGGGTCAGCGGAAAGCAAATAGACATGAGTATGCATAAAATATTTCAAACCTCAAACGTCCGTTGTAATTTCATACGGGGAAGCAAGAAATACACTACGGTTGTTGACCTTCAATAGAGACTTGTCTGTGAATATATTTTAACTCATAAACAATGGCTTTTTGCTGATACGTCCTACGTGCATCTATTATCTTAGTAAGCCATTGTGTATAGCTCCACAGATCCCGCATGCAAACACCTACACTCACACAAATATTCGAATCTCTCTTTCTCTCTCACTCACTCACTCTCTCACCCCTCTCTCTCTCTCTCTATATATATATATATATATATATATATATAGACAGAGAGGGAGATAGAGAGAGATAGAGAAAAGAGAATATCTGTGTGTGTGTATGTATATGTATGTACATGCATGTATGTGTGTATGTATATGCATGTACGTGTGTATGTATATGGATGCATACACACACACATATGGATATGCATACAGATATTTATAAAGATGTACATGCAGGACACACAAACATACACAGTTACACTATATATTTGACAACAAATGACATTTTTCTCCCTCAACAAAGAAAAGAGACACTATCATCGTTCATAACAAAGAAATAATCTTTTACCTGACCGTCTCAAATATGGGAGGCACAGCTGGACACAATGAGTCAGGACAGAATAAGATCATAACCACGCTCAGCCCGGACGAAGTCTTGGTAGTTATCTTCCGCTAACTTAAACTTCAATCAGCTACGGAGAGTCATCATCAGGATACACAGAGCTGCCCGCACATTAGTGGCCAAAGCCCTAGTATTTTCCATCGACCAGGCACTCGATACCAACAGCCCGCAAGAACGGAACAAACTCTTCAGTTTGCGTCATTCATACTTCGGATCCCGATGACGGGCGTAGGTTCGGTCTCCCCCTTGACCTCGAAGCTCAGAGGCAACATCGCTTCCTTCGACAACCCTAGTCAGCTTCTCGCTTCTCCCTCGCTGCTCACCAAAACCAACATCGTGCACGAAATTCCCTTCAAACTGTACGAAATGGCTCTGTGATCGATTCACACAAAAATTAATCGAAGGCGGTGGTTCAGTTGCGTTGCATGTGCTGGTCTTGATGTCCTGGCCGCTCTCCATCTCAAGCACCCGGCCTCACCAGCCGATACCAAGGTCTTTCCAGGAAGCAGCAGCGGCAGAGTGGATGGCCTGTGATCCGTCCAGCTAATTTCGCCACCGAGGTGGTAGCACAGCAGCTCCAATTCATTGCCGTTCTTACCAATAGGCTTCTAGTTGAATTAGATGCCACCATCCGACGCTGTGCCGAGCTCGTCTGCAATATCTGCTTTGACAGAGTCGGTTGGCAACAGGTGAAACACCCTGCGAGATTCCGTGGCCTCGGCCTCCGTTCCATTCTTGAATTGCTACTGCTGGCCTATCAATATCTTCCAGCCGCACCCTCATCAACGAGATACTCCCCAAGTCAATATAGCCTAACGTAGTCTGGAAACTGGAGGCAGCCCTGATTGATTGTACCGATGCAGGCCTTGCTGTTACCCTTATACCGATATACAACGTAATTGAGATGAAGTCGAGTGCATGTGCACCTTCAAGTGGACCGGGTCTACCTCTCAGAAACACCGCCTGCCTAGCCTCAACCTCACAACCAATGCTTGGTGCTTGAGTCAGTTCGGTACTTTCCTCATCAACCCTTCTTGATGTGGAGTGTACATGCATTGCAGTGGCACAGCACCTAGGCCGCTGCGTGTGTGAGCCCACATAGATGCCATTGCGGAGCAGTGGTCGAGGAGTTCGGTCTGCACCTATTATCGTGCCATCTTAGTGCATGCCGGCTTCTCCGTCCCACCGCACTGAATGACATCATCAGAAGGAACCTCGACGCAGCCAGTTTCCTGTTCGAATTTGAGCCCGCTGTCCTTGACTGTTGCCATGGCAAGCACCCGACGGATTAATTCTAATCTGAGACGCGACGTGCAGCAACTTGTTTTCCGGCTTCAAACTTAACTCTTCGGGCACAAACCTTGGCTCCGCTGCGTGAAATGTGGGAACGAAGGAGATAGTCATATACCGGACCCTGACCGACCGCATCCTCTTTGTATCGGTCTCTGTCTGGGTCTCTGGACTTCTTGTTTCCCGCACTGCTTATTTCCTCCGCAAAGACGGTGCCCAATTTGAGGAGAAAGAGCACCGTTATGTGGGGTGGCTACTGCAGCGGGTGTCTCCACGATAACCTTTTTGTCATTTTGTCCACGGGGCGCGGCCGAGGCACTTCTCTGACTGAGCTGCAGTGTCTGCCCTTCCCCAACCTTTCTTTTGTTGCTTAATCCTTTATTTTCTTTTTCTTCGCGTTTTGTCCCCTTTAATAGTGTTGTTTTTGTTACTGTTCAATAATTTTCTCACACAATTAAATTTTGCAAAGCTGCTGTACACGCGAGGCTTCACCTTAGAACATTCTAGAGATTCCTCTTCATTAACCTCACTGTCCTAGAAAAAGGAACATTGGATAATGTGGTCCAAGATTCTCTGCACGTAGAAAAAGCTCCGGATGGTCATGGTTGGAATGCCTTTAATCATATGTATGCTTGATCATAAATGATCTAGGCTCAACAACAAAAAAACACAGTCACCACAACTTTAGACAAACGTGAACACATATAAACACTCACACAAACATACATATATAAACATGAATGCATGCAGACGCACATGCGTAAGGTCATTAGATATATATAATACAAACTTAACAAAAACACATACAAACAAATATATACACAGTATGTCTGTGATGCCTAATTGTTTCGCCAATTATTGAATATCAGCAACATGTGAAGTTTAACACTGCGACAGACTACTAAAGAAGATGTCGCGTCGCCTTGTCGTAAGGAGTTGGACTCGTATTTGTTAGGCCACGTGGCGTCACGTTTTGTCCTTGAGTACGACCCTTCATTTCATGTTGTACCAGGCCAGTCATCAGAAAAAACAAAATAGAATACCAGCATTAGATAGGGGTTTAAACTTGTAACGGGTGTCGTGTACTCTCAATTGTTTAACGCCATATAAAACGTGGATAAGCACCGGCCTACTGAGCCATTAGGCTTGAAACAATCTACTTTTTTAGTGTGTGGCGTGTGAGATATATTAGAAATGATAAATGTGGAGATACATATGGTTCGGGTGGATTTTTTTTGTTTTTGTTTAGCCCCATATCATCTCTGTTCCAAAGAAGTAGATCTGTGGCAGAGAGCAATAAAAGTAATCTGGAGCCTTCAATGTTAGAACTATTCCTTAGTATATTTAGGACAATAATTCCAAATATACCATTAATTTTGTCCAATCAGTTCTAGTATTAGAGATATGGCACACCCATTACATATTACACCCGTTCTCTAAAACAGGAACCACAGTTGCCTCTTAATTTAGTTTTGGTGACTTCTCCTCCAATGTCATTCTCTTATCAATCCATGGTAATTCTCCAAGTGAAAATTAAAACTAGGCAAATTAATCTATTAATTCACAATTACCATACTCTGAAGCAGGGGTTCCCAAATTAGTTGTAATCGATCTCCTAGGTATTGATGGGACTACCAATATTTATATAATAAATGAAAATATACGAAATAATACGATAAAATAAAACATGTTTATGCAAGTTTGATTCAGATATAATTAGTCGACCAGTACCGTTAAGGCGTATGGCTTAGTTGTTAGAGCGCTGGGCTCGCAATCGTGAGGTTTTGTAAGTTAGATTCTCTGCCCGGATGATGCGTTGTGTCCGCTATTTTCACGTTGCCCCAGTGTACTCAGCTGTAGAAATCAGTTGCGACGTCACTGGTGCCAAGCTGTATCGGCTATTGTATTTTCCTTGGACAACATCGGTGGTGCGGAGAGGGGTGATTGCTGGTTTTCCACAAACAACTTTGCCTGGGCTTGTCCCTCGGAGGAGAACTTTCTAGGTGCAAATCATTCATGATTGAAATGGGGAGGGGGGGTCTACTCTTTACCGTTAATAATATTTTCTCCTTTTGGTACAAGGCAAGCAATTTGAAGGGAAGGGTAAGTTTGGCCCCAGTGTGTTACTGGTAATTTATTTTATTGATTCCGTAAGGATGAAAGGCAACGCTAACCTCGGCGAGATTGGAACGTAAAGGGTCATAACCATATTCCGCAAAGCATGTTGTCCGACGTTCTACCGATACTGCCATTCCACCGTCCTAGTGCCGTATATAATTGTTTCAACTTTTGGCACAAGGCCAGCAAACACCCAGTGCATTACTGGTACTTTATTTTATCGACCCCGTAAGGATGAAAGGCAAAGTTATCCTCGGCGGGATTTGAACTCAGAATGGAAAGGGCCGTAACTCTATGCGTCAAAGCATGGCGTCCGACCCTCTACCGATACTGCCAATCCACCGCCGTAAATAATGAAGATAATAACGTTGAATATCTTTAATGTTTGTAATTCAGGATTGGTACCACATACATATCAAGTTTATTGGTTATACGAGCAATCATACAAACTGAAAATTTTGCATTTTGTATAATATAAACCCTATAGTTTATGTTTGTTTATTGACACTTAGAAGTGATTAGAGATAAGCATGATATTTTATCATTTATTTCTAGGATATAATTACATATATATTCAACATGTGTGTGCAGATGACATACATACAAAATGTATGTGTAACCTTGGAGAAATAATGATTTACAGGGATAAATGTAGGGTTAAAACCCAGCGCCATGTGACTGGAAAGTGAACTTCTTATTGTAACAGCAGGACTGAGATAGGAAATACATTGTGTGTATGTATATGTGTGCAAATTATAAAAAAAAGTTACAGACGAAGATAAATATACAAGTATACAAACACGTAACGTGATATCATGTCTAAATAATCTTTATAGTTTGTTTATCATAGATTCTGATTACCGCTTTATTTATTTACTTAATTTTGTGCTTGCCTTTGGGTCGATGAGTGGTCAAAGTTTCCATGATGGTGTTTAAGGCAGGCATGTCAAACATGCGGCCCTTTACAAACACACCTGCGGCCCGTACAAAGGTTTCTACTGCACGAGCATATTTTATCTTCGTAATATAAAATCAAAAACATCAGTTGTAATGTGCGCAATTAGGTTTCGCGTGTGACCCTGAGATAACACATATGTGACCCATGTGGCTCTCAGGGGCCCCTCAGTTTGACATGCCTGGTCTAAGGTATGTATCTAAAGCATGAATACAGCTCAGTGTTACTTTGTTTATCATTGTGTGTGGAAATATTGTGCTTTTTATGTGGTAAAAATTGAAGATTTCAATGTTATTCAACAGATAGGATCTTGCACATTTAGCAATTATTTAATGAAATACTTTACATTTAATATTTATTAATATTATTCTAGTTTTCAGTAGAGATATGTTATAAAGAAATAGTTATATTGGCTATATATCTGTCAAAAATTTATTTTAAAACAATTATGAAATTAAATTGAATTTAAAATAGTTATACGTATTTTATTCGTGTTTTTTTTTTCTGTATTTGTTTATTGTCTATTGTTTATAAATTGATGGAATTTAATTAAGAAAATATAGGAAATATAATGAAAGACAAATTTCAGTTAAATGTTTTGTTATCCAAATATATTAGTCAATAAATGGAGACACCAATATTGCTATCACGACGTATCGTTTTGTATAGCAGTCAAACCAGTGCATTCATAGTTTATGTATATTCCACATTTACCATTATCATCAATAGCAAAATAGAAGTTTGAACAATATATTAGGCATAGGACTTTTATCGATGATTTAGTATTTGTAAAGTTACATAATATACTTAACCTAGAACTTGCAGCTATATACAAAATCGAATTTAGTCCATGCATCTATTTAAGACGCAAAATTGGCAAGTCGTTAGAGCGTCGGACAAATTTCTTTAGGTTGTTTTTTTTCTTCTGGTTTCTGTTTTGACTTCAAATTTCAACATTGCTTTATATCCTTTCGGGATTGCTAAAATAAAGTACCAGTGTAGGGCGATGAATTGGTTGAATTGTTAGAATATCGACAAAAATGGGTTGTGATAATTGCTCCGGCTATTTGTGTTCTGCGTACAAATAATTCCGCTGTGTCCTACTTTGGTGGTATAATTAGTCCTTCGCGCGTTTAATACCACCATCTGGTGCTTGTTTCCTTTTAGTGGAGCTCACTCCGTGGGTCAAGCTTTCAGGCAATGTATCCAGTTAAGAACTCCTTCTCCCCAAAACCATTCCTGAAAGTCTTGAAAAGTATCAAGTATACTGCACTTCACTCTCTAATTAAATTGTATAAAACGATATATTTAGCTTTTTATATGTTTAATAGACCGGAGAATGGGCATAAACAATCAGGGTATCGGTATTGGTACGAGTACATCTTAAGTTAACACCAGAATCCTATTCTTTATTATTTCAAAAGGCTATATCTTACTTATTTTAAAGTGCAGTTAATGGACCAATATATCTTCTAGACTGTATATTGTATACGGAGCATTGGAAGAATGGATGATTAGAAAGAAGGAAATACCTGCATTTTGTTGTCCCAACAGTATGGAGAGAAACAAGAAATATTATGAAGTTTATTTTTGTTGTCTTATACATATCAATGGCATCAGTTATTACAAAAGAAACACAAGAGAACCTACACTAACCTATTATCAGCGAGTAGTGTTCCGCATTTAAATGAGGTTCCTATTCCATCTTTCACTCACCTGCCAGAGCTCCTAAATGATGATGATATAGACTGATAGGTAAAACGTAACAAGAGCGAAACGTGACTGAGATTTCAAGGAACTTCAATTATTTAATGTTTTAGGCAATCTAAACTGATTGGTTTCATCGGAGCCTAGCACAAAATATTACTTCTTTAGACTCGTAAATTCCTTGCACTGAGCATTATCTGAAACATTCCACAGCCAAAATATAACAATAAATTCTGAAAGTAGTTTCAGTAACCTTCAACATCACTTTGAAAATATCCTACACACAATGGGTCTACGTTGACAACCATGTCAAAAGCCGAGCCTGTAGATTGAGGGAGGGCACCTGGGAGCGGGCACCTGCCCTGGCGATCAGGGTGACTGTAGCTTTTGTCGGCTTTCTCCACGAGTAACCCTCGGAAGTCTCCCTTCTATCGGGGAATTTTTTTTATTTCTATTTTTTTGTAACATCCTTTGTTTTTGTTTTATACTCATCTCTACACGCAGAAACCCAAATTGGACCGCCGTGTATTGTTGTTAATGTATTTTTATGTAAACCCTTTGCGTTAAATAAGGAAAACATTATCATTGTTCAAATCCCGCAGAGGTTAACTTTGCCTTTCATCCTTACGGGGTCGATAAAATAAAGTACCAGTAATATACTGGGTATTTGCTGGCCTTGTGCCAAAAGTAGAAACAATTATTATTATTATTATTATTATTATTATTATTATTGCCGCCGTTATTACTCTTTGAGTCTCAGTCATTGATGTTAGTTAACTGGAAAGTTTGTTGAAATGAATATCAAGCCACTACCTCCAGCCTCAGATATTCAGGACGTATCGGAGGGTTCTTGCTGTTCCCAGCAAGCATGCCTTTTGAAGCGTTCCAAAGAGCGTGAAGGGGCCAATTTTCTTTAACCATCCCTGGAAACGTTTTGAGATAGTCCCTAGTGCGCCTATGACAATCGGGATCACTTTGACTTCATGGCAGTTGCAAATCCTTTTTACCTCCCACTTTAAGTCCTGGTATCGGTTAATTATCTCCCTCTCCTTCTCTTGCACTCTTGTGTCGAATGGGCAGGCCACATCCACAATCAGGCGCGATCTTTTTTCTTTGTCCACAACCACCAGGTTGTGTTCCAGTTTCTTGTCCGTCTGTATCCTAAAATCCCACAGCACCTTCACCTGATCGTTTTCCATCACCGCCTCTGGCTTATGCTCATACCACTTCTCAGAATGTGGTAAATTGTTTACTTTGCATAGGTGCCAGTGGATCACCCTGCCCATCACATCATGTCTCCAGCCGTTATAGTGAGTTTGGGCTAGGTGTTTACACTCGGATACAATGTGAACCACAGTCTCCTCTCTCTCTCCACAGATCCTGCACAGTGGGCTAGCCTCCTCCTTGTAAATGTGGTGTTTCAACCTCTTCGTTTTGAGGGTCTGCTCCTGCGCAGCCATTAACATTTCTTCTGTAGCCTTTTTAAGGTCTCCTCTTTTCAACCAGTTCCATGTCTGTGGATCTCTAAATTCAGTTCTCTCAAAGAAGGTATTATGAAGGGATTTTTCCTGAAGGCTGCTCTTTCTCCTTGATGTTATTACCTCCTTGGAGATCCCCTGGCCTATTGTCCCCTCCTTCAGTACAGTTATGAGCATTGGCTCCTTACTATCAGTCGCGTATTTGTGTAGGTTGTTTTTCTCCATCTGAACACAGTCCTCTATGCTGATAAGACCTCTTCCACCCTCAGATCTCCTTAGGTAGAGTCTATCGACATCACTCCTCTTGTGGAACATGTTGTAGATAGTCAATAGCTTCCTAGTCTTCCTATCCATTTCTTTTTGTTCAGCAACATTCCATCTCAGAATTCCCGCACTGTACCTAATAATAGACACAGCTCGGGAATTTACTGCACTTATGGCATTCCTACTGTTCAGATGTGACTTTAATACGCTCCTTACTCTCCGAATATATTCAGATCTTATCAATTCCTTCATTTTTTTGTTCTTGATGTCATCAGCCTCCAGAATACCCAAATACTTGTATCCTTCTTCAGTGTCAATTTCCTTTATCATCTCACCTGTTGGTACCTGAATTCCGTTGCTTCTGTTCAATTTACCCCTCTTCATCACAATGACTCCACACTTACTAATACAAAATTGCATACATATATCACTGCTGAAAATACGGACAGTGTCAACAAGCACATCCAACTCCTTCTCACTCTTCCCGAAGAGCTTAAGATCGTCCATGAAGAGGAGGTGATTGATGGTAAGCTCTCCCTTTCCCAACTTGTATCCTGCTCTCACCTTTCGCAGTATAATGGTCAAGGGCATCAGGGCAAGGACAAACAGCAGAGGGGACAGACTATCTCCCTGGAAGATACCTCTCTTGATCTTCACGCCTCCTAAGGATTCTCCAGCTGATGTTAACTCTGTTTTCCAGGACTTCATACTTTTGCCCAACAAATGTCTGATGTTATCTGTCACCTTGAAGATCTCTAGGCTTTTGGTGATCCAAGAATGAGGCAGCATGTCAAATGCCTTTTTGTAGTCTATCCATCCCATGGCAAGACCAGTGTGTCTCCTCTTGCAATTCCTCATTACCATCTTATCAATAAGTAACTGGTCCTTTGTACCAGGGGACTTCTTTGGCCATCCTTTCTGTTCGTCCGGTAACAAGTTGTTTGTGTTTGATGTGATGGTAGATTTCCTCAGACACAATGCTTGTCAACAGTTTCCACATTACGGACAGACATGTGATAGGTCTATAGTTGGTAACATCAATACCCTTGATTCGGTCTTTCATTACTTGAACTGTGGTACCTTTTGTCAACCACTCTGGCACCTCACCTGACAACAAGCAGTTATTGAACATGGTTGTCAGTTTCGGGTGGAGGGATGTTATATTTTTAATCCAATACCCCTGCACACCACCTGGGCCTGGTGATTTCCAGTTGGTTAGTGTTTTGGCCTGTCCCTTAAGAGTTTCAACTGTGATACTCAAATCAGTTTGTTGGTGTGCCTGTTCACTAATCTCCTTTTGTACTGTCTTAATCCACACTGCCTGGTCATTATGTTTAACATCCTGCTCCCATATTCCTCTCCAGAATGTCTTAGTTTGTTCCGCCTCAGGGATCAAGTCTTTGCATCTTTCTTTCCCTTCAAGCTGTCCAAACAGCATCTTCTGGTTGTTGTCAAACATGAGTTCTGTCTATACTGACTGACTCTGCTCTCGTATCGCCTAACCTTTGCACTCTTTGCTACAATGCGTTGCTTCAGTTCCTCTATGATAATATTTAGCTTTATCCTCCCAGTTTTGTACTTTATTTCCAGTCTATTTTTAGTGTCTATGTTTTTTAGTGTCCCATTCACTAGGGACTCAAGCTTTCCAATGTCATTTCTCATTTCCTTGATTTGACCATTCAGTCGTTTCTTCCACCAAGGTTCTGATCTTTCTTGTTTGTTGTTTCCTCTCGTATTTATGCCAAGTAATTTACTCACTGCATTTACTGTTGCTTTGAGGATATTGTTGCACTGGTGAAGGCTCCTCGCCTCAAGGTATGGGATGACTTTGTTTACCTTAGCTGTTGTTTCTTTTAACTTTTTCCTGTCTACAAATCTTAGGTTCATAGGTTTCCCACTATCATTGTTCGATTCATCTACCACTAAGTTTAGGATATCAACCAAATCTTGTCCTAGCCCTAGCATTCATCTCCTCAATGGCCGTATCTTTGTTCGAGGTATTATTTATTTCAGCATTCAGATCATTGTCTGCTTCGGATGGTTCCTCCGTTCTCTCAACCTCTTCACCTTCATTTCCCACTGGCTCGTTTGCCTGGCTTACTCCACTCTCCATTTCCAACCTAATCTCTCTGCTCATTTCCTCAAGTTCCAGCTCGCTTATCCACCCATTAGTTCTTATTATCCGAGCCTGCCCGGCCAATTTTTGTTCATCTAATTTAAATAGACCAATCTCGTTCCAGGTGTTATGCATCCGTTTCCTATAGCCTTTCTCCTTGGGGTTACTCTTCAGGTAACATTGCATAACAGTTCTATTCAATTCTTTCGTCCAGTTGGTTCTGGTCCCTTTCCTTCTTCTTCTTCCTCCGACACCAGCAGTATTTGGTTGACAGCCAGGTCCCTGTTGCTGAGCCAGGGAGCAGCTGCTGGGTGAGAGTCTGTCACATGACATTCCAGTCTCCACTTCACCGTTATTCGAACTGTTTAGGTTCGACATTTAAACACTCTTATCAAGGATTGGTGAATGCATGGTTACATAACCACCGGTGATTTCATCACCCTCGGTGATTTTAGTGTGGCACTATCACGCTGTAGACAAACATAAATAAACAAACAAACAAATAGGTTAAAAAAAACCCAAAATAAACATAAGTTTCATTGTAATGTAATGTTTGAATGTCTGACTTAGTTTTTTTGCTTGTCTGTCTGTCTGTTTGCTTTTCTTTTCTTTTTTTTTCTTTACGTTTTTCGTTGCTGCTGTGCTGTTTTGATTTTGATTTTTGGTTTTTTGATTTTTTGACCGGGTCATCAAATCAGTCTATTTATATCTTTTGATGGCTTCCTTTTTTAGTGGGGACACTACGATGCATGTCTTAGCAGGAGGTAGTGGGAGAGAATATCGGCGGTAGTGATAATGAGGCAGTGGTGGTGGTGGTGGTGGTGCTGTGCTAGTAGTACTTTGCAGGAGGTAGTGGGAGAGAATAGCGGCGGTAGCGATAATGAGGCAGTGGTGGTGGTGATGTGATCGTAGTACTGTAGTGATGGTGTTGAAGTTGAAGTAGAAATAGAAGTTGAGGTAACTTGACTAGAGTTTTTGGCGTTGTAGTGGTGATGGTGGCGGTGGTGGTGTTGGTGGTGAAATTATTTGCCTGTCTGTCCACTTAGCCATTTAGCTATTTAGCCAGTTAGCTATTTAGCCAGTTTGCCATTTTCCTCCTTTTCGACTATAACATTTCTGATCCAAAAATTAAATATTAAATATTGGGGCCCTATGCCGTAAAGTGATGCGTTATGGCTTGCTGAGCGTTAAAAAAATGTAATCTTATACTTCATTTGTAATAAGAATTATTCTATCACAGTAAAAATCAAAAAACTTACGGGAGCGATTCCATAACGATATATATCCACCATGTGCGTTTTCTTCCCATTATTATTATTATTATTATTATTATAGCTGCATTTATCTTGCTTTATGTTCATACGAGTTATCACCAAGTCACAACCAGTGACCTCAAGAGACAACAAGGTCCGCCATGTTCAAGAAAGAACATACATACACATGCATCTTTAGGTGTTTAGACTTGTGATGTACTTATATTGACAGAATCTTCCTTAGTATATGGGCAGTTCCCATTAGTACTATCTTTTGTATTTCTCCTATACGCGGGTTTCCTGGGATTTGCGATAAGTAATCATTAGACCCCTTAGGTATCATTGCTAGAGCGCCTACAACCACTGGTATTGTTTTAGTTCTCAATTTCCACATTTTTCCAATTTCTATCTCCAGGTCCTTATACTTGCTCAATTTTTCAAATGTTTTTATAGATACATTCTTGTCTATTGGAACGGACATATCAATTAGCAGGCATACCCTCATTTTAAAGTCCTTCAGTATTATATCAGGTCTATTTGCATCTATTTTTCGGTCTGTTTGGATGCTAAAGTTCCACAAGATTGAGATGTGATCTTTTTCATGTATGGATGCTCCCACCAATTCTTTTGATGGGGCAGGTCAAAATGCTTACACATTATCCAATGTATGTATTGTGCAGCTCTGTCATGCCTGTTTAGGTATTCCGTTGGAGCTATCGGCCTACACTATATGATCAATGGTCACTGGGATTTTTTTTTACGTACTTAATGGGTGGCATCCATTTTTTATGATGATTGGCTTGATAATGTTTTTGTTGGCAGAGACTGATCTTGTGCTGATATAATCAGTCCTTCAGTCTCCGATTTCAGTCCAGAGGATGCCAACCACTGATGGGTTAAAGTTTTGTCAACATCAGGATTGTTAGCTCGTTCTGGGTATTTTCCATACAGAGGCTTTTCTTGCCATTTCTTAGCCAGTTTCTGTACAGTTCTTTCTTTGCAGTTACTTTTACCTGCTTTGCTTTTTCTGTGTTTTCCATTTCAGCAGTAAATGGGACTTCTGAAATTTGTAGTCCATTACTGTATCTTTGTGCATCTTTTGTAATGGAATATGATCTTTTGATGCTTTCGTGTTTCAAAACGAGTTTGATATATCCAATCATGTGATTCCCTTAGATATGTAGACAATCCAAATGTTGCAGTTTTCAACGCAATGTCTAACTGGATTAACCCACGTCCTCCTTCTTTCCTAGGTAGATATATTATATCTGTATCTGCCTTAGGGTGATGCATTCTGTGCATGGTTAAGAATTTTTAATTTTTGTATCGAGCCTACGGATCTCTGTGCTTGACCAGTTGATGACATTGTAACTGTATGGCAAGCGTGTTTATGGCATCGATCCTATTCCTTGCATTCAATTCCGTTCTTAAGATTGCTCTTACTCTGCCACATTGTCGAGTGCTTGATTCCGTCTCCTTCACAAACACCTAGATACTTGTAAGTTTCCTCTTGATCAAGTTCTCTTATCACATTCCCCCGATCAAGATTAATGTCTGAACTTTTCAGCAGCTTTCCTCTGGTGAACGTTGCTTTGGCGCATTTATCTAGTCCAAACTCCATTTTGATGTCATCACTGAACTGCTCCACAGTAGATAATAGCCCTTGCAATTGTTCATCACTTTTTGCAAATAGTTTCAGGTCATCCATGTAGAACAAGTGATTAATGGTTTTGTCATAGACTTTATATCCATGTTTTGTTTCATTGAGCATTTTACTTAATGTTATAAGTGCGATGCAGAATAAAAGCGGTGATAAAGAGTCACCGTGAAAAATTCCACAATTAATATTAACTTCTCCAGCTTCCAGTGATTTTTCTTCCCTATTCAAAAGGAGTGTCGTTTTCCATGTCTTCATACTGAATGACAGGAACCTCCTGACAACGGGAGATATTTTGAAAATCTCTAAACATTTTTCAATCCAACTGTGTGGCAAACTATCGAATGCTTTTTTATAATCTATCCAAGCAATTGATAGATTTTTGTGTCTATTATGACAATCTTCCAGTATCATTTTGTTAACCAAAAGCTGATCCTTACAGCCATATGAGCCTCGTTTACACCCTTTCTGCTCATTGGGAAATAGATCATTTGTTATCAGGTGGTCATATGTATATTCAGTTAGGACTGATGCTAAAATGTTATATATTGTGGTCAAGCAAGTTATCGGTCTGTAATTTTTGGGATTGTTTGTTTCATCATTCTTCGGAAGCAGGAATGTAATGCCGTTAACTAACCATGATGGTATCTTTTCTGGCTCCTTAACTATTTCATTGTAAAGTTGGGCTAACAGCTCATGAGACTCTGTGAAGGCATTTATCCCAAAATTTTGTATTTTGTCTTTTCCTGGGGATTTCCATTTGCTGGTTTTTCTTAGAGCCAAGCGCAACTGTTCAACTGTTATATTTTCCCATATTTGTTCCTCAAGGTGAGCTGTATCTTTCATTTGTCTGTCTATCCATGGGGCATGTATATTATGAACTTTTTCTTCGGCCCAGAACTTTTCCCAGAATTCTTGAACTTCCTCCTTGGGTGGTATTGATTTAGTAGTTATTGTTGACTTGCCAATTTTTCTGTAGAAGTTTCTTTGGTTGTTTTTGAACATATTATTGTCCTTATAGAATCTAGATCGTTTTTCAAAGCCTCTTATACGAGCAGCTTTGGCCGACACTTTTTGCTTGATTATTTCTATCAGCATGTCTATGTCACTTGTTGATTTTATAATGTATTTCCTTTTCAATTTTCTAAGTTTAGTTTGTTTAACATGTTCACCTACTTTATAGTTTGTTAAAATTTCTATGTCAGATCGGAGAAGGTTTATTTGGCGATTGATGTTCTCTTGCCAAGTAGATTTCTTGTGGGAATTCCTTTGTTTTGTCATTTTCACTCCACATAAATGAGTGGTGACTTTAGCCGAGGCATAATAAAGATGATTTAAATCAGTAATGTTTAATTTGTAAGTGATGACAATGTTTTTGAGAATTATGTTAGTCTTGTGTATTATCGTTTAATTCTTTTTGGAGTTCTGGATCTTAGGGAGAGTGTCTCGTTCCCCCATGTCATATTCTTTTATTTTCATCCATTCGATCATAATTTCATCCTTCAAGTTGGCAAGTTCATTCTCATTAATTTCTTTATCATTTACGATCTCATTATTTTCATTTTGAGTTTCATCATGAGCATGCACTCCCTCCACTTTTTCGATCCTTTCTTTAATTTGTTCTGTTGTCCGTGATTCCGCCCCAACCCTGGGATTCGAAGTCTTACAATTTACCTCGTTTTCACTGACACATGTTTCATTTTCCCTTCGCTGACTTTGTGCTAATAGCTTGATCTGATCAATTTCTATATCAGTTAGTAACTTTTTTTTAACAATATTTCTTCGTATATTGGCTAGTCTGTTACTGACAATATAGCCTCTGTTTTCGGGATGTTTCTTTTTTCCAGTTGATATATGTTTGTTCTGTATTCGATGTATTTGATGGGTAGTACATGGTAGTGTAGAAAGCCTCAAGAACTTGTTTATTGTCTTCCCTTAACCATTTTTCTCTCTTTTTCTTTGGATTTCTTGGTGGTGAGCATGGAGGGCCAACGGTAGGAGTATTCCGGTTATGGGAGGTCTCCAGCTCCGAAGTGATGGGAAGGTTTGAACCATTAACTGATTTTTCGACCCCAGTCTGGTTCCTCTCTGAGGGACGCGGCCCTTTTTGACGCGGGTGACGGCCGATCCGGTGTGAGATTTTATCATTTGACATTTACTTTATTTTGTCGCGTTTTTTCCTTAACCGCCAGGGGGTAATCATTTCGTGTTACCACTTCTAGGACGAGTGTCAACCAAGACTAGGGGTCGTCCTCCCCTAGAGACACGGCTATTCCCCGCCGGTCGCCATTCCGGTATTTCTTGGTCACGGGGTTTTCTTTTTTGTTGTTTTTTTAAATTGTTATTATCATGAGTGGTTCCTTAATGTGAGAATTGCGTGACTTAAGAATGAAATTATTATTAATAATATAATATACTTTTTGTCGAAGTTGCCTGTTATTGTTGTCGGCTATGACGGTGGTGGTGCTGGGTCTTTTTCTATTGTTGGTGGGGAAGGGGAGAGCCAGCAGTGCCATAGTCGTTGACGTTTGACCGGGTCACTAAGTCAGTCTAATTATATCTTTTGCTAGCCTCTCCCTTGTCTAGTGATACCGCCACCTTCCCCTTTCTTAAGTTAACAGAAGGTAGTGGGGGAATAGTGGTGGTTGCAATGAAGGAGTGGTGGCGGTGGTGATGGGATAGTGGTAGCAATGATGGAATGGTGGCGGCGGTGACTATAGTGATGGCGTTGTCGTTATTGAGTTTTGTTGAATAGACTGTAGTAGTATGCGTTTGTTTGATCTGTGTATCTATGAGGTTTGTCGCGTATGTTTAATATATGTGTTGACATATTTTCTTAATATTTGAATTAAACATTTTGAGAAAACTTGAGGTACAATAATAGTAATTATTATTATTATGCTTGGATTGTTGTTGGTGGTGGTGGTGAAATTGCCGTTATCTGGCTGTTGTATTTAGTGTACACAGAGGGGTGATGGGATAGGTGGCGTATCTAGTTTGTGGTGCTGGTGAAATTGCTGTTATTTGGCTGTTCTATATAGTGTAGACAGAGGGGTTTTTTCTTCCATTTATAACCATTTTCTTTTTGGAATATAAAATTTATAATACAAAATTGAATATTTGAGCGATATAACAGGATATTATATATCCGAATTTTCTGAGAGTTGAGTCTGGCGTTTTGAACTGTCTGACAGGTACCGATTGGGTTTCCCGAATGTACCAATGTGGACTTGGACAAATCGCATAGGGTCATCCAGATCATATCTAGATAGAGTATTTTGTAGGGAAATAGATAGGTCTAGCATAGGCTGTCCACAATTCAAGATAGTCAGCTACACGGACCACAAATTCGTGATCTGTGTGCTTGACTTAGATAGGCTTCATAGACGAGGACCCGGCTACTGGAAGCTAAACGTGTCCTTACCAGCGCGCAAGGCCTACAGAGACCGGATTAGCGAACTAGTTAAGCGGGCCTTGACGGGGGCCATCGTCAACAACAAGTGGTGGTTTGCTCTGAAAAGAGCAACTAGAATAGAGTCCATTAGGTTTAGTAAGGCTTTAGCAATAGAGAAAAATAGAGCAGAGGGAGAATTAGTTAGAAAATTAGACGAGGCGCTTTGCAAAGGCATCGCGACCGACGTACTTGAGGCGAAATTGGCTTTTGACCAATTCTTCAATGCAAAGCACGAAGGCTGCGTTGTCAGAGCTAGGGTGCGTGCTCTCAGACACGAGGGGACGAAAGCCGTTCAATAGGCCCGAGTGGCGGAGGGGCGTCGTAGCAACAAAGCCACGATCCGGTCTTTGGTGGACCACGACGGGCGCATGCTACTCGATGCCGGGCAAATGTGTGAAGCTTTTCAGCGACACTTCGCTCAACTGTTCAGGGGCAGTGGCGGGACGGATCGAGGGATGGACTTTAGTGGCTACCTCGACGGACTGCCGCGGCTCTCGGCCACTGAGGCGGAGTGTTGCGAAAAGCCGATAACAGCCGCTGAAGTACGGGAGGCAATAACTGGCTGCACAAGGGGTAAATCGCTTGGTTTGGATGGTCTGACCTATGAACTTTACGTACAAATGCCAGACTTGTTTGGAGGCCTCTTGGCGGACGTCTACTGCAACTGGCAACAGAACGGGAGAATTCCCAGCTCTGTGAGCCGAGGAGCGGTGGCGCTGCTGAGAAAGGATCCGAACAAGGGGAATAACATAGATAATTTTAGGCCCATAACTCTGCTAAACACAGAGTTCAAGATTTTGGCCAAGGTGCTAGCAAAGAGGTTGGCGCTTGTCGTTGGTAGTCTGGTGGGAGAGGCGCAGACATGGGCCATTCCCGACAGATTCATCCACGACAACCTCCACCTCATGCGATACATCGTAGAGAGGGTAGCTAGGGAACCTGGCACGGGTGGGTCTTTGATCAATTTAGATCAGTCGAAAGCCTTCTATAGGGTGACCATCGTTACCTAGCGGCAGTCCTGAGGGCGGCTGGCTTTGGGCCCGTCTTCAGAGGCTGGATCGCTGCATTGCACAGCGACATCTGCTCTTTAATGAGAGTGAACGGTCACCTTTCGGAACCGTTCAACATCATGCGCTCGGTCCGCCAAGGATGTCCCCTCTCGTCCCTATTGTACGTATCGACTCTCGAGCCATTACTTCACAAACTGGAGACGTTGAGGGGGTCCCGCGCGAACTAGGATGCGGAAGATCCGTGTCAGCATATGCGGACGATGTCACCGTAGTGGTGTCGAACGCTAAACACATCGAGGCGATCGGCACTATACTAAGAGAATACGAAGCGGTGACAGGAGCAATGATCAACCAGGAAAAGTCAGTGGGCCTGCAGCTCGGCACCTGGAGAGCAGGTCCATGCCGTCCAACAGCGTCGTCGGGCGTTGGACGGACGGACCGGTTAAATTGCTAGGGGTCTGGTTCGGTCCAGACCTCCAGACGGACAAAAACTGGGACGAGGTGAAGAGCAGGGTGGCTTCTCTCACCCAGAAATGGGTCGAGAGGAAGCTATCCCTGAAAGGTCGAGCGGAGAGGGCTAACGCGTACATCGCGTCCGTCATCTACTACCGCCTGATCGTCGTACCTTGTCCTAAGCCCCGCCTGACTGCGCAGGAGCGTTTGCTCTTTCGCTTTTTGTGGAAGGAATGCGCTCCGATGGTCAGGCGGTCCATCTGCTGTCAACACCCGCTACGTGGAGGGCTGGGCATGCCGTGGCTGATGATGCGCAGACACGCACTCAGGCTACGACATCTCCACCTCTTCCTCGACGGTGATCACGTGTGGTCGCCGTTTGCTAGACACGTCTTTCCCCAGTTCGTTTCCTTGACGGAGCTGCAGTCCTGGGTCAAGCGAAGACCGAGAGGGAGCGCCTGGAGACTGGAATGTCTTCAGGCGCTCACAGCCCTCGACCAATCGGGCAATGTGATCGGTGGAAACTCCACCTCGGCGTTCTATAGAGGATTAGTGGAGGGGAAGAGCGACGACGTACTTGAGGAAACTCTAGGCGTCGACGAAAATCAACTAGCCAATCTCTTCGGAAGAACTTTTGGGCCGGGCCTATGGACAACTTCCAGCAATCTCTGGCCTGGCAGTGCTACCGAGGAGCCTTTCCAGTTCGGGATAAACTTTACAGGCATGGAGGTGCCGTCAGCCGGGCATGTCCGAGATACGCGCAGGGTGACGAAACCGTCCTGCACGCACTCGTCCAGTGTCCGAGCATTGCTGACTTGTGGGTTTATGTCGAACACCTGCTGTCGCGTTTAGGACGGATCCGGCTATCATCTGAGTCCATCGTGAGGATTGCCCCGCCCTCCTCCTTTAGCTGGGAAGGGCAGGCAGTTTTTATCTGTCTGGTGGCCATGGCGAAAGAGATAGTATGGTGGACACGTTTGAAAGGGCTGAAGACTAGCACTTACCTCTTCGGTGATGCTCTGATTGACTTTTTCAAATTTCATTTGAAAAGGAAAATCAGAGTAGAGAGGGAAGTGCTCTCTTCCCAGCATTTTGTTGAAAGATGGGTGAGAGAAGCAAGAATGGCCCGAGTGAATGGGCCTACTCTGAGTATATACCTGTAAATTAAAGGTGGAAAACTGGGAGAGGGCACTTGCCTTGGTGGTCAGGGTCATTGTGGCCTTTTACTGGGCTTTCTCCACAAATGTCCCTCCGAAGTCTCCCCCCTATTGGGGAATTTTTCATTGTTATTTTTTGTTACATCCTCTGTTTTTGTTTTTTACACGCAGAAATGCCCACTTTACGTACAAATGCCAGACTTGTTCGGAGGCCTCTTGGCGGACGTCTACTGCAACTGGCAACAGAAAAGGAGAATTCCCAGCTCTGTGAGCCGAGGAGCTGTGGCGCTGCTGAGAAAGGGGGATAACATTTTAGGAGGATAATAATTTTAGGCCCATAACTCTGCTAAACACAGAGTTCAAGATTTTGGCCAAGGTGCTAGCAAAGAGGTTGGCGCTTGTCGTTGGTGGTCTGGTGGGAGAGGCGCAGACATGCGCCATTCCCGACAGATCCATCCACGACAACCTCCACCTCGTGCGATACATCGTAGAGAGGGTAGCTAGGGAATCTGGCACGGGTGGGTCTTTGATCAATTTAGATCAGTCGAAAGCCTTCGATAGGGTCGACCATCGTTACCTAGCGGCAGTCCTGAGGGCGGCTGGCGTTTCAAAGGCTGGATCGCTGCCATGCACAGCGACATCTGCTCTGTGGTGAGAGCGAACGGTCACCTTTCGGAACCGTTCAACATCATACGCTCGGTCCGCCAAGGATGTCCCATCTCGAAGAACTTTCGGGCCGGGCCTATGGACAACTTCCAGAAATCTCTGGCCTGGCAGTGCTACCGAGGAGCCTTGCCAGTTCGGGATAAACTCTACAGGCATGGAGGTGCCGTCAGCCGGGCATGTCCGAGATACGCGCAGGGTGACGAAACCGTCCTGCACGCACTCGTCCAGTGTCCGAGCATTGCTGACTTGTGGGTTTATGTCGAACACCTGCTGTCGCGTTTAGGACGGATCCGGCTATCATCTGAGTCCATCGTGAGGATTGCCCCGCCCTCCTCCTTTAGCTGGGAAGGGCAGGCAGTTTTTATCTGTCTGGTGGCCATGGCGAAAGAGATAGTATGGTGGACACGTTTGAAAGGGCTGAAGACTAGCACTTACCTCTTCGGTGATGCTCTGATTGACTTTTTCAAATTTCATTTGAAAAGGAAAATCAGGGTAGAGAGGGAAGTGCTCTCTTCCCAGCATTTTGTTGAAAGATGGGTGAGAGAAGCAAGTATGGCCCGAATGAATGGGCCTTCTCTGAGTATGTGTCTGTAAAGTAAAGGTGGAAAACTGGGAGAGGGCACTTGCCGTGGTAGTCAGGGTCACTGTGGCTTTTTAATGGGCTTTCTCCACGAATGTCCCCCGGAAGTCTCCCCCCTATTGGGGAATTTTTTCATTGTTCTATTATTACATCCTCTCTTTCTTGTTGTTTTTTTACACGCAGAAATGCTCTTTTGTACCGTCCTGTATTGTCCTGTACTGTCCTTAATGTCTACTTTGTGTAAACCCTTGTGGTTAATAAAGAAAACATTATTATTATTATTATTATTATTATTATTATTACAAGGGCGGTGGTTTGGCAGTCTCGGTACAGAGTCGGACGCCATGTTTTGCACCATAGAGTTAGGGCCATTTATGATCTGAGTTCAAATCCCGCCGAGGTTAACTTTGCCTTTCATCCTTTCGGGGTCGATAAAACAACGTACCATCACGCACTGGGGTCAATTTAATCGACTTTCCCCTCCCCCAAAATTACTGGCCTTGTGCCTATTATAGAAATCAATATTATTATTGTTATTATCATCATTAGGGAGTAGGTAATCAAAAGATTACCTACTAGACTCCAGCTTAAATCAAATGAATTTACCTCATTTGGAAGCGGTAAATTGGCAGAGTCTTTAGAATGTCGAATAGACTGCTTTGCGGTATGTGTTCCAGCTCATTGCTTTCTGAGTTCAAATCCTACGGAGATTACTTTTCTCTTTCATACATTCGTGGTTGATAAATAAAGTACCAGTCCAGCATAGTGTCGATTCTATCTCTATATTTCTTTCGAATTTCCTCTCTATAATTTTCTTGTTCCTTGTCTTGAAGAAACCGGCAGTTTTTAGACTTGGAGAAGGATTGATCTGTCAGGATTCAAATATGCAAGGCAAGACGTATGTCATTATGGCACCCATAACACTCTAACATGAATTACGGCTCTATACAGACATACTTCATTCCTGAACTAAGACTATTTAAGCGAGACAGAGAAATAAATGTCCTTCTCTAAGATCAACACCCATGTGTTTCGCAATGCAATCTAGTCTGCTGCAGAAAATGTGCTTAGCAGAATATATACCAAACGAATAGTGCTGTTTAGTAACAATTCCAAACGGACTTTAATATGTGTAAAATTCTACAATGGCATGTACAATAAACCCAAGAAAAGGTATATCTTCTAATGCACCGAAATGTGTGTTAGTCAGTGTTATTAGAGATAACAGTCTGTTTGGGACTACATATACCAGAGAGGGAGATTTGGCTGTCATTTCAAGTAGGCCGTGTTACCATATAGAACTGTAGTGAGGAAACCTTTTACTACCAGATATAAATTGCAAGTGCGTAAGAAGTTGGAGTCGGGATAATCTGTAATGAGAAAAATAATGAATCATTCATATCACAAATTCATAACTATACACGAGGAAAAACTAAATAACGTTAATTAAAATGTTATAATTACATTAATGAAACATAGTTGTAATTATTTAAAAACAAAAACGTTGAGAAGTGGCCTGAAAGACACAATGATGGAACAATGCCACACAAATTCTATAGTTAACGGAATATGTGGTGCGGCTGTCATTGAGTCTGACATAATTCGACAGAAGATGAAGGAAATGCTACAATGTTTGTTTGAATTTTATTAAAACTTCCAGCCTTGCATATTAATGGTCGTTTCTAATTTGATTTGGACAGCTCAGAGATTTTAGATTGGATTTAGCAGGCACTGATTCTTTGTCAGTTTTCAAAATTATTATCTGTAAGTCTAATACACCAAATAATTTTAGGTTGAATTTTACTTTTGAGAAAAACCATACACATCGGTAATGTGAGATTGATCAAAAGTAGTTATTTTTCAATGTCAACATAGGATTTATAAAACTCCAAGTTAGATAAAATACTAAATTTTGGCATCAAAATTATTATCTGTGTGTCTAGCTTCCAAAGGGTTCATGAATACATATATTGTAGAAAAAAAGCTGTTCAAATCAGTAAGTGGCAGAAAACAGTGTTGCAATTTTCAATGCACGAATATTCATAAATTGATATTTTCACTATCTATATGGATTTATATCATTCACAAATAGATAAGCTATTAAATGTGGAAATCAAAGTGTTATCCAGTTGCAAGGAATTATAAGCTTTATCTGACATCACATCGAACGAGGTCACATATATTCATATTTCAGACCTATAAGTTTGTAAATCTAGAAACCACTTTCAGATTTGATCAAAAGGATTGGTATCCTTAATAGAATACTCCACTATCGATTCTGGTTTTTGTTATACCAATGTTGGGAAATGCAGTATCTAGTGATTATCAGTTGTTACGAACAGTTGTAACATTGACTTAAAACTTCTGATATTGAAAAAAGAAAGATAATATACTTATAAACTTCGACCATTTATGCGACTAGAGGTATCGACTAAAAATGCCAACTCATTTAACCATTTTTGGTTCTATAATTTCCTAATGATAATGTCTATAAAATCTTTGAACCTTGCAGCTCTTTTGAATCATAGAAGCGTCTGAGCTTTTGGGAAGGTACCCCTTACGTAACCAACGAATCTCACGATACATTTTCTAAGGGCCAATCCTTTATTTAATGAAAGAAATATGTTTCGTTCGTACTCACATTACATTGTCCATTCATAGAAAATGTGACTGTAAGTTTTGTCGATGAGTAAGAAAACTAATAAGGTGGATGGTTCCCCAATTTATTTTTGAGTAAATCAACAAGAGCTTTTGAAATTGTAAATGAACCTCTGGTTTTTCCATATCACTGATTTCATCTTTGTAAAACTATCTTCACAAATGGTAGTCATGAATCGATTTTGAAGCAAGCAAATCTTTCTGTACCGTAAACATTAGTGTCATTATTAATACACCTGTTGCTTCAACTAAATCTGTATGAATAAAATATAAATTCTGATGATTCTTGTTTCAAGAATACTCAGGTATAGTTAACCTTTTTCTTTTTACAAATAGAAAATTTTCTCTGCGATAAATTAATGTTATTTAGCAACAACATATATACAACTTTAACAAATTTGCGTTCGGTATGTGTTGCTTTTACTTTCTTTGCAATTAGCTCACGCACTTCATAATTACCTTTCGTTACGGAAGTATTTCATTAATATTTCTTTTGAAGATAAATTACTCTTTGCACAAAGATTATTTCTTACAAAAGCTAGCTTGTCGAAGCATAAATATTCGCAGCTTTTTATATTACACGTGCTTTGTCAAAGATTGATGTTCAGTATTCAACAAAAGAATGTTCTCTGGCAACAATTTTTCTTTTGTTCATTTTACAATATTGATTTAAAATATTTAATATAAAAAAATGCAAATTGATTGTATATCTTGCCAGCACTTCAAATATTGTACTTAATTTGTAATGTTGCAATCAACAAGTAGCCTTGAGAAAACTTTAATTGACATTGACCAATCATGACATACTTAATGAGTGTTTGGGGGGAAAATACTAGATGCTAATAGTTTTTTCAAATATGAATTGGAGTTGTTAGTGTTGTTTAGCCCCAAGCCAACTATCATGCAGAAAAACTATGAGAAAAGGCTTTTCGATCGTGACTATTCTGTTTTTTGAGGGAATCTAGAAATATTATAATACATCACGGTCATTTTTCTATAACTTCGATGGAATATAATTCGAGAGGGATTTAGCGGATACGCATAGCAGGTCGCGAACCATGTTGAGATTCCCTCGCTAACTAGAAAACGAGAACGAGGAGTTTAGTGGAAAGAAAAGTATTAGTAGTGTAAAACTGGTGGTGGTGGTAGTGATACTAGTTAGGATTGGAGCAACATTGAGATGAGTTAAAGAAAAACAGCCTTTTTAAAATCCGAAGTGATAGAGTATATTGCTTATTGTCGAACATAACAATTCATACAAATACACGTATGTGTGAGTGCCCGTACATTTATTCCCACACTTTGCTATTGTGAGGCATAAAAAGGAATGGTACATGTAGACAGAGAGTTGGAGACTAATCTAGAGAGAGGTGGCCGTGAGACAGAAGAACAGAAATATTGACACAAACAAAACAAAGACAAACAGACAGGTGGCCAGAGAACAAATAGACAGGTAACAACGAGAGAAAGAAAAAGAGAAATAGATTAGAGATGAACATCTGTTGGGAAGATTATATAGGTAAAGTGGGATAGGAAGAATAAACTAACTAAACAAAGAATTCCCACAATTCGCAATAAAAGCTCATTGGCACCTTCCTCTTGATCTATTCTTTCACCTTACAATATATTCCACGACTATGCAATGACATTATTACTTAAATCTATTTATTCAGCGCAGGTCGCATAAAAAAGCTAACTAAAAAACTATTTTATGTTGATTTTATTTTTGTTTATTGCTTCAGTCAAGAGGTAGTGCTGTCCATACGAGCTATTTTATGGCACTCAATGACTAATAGGAGAAAGGGAGGTATTCCGAAGTCATAGATCTGGTCGGAATGCTTGGAATACAATGGGCTCCGCTAAAATTATCCAAGGGTCAGGTCGTTATATGAAATTGAGCGATCGATTAAATACTCCTAAGTAGGTCACGGTAGTATATGAATTCAAGGCAAAGAGTTGAGACAACTACACAAGGCAACCTGTCTGGTGCTTTATCAATTCCGCTAGTCGACTGATAATTTATTTCTTGAATCCAGATGAAGATGAAGTTTACAATTGTAGGATTTGAACAGTAGGTTTCAATTTTTTTTTAGATAAATATAAATACTTGAAATTGAACGATACTGTATGGTAGAACCAGGGATGGTTTCAAGCGGTTTGATATCAAACGTTTTGAGGCAAGTAAAACTTTCCGTATCGAAAAGTTTGCTATTATCCCAGGTAGAGACAATGGCAACTGTATCTTATTTACTACCTTTGTTATCTCAGGCAGTTATTCAAACTAGACACAAATGATAATGCCGCTTCTTTCAAGCATGCTTAGATATCTTCACCAATGTCTTTTATATGATTAAAAATTGTCCTCAGTGATAAATTAATGTCATCATGTTAAAACACTCTGTAATAAGCTTGCCTTTGACATGCGGTTTTACTTTCTTTGCAACTAGCACACACACCATATAACTATTGTGTATTACGGAAGTATCTTTATTAATACATCTTTTGAAAATTAATTGGTGTTGTTTACAATATTTCGAAAATAGTTGTTTGGATCCGGTTCTTTATTTCACGCATTCCTAATGCTTGGTCAAATAGAGTCGTTCAAGACAACATTTTCAATAAAATGGAACCAAATATTCACAAATAACACACACGCACACACACACACACACACACACACACACACACACACACACACACACACACACACACACACACACACACACACACACACACACACACATATATATATATATATATATATATCCACACACACCACCAATTTACCTTTTTGAACAATTAATTATTTCTCTATTTTCCCCCGAACAAAGAATATTCATCAGCAATATTTTTTTAATTAGCAATAACTATTGCACTTTACAATATTTTATGCACTTTACTATATTGATTAAGAATTTGTTAATACAAATATACAAATATACTGAATATGTTGTCAGCTTTCGAAATGCTTTAACTTTAATTTGTAATGGCGGAACCAGCAATCAACTTAGACAAAATTTTAATTTACACTGACTATTCATCATCAATTACAATATCTAATATGATGAAGACTACATCACACAATAAGGTGTTTTCAGGGAAGGAGGAGAAAGAGTTTAATGCTTAATAAGCTGTATTAAAAGTGTGAGTATTAGGTTACCAATTTGTACTTATTGCCACACATAATTGGTGGATCTTTTGTCGATAGGCTTAAGTTGTTCGATTCCCTGAACGTCTAACCCATTATTTAAAATGTACATGGTAGAATTAGGGGGGGGGGGGTTAATTTACAAATCTGCAGACTCAATTTCCGGGCCCCTTTTAATATATGTAGTGACCCATACCATTCACTGAAATCATACTAAAACTTTTTCTCGAGGGCCGGAACCCCCCTGTACATACCCCCTGAATTTGAGGATGGTCGAAAAGAAGGAAAAGTCCGCTATTATTGCACCTATACTCGATATTCTTTCGTTACAAGGCGGGGTTTTGGGGGTCGATAAACTCATTTATGGTATTGTTTTTGCATTACGACCATCCAATATGCCGGAAATCCAGGATGCCGGATATGGGAAACTTATTGAACCAACTATATTGACTAATATATCATTTTTCATGAATGGCATATTTTAAACGCATTTCCGAAGACAAAATGAGCTTAACTCTGGTCTATGGCTTGAAAAAATTATTATGCATGAATCATTGGTACATTATCATTGGTTTATTTTGAATTATAATTGTTCAACAAGTGATCTAAAGCATCCGTTTTGCAGCTGACTTTCTCCAGATAAACCCTCAGATTTCGCACGTAAGTATCCACATCTAGTTTCCGATAATTCCTTTTCAGTTTGAAAATGTCGCTGGTTTTTGGTATCAATAGCGAAGTATTCCTTGCATATCTAATTTCTAAATACAACCTTTCTATTTTATCTGTTTCCGAAGCTGTATCGCTCTCCATATATGTATCTATCTCCTCCTTTTTAGATAATCAAGGTCCTTGTTTCGTCGCTTGTCGGTGGCGATATTGGCATTTTCCTTGGTTGCGAGGCCTTCGCGTGTCAACTCCTCCTGTCTTACAGTCCATGCTTTCATAATTTCAGGTATTTGACCGCCTTTTCTAACCAACTTCCTGTATTTGACGAAAGACCCCGACTCATTTTCGATCAGGTCTTTAGCCTTCATCTTTACTTGAGATGAAGAAGCGGCGGCCAATTGTTTGGCGCCTCGGCGAGTCAATTCGTAATTAATAAAGCACACGCCTCTTTCTGAATCGAGGTTGTGAATAGGCGCTTTTTCAGGTTTGGCAGTGTCCATCTTTGATAAGGCGTATGGAGAATCGCAAGCTTCTCCAAATCCGAATATGTCGCCCTTTTGCTTCTGGAGCCATCACCCAACTTCGGTAAGAGCACCTTTATGACTTTGAGTACATCATCTCTCAACTCGCTGGTCGCTGCATTTATGGCATCGCACATTTCGTCATCATATCGGATCTGTCTGAAACATTCTTCTGATACGAAACTCAAAGCTGGTTGGTCGGTAGATAATGATTTGCTGGGATCAATATGTATCAAATCGTCGTAGATCTTATTGAATGCTATCACCAGTTTGGGATAGTCTGTCGCTTGTGCAGTCGTGAGTGATAAGAATGGCTCTACCAAATGTAATCCGATGATAGCTCCACTGCAGAACAACACCCGGAAGAAGTCCATATTCATAAAACAGCGCACTATGCACGCCAACTGGTTAGTTACATGCTCGAATTTCTGAACGTATGCGGCTACATCGTCTAGGTGATACAGCGTAACTGCACAAGTTATGGTAAGCCGATTGAACTATTCTACTAGAATATTCTATATTCACGACTATTTTAATATAATTCCCGTGCCGATTCAGCACGAAACAGTAAATAACAAAGTTGGATCTTTGAATCTTAGACGTAATCCCTCAGAACAAACACGGTAGTACTAGGATTCAATATATAATCTTCCTCTTCAGCTGTCCTAACAATCTCATCATAATTTCTCAGTTTCTCTCTGACTTCAACTATAGATACATCTTCAGTTTCTACTTTAACCTCTCTTTGCTGATCACCTGCAGGTTCCCTTACACCTTTACTAATTCGAATTATTTCTCCCTCAGTTAATCCTTCCTTCTAATCACCTTTACTTAATTAATTAGTTCACTTTCTGACATTGAAAACGTGTCCCTTTCCATTCAAAAGCCCAACGTATGCCGCTCTACTCCATGATTTCCCTCCAGTTTTGTTCTCTCATGACATTAAATGAGTGTAGCAAACTCTTCCTTCGTCCACATCTGTCTAGCTAAGCGCACAATATTTGTTTGATTGTTTGATTGGTAAAGACCGTCCGGGGCAAAATCCCTTCATTTATTAAGGAGGACTCAAATCATGCCGGGCCTTTTCGTTCAAGTTATTTTTCTTCTTTTTTGTTACTTCTTTCTTGGACATCCTCTGGTCTGTTGTCTCTTCTTTTACCAAGAAAAAAGCCTCTACATGGTTATACTGCTTGCTAGAAATAGCAGCCAAAGGCGACGGCGATGATGATGATGATGATGATGATGATAAAAGGATTAAAATGATGGATTAGTCATGGATGGAATTACTTTGATTATGGATCAACTGGATCAGGGTTGATTCGCAGCTAATCGACAACAAACACCTGCAAGTGCTAAATACAGTGTATGATGTATGTGTGTATATATGTATGTTTACATGCAGGCATGTGCACATCAGTTTCTACAAGTACCTATAGAAACTGTTGTATTACTGGAGGATCACTGATAACTCTCGGACACATATTTGTGTAGACAGCTCTTCTCCATTTGAACACAGTCTTCCACGTTGATTAGATCTCTTCCATATTCAACTCTCCTTAAGTATAGTCAATTAACATCATCCTTCTTATGAAACATATTGTTGGTGGACATTAATTTCCTTGTCTTTCTATTCATTTTTTGGGGGGCTCGTTTACCTTTTTTGCTCGTTTACATTCTATTTAAGAATTCCCATACGGTACCGAACAATAGACACAGCTCGGGAATTTACTGCACATATAGTATTTCTACTACTACTACTACTACTACTACTACTACTACTATTACTACTACTACTACTACTACTACTACTACTACTACTACTACTACTACTACTACTACTACTACTACTGATAATTATATTATTATTATTGTTCTTTGAGTCTCAGTCATTGATGTTATTTAACTGTAAAGTTTGTTGAAATGAATATCAATCCACTACCTCAGATATTCAGGACGTATCGGAGGGTTCTTGTTGTTCCAAGCAAGCATGCCTTTTGAAGTGTTCCAAAAAGCGGGGCAGGACCAATTTTCTTTAACCATCCTTGGAAACTCTTTGAGATAGTACCTAGTGCGCCTATGACAATCGGGACCACTTTGACCTCATGGCAGTTCCAAATCCTATTTACCTCCCACTTTAAGTCCTGGTATCGCTTAATTTTCTCCCTCTCCTTCTCTTGCACTCTCGAGCCGAATGGGCAGGCCACATCCACAATCAGGCACAATCTTTTTCCCTTGTCCAAAACCACCAGGTCAGGTCTATTGTGTTCCAGTTTCTTGTCCGTCTGTATCCTAAAATCCCACAGCACCTTCACCTGATTGTTCTCCATCACCGACTCTGGCTTATGCATATACCACTTCTCAAAATGTGGTAAATTGTTTATTTTGCATAGGTGCCAGTGGATCACCCTCCCCATACATCATGTCTCCAGTCTTTATAGTGAGTCTGGGCTAGGTGTTTACACTCGGATACAATGTGAGCCACAGTCTCCTCTCTCTCTCCACAGTATCTGCACAGTGGGCTAGCCTCCTTCTTGTAAATATGGTGTTACAGCCACTTCGTTTTGAGGGCGTGCTCTTGCGCAGCCATTAGCATTCATTCTGTAGCCTTTTTAAGGTTTCCTCTTTTCAACCAGTTCCATGACTGTGGATCTCTGAATTCAGTTTTCTCAAAAAAAGTACTATGAAGGGATTTTTCATGAAGGCTGATCTTTCTCCTTGTTGTTATTTCCTCCTTGGACATCCTCTGGGGTATTGTCCTCTCCTTTAGTAAAATTCTGAGCATTGGCTCCCTACTATCAGTCACGTATTTCTGTAGGTTGTTTTTCTCCATCTGAACACAGTCCTCTATGCTGATAAGACCTCTTCCACCTTCAGATGTCCTTAAGTAGAGTCTATCGACATCACTCCTCTTGTGGAACATGTTGTAGATAGTCAATAGCTTCCTAGTCTTCCTATCCATTTCTTTTTGTTCAGCAACATTTCATCTCAGAATTCCCGCACTGTACCTAATAATAGACACAGCTCGGGAATTTACTGCACTTATGGCATTCCTACTGTTCAGATGTGACTTTAATACGCTCCCTACTCTCCGAATGTATTCAGATCTTATCAATTCCTTCATTTTTTTGTTCTTGATGTCATCAGCCTCCAGAACGCCCAAATACTTGTATACTTCCTCTGAGTCAATTTCCTTTATCATCTCACCTGTTGGTATCTGGATTCCGTTACTTCTGCTCAACTTACCCCTCCTCATCACAATGACTCCACACTTACTAATACAAAATTGCATACATATATCATTGCTGAAAATACGGACAGTGTCAACAAGCACATCCAACTCCTTCTCACTCTTCCCGACGAGCTTAAGATCGTCCATGAAGAGGAGGTGATTGATGGTAAGCCCTCCCTTTCCCAACCTGTATCCTGCTCTCACTTTTCGCAGTACACTGGTCAGGGGCATCAGGGCAAGGACAAACAACAGAGGGGACAGTCTATCTCCCTGGAAGATACCTCTCTTGATCTTCACTCTTCCCAAGGATTCTCCAGTTGATGTTAACTCTGTTTCCCAGGACTTCATACTTTTGCCCAACAACTGTCTGATGCTATCTGCCACCTTGAAGATCTCCAGGCTTTTGGTGATCCAAGAATGAGGCACCATGTCAAATGCCTTTTTGTAGTCTATCCATCCCATGGCAAGACCAGTGTGTCTCCTCTTGCAATTCCTCATTACCATCTTATCAATAAGTAACTGGTCCTTTGTACCACGGGACTTCTTTCGGCATCCTTTCGGTTCGTCCGATAACAAGTTGTTTGTGTTTGAGGTGATGGTAGATTTCCTCAGACATAATGCTTGTCAACAGTTTCCACATTACGGACAGACAATTATTATTATTATTATTATTATTATTATTATTATTATTATTATTATTATTATTATTATTATTATTATTATTATTATTATTATTATTATTATTATTATTATTATTACAGTTGCATTTATCCTGCTTTATGTTCATACGAGTTATCACCAAGTCACAACCAGTGACCTCAAGAGACAACAAGGTCCACCATGTTCAAGAAAGAACATACATATTCACACATGCATCTTTAGTGTTTAGACTTGTGATGTACTTATATTGACAGAATCTTCCTTAGTATATGGGCAGTTCCCATTAGTACTATCTTTTGTATTTCTCCTATACGCGGGTTTCCTGGGATTTGCGATAAGTAATCATTATTATTATTATTATTATTATTATTATTATTATTATTATTATTATTATTATTATTATTGAAGGTTAAGCCACGCTTCTTATCGCCTCCAGTTTTTTTTCAACAGTTTACCTCGTTTTCAACCGTTCTAAACCTTTTATTCAAGTTTTAAACTTGATAAAAGTTTAGAAGAAGTGACCCACCTAATATAGGGGTTCACTCGTAAATAATACGGCACCCCTTTACGGGGTGTCGTATTATGTAAAAATATTATTTGAAAAAAAAATTTCTTTCAACATGGATAACACAAGAAAGAGAGAGAGAGCGCTGTCAGACAACACAGAGAGAGGGAGACTTTGTCAACATATCAACAAGACAGCGTTCTAGCGAAGGTAAATATAAAAGAAAATATTACGAAGGAAAAGAGGAACAATATCATTTTTAATGATATTGTTACAGATTTAAAATTACCAAATATTCTAACACAAACAACACCAACAATAACACCAACAACAACACCATCAATAACAACAGCAACAAGAAAAATAACAACGGTAACGTCGAGAACGACAATAACAATGACAATAACACAACGACAATAACAATGACAATAACAACAGCCACAACAACAATAATAGTAGGAACAGTATCAACAAAAACAACAATAATAACAACAGCCACAATAACAGTAACAACAGCAACAGTATCAACGAAAACAACAACAACAACACCAACAACTGTACCAACGAAAACATCAACAATGACATCGATACCTGTAACAGCGATCTCAGCTCGACCAATAAGACCAGTAGCGGCAGTAATAGTGGTGCTGCTGAAAAAGGGACCACTTCTTTTGCAGGTGTCGCCCGAAATATCGAGACTGTTAGTCACAGAGGATGAGATGGCAGTCGCAAGGGCCATGGTGACAAGAAGCGCCAATAGAGTCTCCCTGAAACCCCCACCCAATTTTTTCAAGGACCAGCAGCTACGGACGCTGACTTACCACACCGTAAGCAAAATCTCACATCGGGTGGAGAGAGCCACGGAGGCTCAAATCCAAAAGGCCTTGGTGTGCGTCTGGGCGCGCAAAACCCACATCACCTGAGGCAGAAAGTACGCCACAGTAGACGTACTTTTCTCCACCCACCAAGAAGCGAAGTCTCACTCTTTGGAAACCCTAACGAGTGAGGAGATAGTCTTGGTGCCCTCCTACAGCAGGCAGAAAATTGTGATGGTCAATGTGACCCAGGTCCAACCCAACGTGCTCATACTTTGGCTGGCCGCGCCTGTCCTTGCTGGAATCGAGGACAGGACGACCATGCTGCAACTAGAGAAAATAGGGAGAGAGAACTGGTCAAGTATAGGCATACAAATACTTATACAAACTGACCAGGAATGTATCGACACTATCCCCGATTTCATAGACCTCGAGGAAGGACTCGAACTCCCTATAAGCGTGGAAGGAAGACGGCCAAAATGGTATCTCTGTGGGTCAAAGGGTCACCTCAGGGCCTTTTGCCCGCAGAAGACAGCGAAGAAGAAGGCCATTCTCCTTCCAATTCCTGGTCCGCTGTTAGCAAAAGCAGGGCAGGCAAAATGCAGAAGCCCCTTGTACGTTGAGTAGGAGGGCAACGTCTGTAGCACCCGTACCAAGGCCACGGACAACTAAAGTAGCAGCATCAGTGGCGGCAACACCAGTAGCGACATTTGCAGTAGCTGCACCAGCAACAAAATCGCCGGAGAGGGCTCCACTACCACCACTAACAGCCGTGGAGCACATACCCCTCCCAGACGCCACGGAATCCGATATGGAGTCTGAGGCTCGACTGAAGAGGCAAACGGTCTGCCACAAAAAAGAAAAAAAGATAAAAACCCTTAGCTTCTCCCTCCAAAAGCGAAGGCAAACAAAGAGGGTTAAAGGCTGCAAGGAGACTTGCAGCAACACCACCACCAACAACAACCACACCACCACCAGCATCACCAAAAACACTAACAACGCAAACACAACAAAACACACACACCCAACAGCAACAAGAAGAAAGCAGCAACAAAATAACCCCTCCTCCCAAAAAGTACACAGCCATAAACTTGGCAAATAAAGAACTGATACAACATATAAAGCAGCACACAGACATCACAGAAAAAAACTACTACACCCCACCAACACCAAGAACTCTCCCGACAAACATAAGCATCATTGATATCAAAATAGAACAGTACAGACTTTTAAAACAAAAAATTCACCACCGCAGTTGGAGACTTCAGAGGGTCGGTTACCAAGAAGATATACACTGACATCCTCTTGGAAACACCCATGACCATCCAAAGGGACGGTTCTACTGTCCCTTCACCACACGATCAAAGTAAGTGACCCTTTCTCACTTGCCCCGTTTCTCATCCAACAAGGCCGTACTTAGACTAGCCAGTATAAATGCATGTGGCCTGGGGTCATCTTGCTCAACGACCTCAGGTCACTAAACATAGATGTGGTGGCCATCAGCGAGACCAGAATCTCCGAAGCACGAGCCTTCGCACCGATCTTCGGCAGCTACGATGTATACGCATCTCCCAGCCGTCCAGGATCGGGGATGGGGTTGCCGTCCTTTTTCGGAGAGGCTTGGATCTCGCCATAAGGCCATCTTCCTGGATCCAGAAGGTAAGTCGGTGGTGCTGGACGTGACCGGCAGCGAAGGCAATGCTTTCAGTATAGTAGCCGTCTACGCCCCAACAGGGGCAGGACGGCCAGATTTCTTCAGACGTCCAGAGACCTTGGAACGTCCCGCTCTTAGGTTTAGTGGGCAACTGGAACGGTATCTTGGATGCACGCTGGGATTTTGTGGGGCTAGTGGATAGGGAAGGAGGGTGCAAGAGCCTCACCAACTTGCTCAGACGTTTTGAAATGTCTGACAGGTATCTACTGGATCACCCGAATGTGCCAATGTGGACATGGACAAACCGCATCGGGTCATCCAGATCGTATATCGATAGGGTATACAAGGCTAGTATAAGTTGTCCACAATTTAAAATAGTCAACTACACAGACCACAAATTTGTGATCTGTGAGATCGACATAGACAGACTTCATAGACAAGGGCCTGGCTACTGGAAGCTGAACGCGTCGTTCCCGGCGCGCAAAGCCTACAGAGACCGGATTAGCGTATTAGTTAAGCGGGCGTTGACGGGAGCGGTCGTCAACAACAAGTGGTGGTTCGCCCTAAAAAGGGAAATTAAAGTAGAGTCAATTAGGTTTAGCAAAGGACTAGTGATAGATGAAAATAGAGTAGAGGGAGAGCTAGTCAGAAAGCTAGAAGAGGCGTTTAGGACAGGCATCGCAACCAACGTGCTTGCGGCGAGATTGGTACTCGACCAATTCTTCAAGGCAAAACACGAAGGCTGCGAGCGTGCTCTGAAACACGAGGGGACAAAAGCCGTCCAATGGGCCCGGGTGGCAGAGGTGCGACGTGGCAACAAAGCCACAATTCGGTCTTTGTCTGACCAAAACGGGCACGTGTTGCTCGAAACCAAGCAGATGTGAGGCTTTTCAGCAGCAGTTTGCTGAACTGCTCGGGAGCAGCGGCGAGCCGGATCGGGATATGGACTACAGTGCATACCTCGACGGACTTCCACGGCTTTCGACGACGGCAGCACAGTGTTGCGAAAAGCCAATAACAGCCGGTGAAATACGGGAAGCGATGGCTAACTGCACGAGGGGTTAATCGCTAGGTTTGGATGGTCTGCCCTACGAGCTTTATGCATTTATGCCAGACTTGTTCGGTGACCTCTTGGCAGACGTCTACTGCAACTGGCACCAGAACGGGAGCATTCTCAGTTTTGTGAGCCGGGGAGCGGTGGCGCTTCTGAAAAAAGACCCGAACAAGGGGGATGTTATCGATAACTTCAGGCCCGGCTAAACGCAGAGTTCAAGATTTGGGCCAAGGTGTTATCAACGAGATTGGCGCTTGTCGTCGAGGGTCTAGTGGGAGAGGCGCAGATATGCGCCATTCCCGACAGAACCATACACGACAACCTCCACCTCATGCGATACATCGTAGAGAGGGTGGTTAAGGAACCTGGCACGGGTGGGGCCCTGATCAAATTGGATCAATCCAAAACATTCGATAGGGTCGACCATCGGTACCTGGCGGCGGTCCTCGAGGCAGCCGATTTCGGGCCTGTTTTCAGGGGTTGGTTCGCTGCGATGTACAGCGACATCTGCTCACTTGTGAGGGTGAACGGTCACCTGTCGCAGCCGTTCAGCATCATGCGCTCGGTCTGCCATTGTTGTCCCCTCTCGTCCCTCTTGTACTTATTGGCTCCAGAGCCATTACTGCACAAACTGGGGTCGGTGAGGGGCGTCCCACGCGAACTAGGATGCGGGAAATCCGAGTCGGCTTGCGCCGACGACATCACCGTGGTGATGTCGAGCACCAGACACGTCCAGATGCTCGGCGGCGCTCTCAGGGAATACGAAGAGGTGACAGGAGCAAAGTTAAACCAGGAAAAGTCGGTGGGCTTGCAGCTCGGCACCTGGAAAGGCAAGGCCATGCCGTCCGACAGCGTCGTGGGCGTTGGACGGACGGACCGGTTAAATTGCTCGGGGTCTGGTTCGGACCGGACCTCCAGATGGAGAAAAACTGGAGCGAGGTGACGAACAGGTTGGCCTTCCTCACCCAGAAATGTGCCGAGAGGAAGCTGTCCCTGAAAGGCCGGGCGGAGGTGGCGAATGCGTACATCGCATCCGTCATCTGCTACCACCTCACCGTCGTCCCTTTCCCCGGCCCAACTCTCACCAAAATGGAGCACCTCCTCTTCCGCTGTTTGTTGAAAGGACGCGCTCCCATGGTCACACGATCCATCTGCTGTCAACATTCGTTGACATGCCCAGTCCTCCACGCAGGAGGACTGGGCATGTAATGGCTGATGATGCGCAAACATGCACTGAGGTTGCGACATCTCTGGTGCTTCCTTGACGGTGAACAGGTGTGGTCACCGTTCGCCAGGCACGTTTTCCCACAGCCCGTCTCCTTGACGGAACTGCAGTCCTGGGTCAGGAAATACCGATGGATAGCGCTTGGAAACTGGAATGTCTACAGGCGCTCACTGCCCTCTGCCAGCTGGGCACCAGTATCGGTGGAACATCCATCTCGGCGTTCTATAGAGGACTAGTGGAGGGGAAGAGCGACGATGTTCTCGGAGAGATGCTGGGTGTCGAAGAAGATCAGCTGTTTGCTCTCTTCCGGAGTACTTTCAGCCCAGGGCCTATGGATAACTTCCAGAAATCCCTGGCCTGGCAGTGCTGCCGGGGACCTTTGCCGGTTCGGGACAAGCTCTACAGGCACGGAAGTGCCGTTAGCCGAGCCTGTCCAAGATGCGCGCAGAGCAACGAAACCGTCGTGCACGCACTCGTTCAGTGGCCGAGCATTGCTGACTTATGGAGCTATGTCGAACAGTTGCTGTCGCGTGTAGGACCGATCTGGTTACCGACTGAGACCATTGTGCAGATAGTCTCGCCATCTTCCTTCGATGAGGAAGGGCAGGCGGTTTTCATCTGGCCAGCAATTACCCAGTGCATTACTGGTACTTTATTTTATCGACCCCGTGAGGATGAAAGGCAAAGTGAACCTCGGCGTGATTTGAACTCAGACCGTAGAGGGACGTAACTATGCTGGAAAGCATGGCGTCCGACTCTCCACCGATACTGCAAATCCACCGCCCTTATATAAATAATAAAAATCTTTACACGCACAAAACCCACATCGTACCATCCTGTACCGTCCTGTGCCGTCTGTAATGCTTATCTTGATGTCAGCCCTTGTGGCCAATAAAGAAATCATTATTGAATATGGTTGTCAGTTTCGGGTGGAGGGTTGTTATGTTTTTAATCCAATACCCTTGCACACCATCTGGGCCTGGTGATTTCCAGTTGGTTAGTTTTTTGGCCTGCCCTTTAATAGTTTCAACTGTGACACTCAAATCAGGTTGTTGGCGTGCCTGTTTACTAATCTCCTTTTGAACTGTCTCAATCCACACTGCCTGACCATTATGTTCAACATCCTGCTCCCATATTCCTCTCCAGAATGTCTTAGTCTGTTCCGCCTCAGGGATCACGTGGTTACCTCCTCTTTTCCTTCAAGCTGTCCAAACAACATCTTCTGGCTGTTGTCAAACATGTGTTCTGTCTATACTGACTTATTATTATTACCAAAGGTCTTCTCGTTCATTTGCAATTTTTGAAAAAAAAAATCACATTATTGTTCGCACCAGTCACTCATTGGATAGTTCCAGTAGCATGTCAGTGTTTTTCTTCCTGAAATAAAAAAAAAGTTTCAAGCCCATCCTTTTTCCATTTCTGAATAAGAGGACGCTGCGATTGATTGGTCTCACGACCCTTGTCATTGCATGTAGCTCATTTTGAGCGAAAGCAGAGGAAAGGAAAATCTCCCTCTCTCTCTATTTAGATAGACAACTGATATCAGTACTTGACTGGTACTTTATCGACTCCTGGAGGATGAAGGGCAAAGTTATCTTCAGCGTGGTTTAAAGCATAGACTTAGAACAAAGACCAAAAGGCATTGAATTATACCTAAATTCTTCGAATTATTATCAATGAAATTTGTTTCCATTCAGTAAGATGAAAGTTTGAATTGGTTACCACATAAAGAAAATGAAACTACGTAATAAGTCCAATACTGCCATCACGATATTGATTGATAACTTGTAGCGAAGCCATATTTCTATAATCAATAATATCTCAGGTGTGCTTAACGGCTAATAACCGAAAGCAAATACCTTCCCAAGGTGAAAGTTTGAGGTGGAGGAACAAATAGACAAACACAATTTCGATACCTTTGCACATGTAGTAACCAAGCTAGTTTATTCATGTAACTTTTACGTGATTTTCTAAATATATCAGAATCCATACGTATATTTTCTGGACAATCTATACAACTCTTATTTTAATAGGTTAAGCTTGGACTTTCTTGAGCCTAGAAGGTACATCGTCAGAGTTTATATCAGATTTATGTTGTGCTAATCGATAGTAGATATGAAACCCCAGATTATTATTCTCGATACCCCATATCCATCTCACTCTCTTCCTCACAAACAAGACGGTGAGATAGATTAGATCTGGAGTATCGAGATTAATAATATGGGCGTTACATAATTACTATTAATTAGTCACTATATCAATTCATCATGATCAAATGCCTTCTGAAACAATCGTAAAACTAAGAACTGACTAAGCATTTAACTTCACCATTTGTTTTCATTGTTCAACACACACACACACACACACACACACACACACACACACACACACACACACACACACACACACACACACACACACACACGCACGACTCTGTAGCTCGTTTAGAATGCACAACAGAATCTGATGTGATGAAAGCCCACTACAAAAGCCAGAACTCTCATCACTTGATCACATTGAAATTAATACTTCAGGACTACATGGAGTTATAACGTTATTGTCCCAATCATATACAAGTAAATACCAGTATGTACATGTATTTGTATTCTCTATTGAAATCCCTGGTAGGGTGCTTCATGGCTTGTTCATTTTTTCAAGTTGAAGTAGTACCAACGTGTTCCCCGTGAACCGTCAGGAATGGTTTACCTCCTCTTCGGTGTCAAGTTATGTGTCACTGAAAGTCGAGGTTACTATTACAGTAACCAATGTCCATCAGAGTGATGTGGTCGATAGCTAATCGAATCTCTCCGTTCCAGGGAGGCTAATCCCCGCTGAAAATGCGACTCTAATCACTTACCTAATATTTACTATCATTACCTAATAACAAACAACCATAAGGTAACAAATATTTGATCAGGTTATATACCCATATATAGTATTATTCTGAAATTGTCGTACTAATTTGCATATACTTAGCGCTTACGTTGGTCGGGAGTTACGATATAAATTAAGAAATGCGGTAGAACCCGAAGTGTAAAATATAATTATATCTGTATACATACAGAGTGGGTAACCTAGATTGCACTTCTTAATATATCGGAGGATTGGCAGTATCGGTAGAGGGTCGGACGCTATGCTTTGACGTATAGAGTTACGGCCCTTGCCATTCTGAGTTCAAATCCCGCCGAAGTTAACTTTGCCTTTCATCCTTACGGGTCGATAAAATAAAGTACCAGTAATGCTCTGGGTAATTGCTGGCTTTGTGCCAAACGTAGAAACAGTTATTAACTACATATTATAAATGTGCATATCTATATACACATTTTAGGTATACAGATAAATCTTTATCGTACACTTCGGCTACCAGCGCACTTCTTCATACATATCTTAAGTACAAACACGTACGCTAATTAGATTACGTCAATTTCAGAAAAATACTAAGCGCTAATGGATATATAACTCCATCAAACGCGTGTTTCCTTGTGGTTGTTTTGATGATATACACGCCTTCTGAGCAGGGCCAAACTACGTCAGAAAATTGATTAAAGGTGTTTATCGTGTTTTCAATTTACAAAGAGATTCATACTTTCTGGCATATTTACATGCTTACATAATAAAAATGTGAATAATTACACACATTTTGGTGCAGTCTCAGTTTCTCACTCTGTATGTATACAGATATAACTTTATCGTACACTGTTATCACAATTCTTCATATATGTATATACATATATATATATATATATATATATAGACATACAGATATATATATATATATATATATATATATATATATATATATATATATATATATATATATATATATATATATATATATATATATATATATATATGTCTATCGCCCACTTATTATTTAGAGGGTCGTGAGAGAAAAGTCCTCAAACACTCCAGTGAGTCCTGTCAGAAGCAACCGTCTCCCCCTAATCCGTCTGGATCCCCAAGCGAAACCACCCAAGCTCATGGATGCTATCCAAACATCTTTCTCGGGGTCTACCCCCAGGTCTCCTGCTGGTTGGTTTTGTCCGTAAAATCTATCTACCGACTCTTTCCTGAGATATTCTAAACATAGTATCGCAGCAATGATCTTTTAAATCAGAGATGTAGCGGCTCTAGCTGGAGTGACTCTCTGATATCCGAGTTACGCATTCTTTCAAAGGAACTCCATTTCGGCCGCTTCTATTCGCGATCGTATTCTTTCGGTCATTACTCCTGATTCATGATCATGTGTAAGGGTTGGCACGAATAGCGAATTGAAGACAGCGTGTTTGGCTTTTACACCTACCTCCTTTCTGATTACTGAATGCTGAAGTTGGCGCATTACTGCACCAGCTCCTGCAATTCTCGCACATAATTCAGCCTCCTGCCTTCCATCACTCGTGAACACGTCCATGAGATACTTGAACTTCTTTTCTTGCTTCAGTGAAACTCCAATCACATGTAAAGTGCACTGCTTAGGCTTCCTTGAGAGGGCGAATATCTGAGTTTTCGCAGCTCTCATGTTTATTCCAGCCATGCAGCACTCGACATCAAATCTATCAAGTGAAAGTCGGAGATCACCTTCTGTTGAATTAAGTAACACTATGTCGTGTGTAAATTCTAGCCGACTAATTTTACACCCGCCTGTCTTAATACCGCTTCCAACCCGGCTGCGTATATCAATCCAGTTCATGTAAATAATTGTTTCTACTTTTTAGCACAAGGCCAGCAATTACCCAGTACATTACTGGTACTTTATTTTATCGACCCTGTAAGGATGAAAGGCAAAGTTAACCTCGGCGGCATTTGAACTCAGACCATAAAGGGCCGTAACTCTTTGCTGCAAAGCATGGCGTCCGACCCTCTACCGATACTGCAATGTAAATAATGAACAGGAGAGGTGACAGTACGCACCCTTGGCGGAATCCGACTCTCACATTGAATGGTTTCGATTTAGCACCATCTATTCGTACACAAATACTTTGCCATTCGTATAGAGACATCGAGGCAGAAAGAAGCTGACTTTCGATCCCATACTCCTGCAGGACATTTCACAAAACAAGAATATACCAAGGTCGACAACAAGAATATACCTCTTGGCAATACTCTTATGATTTCTCGAAGACCCGCGTCAGGTATTATAGAGGAGGATTAACAAGCAGATCCTTCTGTAATTCGAAAATTGGGGTTAGGTGCCACTCCAGAGATCCACGCAACCCGGCACACAAGAGTCAGACGATAAAATAAAGTACCAGTAATGCTCTGGGTGATTGCTGGCCTTGTGCCAAAAGTAGAAACAATTATTTAAGGCTTTTAACATTTCATCTTCTCCGGTTGCCTTGGCACATTTGAGTTTTTTAACTGCTCTTGTGACATCAGCCTTTGATAGATTAGTCACCACTCCCAGATGCATCTCGTGTACATCCGAATATGCTTTTGTGATCGGGTTTAGGAGACAGCAAAGTATTCTCTTCACCTCGCGAGGATGCACCTCTCTGAAAAGAGAACCCCAGACGCCTTCTTAATAGCAGGTGTGGAGGAAGGAGTCTTATTACGAAGTCGGCGGGTGGTCTGCCAGAACATTTTATTTGGTGATGTGAAGAGACCTGTCTTTCAGCTTAAGCTTTAAGAGGCAAATTCTCCCTTACAATGGGATCCAGTCTATAAAACATTCTGACAGCTGGGGACTTGTGCGTATCCATACTGCTGCCTATCCAGTCATTTCTGGCTCCACACCCGAATAGTGGAGTTTCCATCCTCCATCTAAATCTACAGTAACAGGGTCACGGAAGTTTGTTGAGGAAACCCCGACTATATCAAGCCGGTAGCAACAAGCCCCTCCACTAGTTCCAGCTTCTTACCTGTAAGGGTTGTGAAGTTCCAGGTTCCAACTGTTAAGGTTTGCTCCTCTCCTTAACAGTTGGAACCTGGAACTTCACAACCCTTACAGGTAAGAAGCTGGAACTAGTGGAGGAGGCTAGTTGCTACCGGCTTGAGACTTTGGAGTTTCGGGATACGCAATTTTTGTGCGTACATGCCAAGCCTCCTTGGACAGGTCACAAGCCCATCGCCAGTTTTTGCGGCATGAAATAGAGACTGCAATATATTTTTTGAACAGGGCCCTCTATCTAAAGCCTCAACGGATACCTTGTTAACTCTCACGAAGGACGTGCGGTATGGGTCTTTTTTGTTTTCCTCATCATATTGCAGTTTAATTTTCAGTGGTCTTATTCGCACTAGTCACCAATCAAGTAGTTTGTCAAACCTGCAAAGACTAGGCTTATTTAGAAGTTGCCTTTACTGGAACTAGGCATGGCTACGTCACTGGATTGTGAAAGTTTTCTTGAGAGCTACAGCTGTCATCCATTAATCAATCTCCTCTTGTAAATTACCGATGTTGGTCTGCGGTTGTTTATCGCAACTAGTCATCATATCCGGTGGCTGTATCGTTATCCGCCATCTGCGACATCTAGCAGAACAACTTTGGCGAGAATATATATATGTGTATACATAATGTGTGGGTGTATATATATATATATATATATATATATATATATGTGTGTGTGTGTGTGTGCGTGTATACATAATGTGTGGGTGTATGTCCCACCCCCACTCTCAAGCTTGAAACTAAAAACCATACCATTTGTACTGCCTCTCTATTTTTTGTTCTCTGTTTATTTATTCAACTATATATATATATATATATATATACAGTATTTTCCGTTGTGTTGTAATATAAATATTACACACAGTAGATTATCAGCTCACGTAGAGTTTGCTCGACGGTTCCAGTTGTAGTTCCAAAAGTAATCCGGAGAAAAATAGAAAGATTTGAATGGATACAGTTTAGTTGAAAGGAATTTATTGACACGTGTTTCTATAACAGTTACATAACCTAAAACAGCTGCTATCTACAAACTTTTAGTTATGCAGACATTCAATATTTCAATGTTATTATTTACTGTCATTTCATCAGAATAATATTACTGAGGACCTATTTAGTTTTTATAGAGAATATTAGGAGGGAGGGGTGAAGTTGTTAGAAGAATAGTTGAAGGAGTGGTTTTTCGATAGCAGTGAGAATTCTTGGTGGCAGTAAGTAATTAGATTCCCATCTGTTGTTTTGACATTTTTTATAGAATATATTATTGGTTATTTTTCTAAATCTATAGAAGGATTAGAGATAGTAAAGATATGCGTGGTTGGTTTTGTGTTTGCACTTAATTAACATTCAGACTTAAATTTTTCTTTCAAGTGTACGTATCCTTTCACCCACGCATTCACACACAAATATATTTGCACACCTCTACAAAATACATATACTCACAATTCACATATTCATACTTACATATATATACACATGCATACACATATATATACACACATGTATTCATGTACATACATACGCGCTCATGTGTATACATTTTCATACTCAACTTATCTTTATATACACACGTATAGACACACACATATATACATACATACTCTAGTCCATGTGTACACACATACACATACATACACATCTATATACACATATATACATACATATATATATATATATATATATATAT